>JAIGNY010003373.1:32500-312500 GCA_020152595.1 Chiridota heheva
TATATATATATATATATATATATATATATATATATATATATATATATATATATATATATATATTTATATATTTCCTGAAAATCGGTTGAAATTTGACCATTTTACAGCATTTTATACTTTTCGGCCTTATTATAATAAATAAATAACATTTATCACAAAGAAAAGCGATTAATTTTGTTTTAATGTTAAATAGGAAAACTCGTCTCAAGAAAATTGTTTGACACATTGCCAGTAATTTTGACTTCTAGAGTTTTAGTGCACAAATTACAAAAACAAAGATATAGCGAACCTGGCAAAGATTTAGTGGGAGGCTACCCGTGAGCTCTTCCGGAGCCGAGTGATTCCATATAGTCTCCCATATGGACGTCTGCACGCGAAACAGGCAGGGTGGCGAAACTCATGAAAAGGGTACCTTCTGTGACGTCACCTACGTAATTATGACAAGAATCAATCGTAATCTTATGTGCTCTGTAAGAATCATGTCATGTTTATTCATTTTCAACAGACAACTGATGGGCAATCTATACCACTTGCATTTTATTTCATCGGCCCCAACGAGAAAGTGATTCGCTACAGCACAGGAGCGCAACAGTATACCCTAACGCACATGGTGTTGGATGAGGGTAAGCTTTTAATTGGGTACGAGGGTCATTTCCCTGCTCTTTACTTATTGGGACAACGCGGGTAAGAATTCCCCTATTCCAGGGCAGAGGGGAGAAAAGTGCCCATCTTGGATACTGTATGTACCTTTAGTCAAAAGTTCAAAGCGTTCTTAGGTCCCAGGCAACATACCAATTGTCATCTATTTTCAATTTGACATTACTGATAATGATTTAATAATATTAGTGATTTCATTGAAAATGACTTCTTCTCGAGTTTCCCCACCTTTTCGCCCGTTGATGCCCGAGATCTGAAGAGACATGCAGTTGGGAGCCCTTTCTCATATGTGGAAATTCGGTAAACTTCAGTTTATACTTTGTTTCGTTGAAGTTTGAAAGCAGGTGAGTACTGTTCAATGTTCAATAACACTATTACCATATTACTTTAATAATGTGTATACTTTTCACCCAGGAACCTATTCCTTCTGTTTTGAATGCCGGAGCAGCAGATGGAATGTCCGACGGGTTCGATTATTCTTTACATTTCAAGATGAAGACAGAATAACGGAATACCAGAATCAAATAAATGACATTGGAGAAGATTACAGAAATATCTCGGTAAAAATTTTCATCACGTTATTATAAGGCGCTGTCCATAAAATCGGTATTTCTTTTTTCTATAATCAGGTTTGGCCTGTTTAAATTGTTGTCATTTTAATGGCTCAAACGTATGAAATTTGATGTGTTGTTCTTTTAAAATGAAATACCATAATTCGTTTGCATCAAAATTGTTTTTAAAATCATGTGTAGACAAATTGGTCAGTCCCTGTGACCAATCAATTTTAGGGATTGTTTTCGACATATTGGTATTTTAGGCTTCAACCGACGTATACTCATCCCCCTCCCCCTCCCAATGAATCCAAAAATTGATATACAATACGTGTCGAGTTTTACTTAGAATCGATCATGTATGATTTAAAAAATCATGAATTCGAAAAATTGTAAAAACTTAGTTGAAGAGATTTCCGGGAATTTCCGGGAATTTCCTTTCCAACGCGTGGTGATTTTCCCACCTAACTTTCCTAAATTACGTGGATTGTTAGTCTGCTCCTCGTCCCTCCATTGGTCACTCATTTGTAATTTATACTAATTTTTTACATTGACCATTGAAAGTGGGCCCAGGGTCCTTGATTAAAAATGCTATAGGTTCTAGAAGTAGGAGAAGCGGTCCCACTCACAAAAAATAAAAATTTGTTGCATAAAGACATTATTTGGACGATTTATCAGAGAAACGGTAAGATTTGTTGCAAGCGCAAAGAGGAGGAGAGGGGAATACATCAGAGAGCAATGGCTGAATGGTAGGCCTGCAGTTTCATTCAGTGTGTCTGTTCATGTATAAGTTTTGGTTTTTTTTATTTCTTTATTGTAAAACTTCTTTTCTTCCCCAAACACTATTGCATTATAAATCTGTTGCTTAAAACAAATTGCCATATCATTCTTCATTTACTGCAGAAAACAATGCGAAGTGTCCACCGTATGGTACGACAAATCAAAAGCTACAACATTATACGCTCCGCCACATGGAAGATGGACGAAAAACAGGCGGAATCTAACGCCAGCTCCGTGCTGTTCTGGACACTTATCAATTGTGCCGTTATAGTTGGTGCCGCTTTCTGCCAAGTGTATGCATTCCGATCAATGTTTCATGTTTCCAACCTTACACCGTCACAGAAACCCAGATGCTGAAGGTTAATGGGCTTGTGTTACAATTGCATGGGTGTAATAAGTGGGCACCTCTGGAGGTCGTAGGAGGGTCATCTCTCATGGGGCAAGAATTAGAAACATTGGTGCTTATTAAGAAATCTCTTTTAATTTCGGGAGAATTTACCCAATTTTCGGCAAATTCTACAAGTGTTTTGGAAGGATTACAAAATTGGGGGAAACCTTTCTCCCAGAGCAAGTTGAAATCCAGGGTAGTTAAAATCGTCTCAGACAGTCAGAGGGACAGTTACTCTTACGTTTCTGACCTCTCCCTTCTACCCAGTGGCGTCAGTAGAGTTTTTAAGGTGGGGGGCACTGCAATGTTTAAAGCTGAAATAGGGGGGCACTGGCATGTGCCGCTTTAGCGACACTGCGCAAGCGAAGCGTGCGCTTAGCGGCGTGGTGTCCAGGGACCCGCTTAAGGGCCCCTGGTGGGGGTTTAGGGGCGAAGCCCTCGGAAGCTCTGCGGTTTCCTTGCTTTAAATGGCTAAAAATTGGCCTAAAATGATGGCTAGAAGTAGACTCGAGATGATGATTGGAGAGACAACTTTAATGTCAAATTTCCAAAACAAGGTAAATCTGCATGCATTGAACAATAATACAAGTATTGCATGATAAACTGCCTTGACAAGTAAACAGGCACTAGAACGAAAGTGAGGGCATTATTTTAGCAAATTTCACAAATTTATCTCCCACGAAATATTGATTAACTTACAGGTAATCAGGGTTTAGTAAGCTTGAGCATCTGATTTAGGTGGGATCCCTGAAAATACGCCCCCACTTTCGGTCTAGTGCCCCATTAACAGGTGAATGTGATTTTGGGGGACCTTTTAAAGCCATAGTTGGCTTCTACGCTGTTCCTGAAAACATTTATTGTTCCTGACCTCAACCAGCCCCAAACCTTGCTCTTTGAAAAAAGTAGGGAATTGTTTATAAAACATGGGCGTGAGTGATGTGTGGTCTCAAACGCAAAAACCTTTTAACAATGGGGAATTGTATATAGTCTTTCTATTATATTGCTAAGAACTGGATTTTAAATAAAAATTAAATCGAAAGAAAAAAACCCAATCCATAGTACCATACATACTGAAATAGGGGCACGCGGGGGCACGCGGGGGCACGCGGGGCACGATGTATTTTTAGGGGAACGTGCCCCCGTGCCCCCACCCTCGTATTGACGCCGCTGCTTCTACCTCCTCAACTCCCATTCTGTCAGGGCTCAGCACCTTAAATTTTAAAGGTATATAATATTTCTTGAATGAGTTTGACATCTTTTCTGGAGAAGATTTTAATGCATCACATCGAATTGTTTCAATACCGGTTTTTGTTTGGCAAACTGCCAAATCAATCACTTAGATAAAAATGAAATACAAAATATAACAAAAAACGTTTTGTTTGCAATAATGCATAATGTATGGGGTTTGATATTTCATTGATGTTGTTTCGTGGCATGTCAACAATTCAGATTAGTGTAGTCGTAGGGGTTTGGCCTAACTCTTCGCGCAATCCAAGCACGCATGCACCGCGGTCATGCCTGCATGCTATAAAGCGTTTCTGCATGCAAACGAATAAAAGAGAGGGTTTACAATGATGGTATTCAATCCAACGGGTATATATAGTATAAATCATACATTCACAGACATTGGTCGTTTCTAAAGAGTACTGTTTTACGAACAGGTCGAGTTCCCGCTCAATAGCGTCACTAAGCTGCTAATATACAATTGATATCTAATGAAAAATTGTTTTCTGTATTTTTTTAGATGGTCAAACGCCGTGCAGCGTTTTGAATGTTTGGCCATATGATCTTTGTGCATTTCAAGATTTTGTTCTTTCCTTTTTATTCAAGGAAATATTCAAATTGTAATGAATCTACAATTCATGGTGAAAATCTATTGATTTATAAGTCATCTGACTCTGTCGTCGTCGTTGACCTTTTATCTACATACTGTGGTGTAGCGGTTATCATGCATGTCTACAGACCACGAGGTCCTGGGTTCAAGCCTGGGTTGGAGTAGACACGCCAGTGCGCCACAACTAGTTATCAAAGGCCGTGGACATTGACTTGGTTGTCAATGTTATGTCTGTCCATACGTCGTACCTGCGTTCTCGTCCGGGTCGTATTAAGCGTTTCGTGATAGCATCGTTACTATTATAAGCGATTACGCAGGTGACGACCCCGTCATTGTAATTGTGTGTTTACTCGTCGTCGTCGTGACTTCCAATTTATTTCAAACAACTTTACCTGGTACTTTCTACCCCAAAAAGGCCAACTTAGACTGTTTGAACAAGGCTTCTCTCCCGTACCATGAAAGCATTAAGAAATAAATCTTTCAGTAATTTCATTTAAGAAAGCTTGACAACTTTGCTGTTAAAAATGTTCTTTTAATGTAGAGTGACAATGAGAAATGCTGAAGTTCCAGACTAAGCAATTTCATATTAATAGATTTTAAAAACAGAAAAATTAAGATAATTTTCCTGTTCATTAGGACCAATGTTTATTATATCATGAAGGTATTGGTAGGTTCATGTCTCATAAAGTATCCTTCATTTCTTTTTAGGCAAAGAAAAAGAATAAAGTTTGTTTTTCTCCAAATCATTATCCGTGTTCTTGTAACGTTCGTCTCAGTCCCTATTTGGTGATTATGGGATGTGGGAGAACTTGGCAGACAAAGCTTTTTCTTTTCATTTTAACTTCAAGTCAATAAAAGTGGAAATTATTTCCCCCCTTCCCACACACACATCCCCACATTTCCTCCCCGTTTTTGTGGTCTGGTGTCATGATTGTTTCGAATAGACTAATGAAGTAGAATTGTATTCAAATTCAGTGGCGGGACGTGAGACATTTTGTTTGTAGGGGTAACCCATGCTGTAGGGGTCCATGGAATTGTCCATTCCGCCCTTTGACCACAGTAAACCAAAACACCCTTTCTCCTGGTTCGGTGAGATAGAAGAGGAAATTTTTGTTTAAATGTTGAATTTGAGAGAGTGTCGAGCAGTTTGTCTAATTATGACGTACAAAAAGTAGGGAAGTGAGGAGATCTTTACCACAGTTTATGGTTAAGATTTGACAAAATGATATGTTAGCGTTTACAATGTACACCCTTCTCGCATATCCTTCTCAAAGCGCTTTGCAAAGAAGCCATCCGTCCACACTAACCCAAGCCCGTTTTCTTTTCCCCAGGAATATGCTAATTCCCCAGGAATATGCTAATTCCCCAGGAATATGCTAATTCCACGAAAATATGCTAATTCCAAGGAATATGCTAATTCCCCAGGAATATGCTAAGCGGAGCTTTGGTATTACCCGACACAGGATCGAACCTGCAGTGACTGAAAGGTTGACGATCTGTCACTGAGCCAAACAGTCGGTTCCAAATTAAGGATTTGTGAATTGTTTGGGGGAGAGAGAAATGAATGTAATACTCCGCTGATTTGAGAAAGTTTGTGCAGCTATCTTGATTCTCTATCACATTAGCCTCTACCCTAGGACCTGACACTTCTTATATACGCTCCAAGAGCTTTCCAATTGTCAACTTCTCACTAAGCCTCAGTGCAGTGTGCTATACAGTTATACTGCCCTTGTTTTGTGCCAGCGGTCAATTTACTTCCCCATTAAATCTCCAGGTGCCAAAGAATCCCAAATGCAATTAAATTCTATCATGGCATGTTTAATTTATGCAAATGCAGATGAACTGACCAACCATCTCCAATTTCTTACTTAATTCACAATTTTCCACCATGAAAAAACAAAAACTGTGTGGAACGTATGTGAGATATATTTCAAAGTTATCTAGTACGTCGTAAAGAGTTTGAAAACAGGTTCAGGGGAGAACAATTAATTGCAAGGATATCATAATGTTCACTTTCGTATGAAAATCCGACATTCATATAGGTTTTTGGAATTTTTAACTCTTGCAAATTGACTGTTAGGACACTCAAAGAAACTCACTCCCGACATCAGATACACTCTTAAAGCCATACCAGTATACGAGATATGTTAAAAGAAATTCCAGCGCTTTCCGTTTTTTCGTTTCGCCTATTCATTTATGTATACCTTATACACACTAACATTTATACGTGAAACGTGGAAAGCGCGGAAAACTTCAACTGTTTCAGAACTTCTAAATTTATTGCTAGGAGAGTATAACAATCATTTTAAACTAAATCCCGACATCGGATATGCTTTGAAAGACAGGTTTTAATAAATTACCGTGCTTTCGTTTTGCCTATACATACATGTATTCGAATGCACACTAAGATTTATACGTAAAACGAAAACGCGAAAACGTTTAAAATGGAGGAACTTTGAAGAAGAAAAAAAAAACTGTTTGGAACGTATATGATATATATATATATATATGTCAAAGTTATCTAGTATGTCGTACAGATTTTTAAAACAGGTTTAGGAAGAGAACAAAATAATTGTAAGGCTGTTATAATATTCACTTTCGTATGAAAATCCGACATTCATTTAGGTTTTTGGAATTTTTAAGTCTTGCAAGTTGACTGTTAGGACATTCAAACATTCATTTTAAACTAATCCCGACATCGGATATACTTTTAAGCTATACGAGATATGTTAAATGAAATGTATACATAAAAGTATGGGCGAAATGAAAAGGCGTGACGTCATAAGATTTCCGGTTTTGCTTGTACCGCCATCAAGCTATAGTGAGCAGACGGCCAGCAACACACAATGCGTATAGCTCTCTCTGCCAGTCTGTATTATACAAAATATCGATCAAAGGTTAAAACGTTTTGAGCTTTTCAAAGCAAGTTTTTTTTGACATTGGGAAAAGATTATTGCGCCGTAGGTTGTCATGATCGTGAAGGCTTAAGCCATGTAAAAACACATATTCAGGTCCCTCGACACAGCTTAGAGTAGGGGCCAGGACAGAGGGGTAGGAAAAGTGGAGACCACCCCACCCCCCTCCCTGCTCCAGGAAGGGTTTCTTCTTCTCAGTTGTATATTTTGGAAAATATTTACATAATATTGAAGAAAATGCAGTTGCCTTTTTTTTTATAGAATTTTCGTCGTGCAGCCTGATGTGCAGGTCCCAATCTCTCATATGCAGATCTCAAAACAATTGTATATTTTCCTGCTGCAGGTCTCAATAATCATATGATTTTGAAGAAAATTTCCTGAAAATAATTCCTAAAAATTCAATGAGATATCCCGAAAATTCAAGCAGAATTCCCGAAATATATATTATATACGTTCCACTCATTTTTTTCTTCATTATTTTTCTTTCAAAGTTTCACCATTTTCCACGTTTCTGTTTTACGTTTAAATGTTAGTGTGTATTATGTATACATGTATCGAAAACGCGGAAAGCGCGGAAATCACTTTTAACTTGTCTTGTAAAATCTTTAGAAGCATATCCAATGTCGGAATTTAGTTTAGAATGAATGTTATACTCTCCTAGCAATAATCTGACAAGTTTTAACATTTTTCGCGTTTTCGTACTGGCCCTTTCAGGCGGATGTTTTCAACCAATAAGCTTACTTCATGTGAGAAGCCGAGATGTTGAAATGATAGTCGGGGTCTTATATTAAATAGGGCTATGAAGACTACCGACCAACCGGCACGTAGACTACCGAACAACCGGCACGTAGACTATCGACCAACCGGCACGTAGACTACCGAACAACCGGCACGTAGACTACCGACCAACAGGTACATAGTCAAGGGGGAAAACACATGCCTCTAAGTTTTGAATAAAATATGACAAATCAGTCTTTCACGTAAAAGTGCCAGGGTCAAAACAAATTGTCATTTCTGGCCATAAGCCTGACGATTATGCATGGGTATATGGATCATAAACAAGGAAATGGAATTGGTGTCGTTCAGTCATTTCTTCTGTACTTGTCTTGTTGACAACACAGATCTTCATGGGTTCAAGTTAGACACTAGGGACAATCAAACAGGCGAGAAATTTGAAGGAACAATTGAGAAACTTTGGTGATCAGTTGGAAACAAAGTTTGCAAATCCAGAGATTGTTGACAGATTGATGGTAATTTTGCATGTTTTTCCTTTTTTCCCCTTCACAATTTGTGGCATGAAACTTCCGTCACCCAATCTTTGTTAGATAAATCCCGCCCATAAATATAGTTATAAAACATACAGTGTAACTGCATTTAAAAAATCAAAAACTTTACAAATATTACGAGCGACCATTCACAAAAATCAAGGACATTCAAGTGGGTATCGGAAAATTACGCAAAAATACTATCATTCAATAACTGGGTGGCGCAGTTCTAAAAATTCAAACATGATCTTGACTCATATTCACCTGCTGATGCAATCTTCTAGAATAGGAACATTGCGACAGTATTTCTAAATATAATCAATGACATTATTGATAGTTACGCCCGGCCACGCCTACTTCAAGTGTATGAAAGAGACTGTTTTCAAGACAATCCGAGGTTTCATCAATTTGCAACTGTGTCTGTGTTCTTACAACGAGAATGTGCCGGTAACTGCCTTCTTTGTGGATTATCATTACATCAATCATACTAGTCATACACATCTTGACTTTTTCATGAAGACTGAATGATAAAAGGTTTTTCTGCCTTAAACTGTTTTCCGATATAAATCATAAAGTGGATCTATACAACTGTTATATAAATCTTTCAAGGACCTCATAACTCCTACGGACTTATAACTTTGAGAGATTTCAACGCATCAATATCGTTACAGGATTCTTCGCGGAGCTGGATCATTTTCTTGGAATACTTAAAGGACTTTACCTAAATACCAGCCGTTGCCCAAAGAGAGACTAACAGATAGCTCACCATCCTCACCAGTGGCGTAGCCAGGATTTTCATATTAGAGAGGTAGAAGGAGGGGATGGTGAAGAAGGGGAGGGGGTTCAATTAAACCGACACGATATTTAGCTAAGGTGACACCGAAGGCGTGACTTCGAGCGCAAAGTGCTCAACTTTTTGGCGTGGGGTTCAGGGGCCCGTTTAAGGGCCTCTGGTGGGGTTCAGGGGCGAAGCAAAATTGACATTTTAAGGGCCAAAAAGTATAACACAACGCATACTGTAGTAAGAAGGTGTATTATATAAGTCAAACTTCATGTCAAAGAGAACTACTATAGACCATATGCAAAGCGCTGGACTTGTCGGCGTGGGGTCCAGGGGCCCGCTTAAGGGCCCCTGGTGGGGTCCAGGGGCGAAGCCATGGTAGGGGTTGAGGGGGCTTCGCCCCACGGAAGTTCTCGCCAAATTGACATTTTAAGGGCAAAAACGTATCTCACAAGGCATTGTAAAAAGATGCATTATACAAGTCAAAATTCATGTCAAACAGAGCTATATACACCATAAATAAAATCAAAGCGCAAAGCGCTGGAGTTATCGGCGTGGAGTCCAGGGGCCCGATTAAGGGCCCTCGTGCTGGTGGGGTCCATGGGCCCCGGACGCTCTCGCAAAATTGACAATTCAAGGGTAATAAAGTATGTCACAACGCATAGTAAGAAGGTGTATTGTACAAGTCAAAATTCATATAAAAGAGAGCTATATATAATCCACCATATACAAAACACAAAATCTTGAAAACGCGTGTGGAGATATAATATTTTATTGTTTACGTTTGTACATGGTTAGGTTTACCGTCACTCTTTGAAAAATATGGATCGTCTAAAAGACTGAAAAAAGGTTTGAGTAAATTACTACAAACTTATGTAAATGTTGTCAAGCTTTTAAAATAAGCCTGTTTTATAGCATGTGTACTCCGACAACCACCTCCCCTACCCCCCCCCCCCCTTCCCCTCCCTCTCTCTGTCTTGGTTCATGTATTTCAATACAAAATCGCACAAATGTTTAATATATTATTACCGAAGAACCTTTTTTTTAAGAAAGTGCCCTTTTGAAATCTAAAAACATAATAAGCACCTGGAATGTCAAAACTTGTTGAACCGACGGCACCGATCTGAACTGATGGATTAAAATCTGAACCGACGGAAAATTATTGGGGAGGCGGGGGCGATCGACCCCCCTCTGGCTACGCCACTGATCCTTACTACTGATCACGCTATCAGGTTATGATAATATCAGGTTAGGATATTTAGGTAGGCTAAGTTTAAGATTATTGTTATTGTACTATTTGTAGTAAGAAGGCTTGTAGTTTGAATGCATTCCGTTTAAATATAACGCCACTGATCTTGATTTTATCTTTTTGCATTCCTCTGGTTCGTAATACATCAGACACATTTTCTTCACCTTGTTTATATGGCTTGGTGCGAGACCCTAGCCATAGCTTGCTTAGTGCCTAAATCCTTGACCTAATTCCTTGACACAAATCTCCTTGGCTGATGTGTTAGCGGCAGATCCTACATTTGTTGTGTTGATCTAATTCTTATAATGATTAACATTGACTATTTGCAGCTGCACTTTTTAAAACACTTCGAACATTTTACACAATACAGATGCACATGCTACTTCCAGGGTCGAAATTGCGCAATGTATGAGCGGTGATTCCCCTCAATCAGGAAAGAAGCTCTGCCAGCGTTATTTTTGGGGAACCCCATTTAGAATTCTTCATTGCTAAAATCAAGTCACATACATTCCATTCATACGCAGAAACGACTTGGAAAAGGAAGGTTGGAAGAATATACATTTTTCTTTGTTGAAAAACTGGAACAAACAGTATGTATAGTCTACTGTTTAAGTAAATTATAAAACTATATATAGTCTGCTGTTTAAGTGGTGGCTAAACCATGCAAAATTCAATTTGAATGATGTGTTATACTGAGAAATTTTATAAACAAATCTAGAGCTTTAAAGTTTGATTAGGCTAGCTGTCACAGCGATTTTCATTTAAAAAAATAACATTAGTGACTTCAATGCTTCTTCATTTGTTTGAGTTATACGAGCAGCCAGATTGTTTTATTGGAATACGTGATCGAATTTTCTGTTCTCTGTAATATAAAGTTTTTGATACAAAAGTAAGTTGGTTGTTTTTATCTTATTATAACTACAAGTTTAATAGCGGTGCCACGGGGAGGGAGGGGGTTGGGAATGTGGTCTCTCCTAGATCGAATTTCACCAGTTCAGGTTCACCAAAATCCGAGGGAAAATGTAGAGTGGGATGGGGTGAGTAAGGTCTGTTATTATCTTTATATTTATATATTAAGTTTTGTTGACTGGTCAGTGCATAGAAAACAATACGATTTTAATCTGGAGGAGTCATATCATAAGTCAATGCATGAGCAATCATTTTACTTTTTTTGTGATTTGCAAACACAAAAACGGATTTTTTTTTAGGTTTTTGACCCCAAATCGGGCAAAGTGGCTGCTATTTTGAAGGATTTTTACAACAACTTCGGCCTTCAAGTTCACTATTTTAATTTTTAGAATCAATTTTAATGTTAATGTTGAGCTAACTTAATACATAATGATATATCAAGAAGTCATGCTCTCTTTCAGTAATTTTGAAATTAAACTTTTGCTTAAATGTTGAATTTCCTATTGACTCCAATGATAAACGTTCTATTCTCAGCCTCACTTCAAACAGATGGTTGGAGCTGTAGCCACCTCCTTAGGGAGAGCATTCCATTCCTGAACAATTTCCACTGCATGGAAAGAAGTGCTCTTTCCACTGCATGGAAAAATGTGCTTGGCAACATGCAACCGAGCTTTTCTAGAAAATCTTCATTGTCCCTCTTGTCGTGGGGGCGAAATTCCTAACAAAAAACTGATCAGTTCAAGACAAATAGGCCAAGTAATCGTTCAGATACTTACTTTTTTCGGTGAAGCCAGCCTGTGCTCTGCGGATTTGTAAGGATTCTAAGAAAATTGAATTATTTGCCACGGCAAGAGCCCCTTTCTGACATTCCTCAAGTACCTAAATGTTCTTCTTCTGCCAAGGTGACCACACGACAGAACCATATTCCAGGTTAGGTCGAAATACAGAGGTACACAAAGTCTTAGTCATCTATTAGCAAAACATCTTTTGGTCAAGCCAATCTTCTAATTTCTTTACTGCTTTACCTGTTTGCTGCATATTTGAGTTTCAGATATTTTTCTCCGACTCATGAAGAATTATGTGCAAAATGCTGAAAAACTAGGCTTCCACTGACTCAATGATAACTTTGATAAGTGACCCCTCCACAGAGTGAAACCTTGTATCCTATAGTTTTTTTCAATAATAAAGAAAGTGAGTTTATCTAAGTTTGTAGAACTTTTTTAGGATACGGTTCTAATTGTCACATAAATGTAATTTAACCACAACCCATGCCACAATAGCCGCTCTTGAGAGCTTCAACCCTTCTTGCTTATAAATATCTTTATGGTGCCTTTATCTATCTGTTTATTAGGTAATCCAGCTTATTATTGAAAAGAATCTCATGAAATGGGTAAGATATGTTGGTTTTTGACAATCTCCACCAAAGAAGAGGAAGCTTTCAGGGGATCCAACATTTAACAAAACTTTGGATTGATTACAGTCATTTCCAAAACTTGATGCCACAATTCTTCCATACCAGCCTGGAAGAAAGCATGCACCCGGGAAGAGAAATTGCAGGGGTTGTCCTCTCCTTGCCTTTCATCAGTTCACATTGCAAGCCTTTTTTCAAATTATGTTGCTCCACGAGAAAAGATTGACAAACCTGTTCTTCAAAGGAAGCGCCCCCCGACATTTCATTTTCTGCGATCACTCCTAATAATCTTAATAATTTAAGATTCAAGTGCATACTTGTATACGTTAGGCTCAAAGATTGATCAAGTGATATTTACATTTTATCAAACCGTATGTTTACATTTCTTACGTCAGACGATGCATACAGCCGTGACACATGCAGCATACGCACAGTAAATTTGTTTACTTGCATTAAAATAGGAATAAAAGTAATACAAATGAAGCTTTATTTTTATTTTTACGTGTAATAATACTATAATAATGTAGGAAACCATTTCTCATATGTAGACAAGCACGTGAAGTGATCAAGAAAAATACCGGGAGTAATACATATACGAGACATATTCCAAAATCTACAAGGAGAGGGGAACCCCCAGCGTTGTATTTTTATTTATTTTTTATTACATTTGAAATGATAAAACGTTGTTAAATTTCCAGTAAATATTGATGAGTTTTATTTCTTATCGCAGTTTTTTTCTCCCTACAACTTACTGGTTATAGTTAGGTGATGCACCGGAACTTGGTTCTTAAAGATTTTTCTAAGTTCCGGTTCCGGCCGGAACTCAGTGTAAATGTTGCTCCGGAACTTCACAATTTTTTGTTATGGTATATTCTCCACAACAGTACATATTTAATGCTCTAAATTGCAATTACCATGTCTATTAAAAACTGCAGTGCATCAGCTACAGAAAAGATTTAAACAAAACCCAAAACTTAAAAAAAGGATTTTGAATTGGATTTTTGGCAATGGCACTTACAGTTTTGATTTAGGACTGTTCAATGTTAGATATACTTTTTAATTTATGGATAAATTTGTGATGTATAACTGGGTAAACGGATGAAAATCTTTTTTCTTTGAATTTCTTTCCTAAATCTCAGTCACTGAATTGAAGGGAAAGTCTATTCCTGCTAAAATTTGATTGGGGGTATGGCAAAGACTCAAAACACTTTTCGTCAGAATAAATTACAAAAGAAAATTCAGCGGTTGCCGTGTAATACATCACAAAAATTGCATAAAATATGCAAATTGAGATGCAAAACTGCTGTAAAATGGTCAATGAATAACTGATTCAAAATCAATTTGATGCTACTATTATGCCTTGTATTTGTCATACAGGGCCGCGTAGCACCGGATAAATTAGTGGTGCGGCAATGTAAAACAGTGGGGAGGAAGATTTGTAATACTTTCCGTTAAGATGACACCGTAGGTCTCACTGCGAGCGCTCGCTGTTGCGGTGTGGGGTCCATGGGCCAGCTTAAGGGCCCCTGCCTGAAACCCCGGTAGGGATCCAGGGGTCGAAGCCCCCGAAAGCTCTCGCAAAATTGACATTTGAAGGGGAAAAAATGAACGTTACAACGCATTAGGAAGAAGGAGATTAGGTAGCTCAGCTGGCAAAGCGCACGGTTGAGATGTTGAAGGTCCCGAGTATGGTTGAATGGCGCACACCGTCCTTCGGGGGTGGAGGGGGTGTTAAGCTGTCGGTCCCGACGGCAAGAGAGTATGTCCCAATTGCAGGAGAGTCACCCCTGCCTGGTTCTCTGAACACTATTCGAGAAGACAAGCGTGAAAACGCGGTGTTTATTCACTTTTAGTTCATGTGCACCCATAAGGCAGCCGGAAAACTAGTCTGTTAGTTGCAGAGCGCATTTGAATAGTCCTTTAAACTAGAAAATGCGCCATATGAATGCCATATATTATTCTATTATACAAGTCTAAATTCACAATATACAAAATCATGAAAACGCATAACTGCATAATGTGGAAATACAATGTTTTATTGTTCACGTTTCTATGCATGGATATAGGTCTATCAGTCTATGGTCACTCTTTAAAAAATATGTGTAGTCTAAAAGAAAAATGTAAAGCTTCTAATAATACTATGAACATGTGTACAATTTGTCAAACTTTTAAAACAAAATATCTCTCTCCCTATATATCTATCTATATATATCTATATATATCTATATATATCTATATATATCTATATATATCTATATATATCTATATCTATATATATATATATATATATATATATATCTATATATATCTATCTATCTATATATCTATATCTATATCTATATCTATATCTATATCTATATCTATCTATATCTATATATATATATATATATATATATATATATATATATATATATATATATAAAACAAAATAGGAAAAAATGACAATGTCTCTAGCCAACAGATTATTTTAAAAACCAAATATTTTAAAAACTCCTGTTTCCTTCTTCAGTGGTATGGCAAATGTGTACAGTACACAGATACAACCTCTCTTGAAGTGTATTAAATCGTCATGGGGGATATTGAAACACGCTCCAGAGGTTGGAGGAATTTTCTCTGCACCACCGGTTGTGGCACTAAAGCAGCCGCCGAGTCTTAGGAATTTGTTGGTACATTCCAACATATCGCGCAGGATGCCTGGGCGAGGCAATATACCCTGCAGGAAGCCGCGTTGTCAAATCTGCATGCACATAGTCACGAATGAGACGGTATCTCTCCCGAGGAATCACGTGATCAAACCGGGAACTTTTTCCTGTAATTCTACTAACGTGGTTTACTGCGTGATGTGTTCGAAATGTCCGGAAATTTCTTACATTGGTGAGACTGGAACCTCTTTCCGATTGAGGTTCAATAACCACAAGCAGTCTATTTGCGATATGATGGTGACAGTGAGGGTTATCCCGTGGCAGGGCATTTTAATTTGCCTCAGACATAAGTTGGAACATTTGAAGGTGGTTCTCATCAGGGGGAACTTTAGAAGCACGGAAAACAGAAAGTTGTTTGAATTGCAATTCATGATTAAAACTAAGAGCCACATCCATGGACTTAATAAAGACCTGTCTTATCTTTCTCCTTTTTCTGTTTTTAGGGAAAATGTTTCCACTTCCACTTCGTCTCATTAGTCCTTCTCTTGTTTTCGTGCCGTAGCGCATTTTGGCGCCGGTTTTTTTTTTCTCTTTCTGCGCGCTTTTCCACTTTTGCGCCTACTATTTTACGCGTACGATTTTTGGCGCTCTTGGAAATATGCTAACGTGCAAGCTATCATCGCTGTTATCTTCTAGCGTCATTTGACTTCATATTACTGAAGAAGGAAACAGGAGTTTTCGAAATATTTGGTTTTTAAAATAATCTGTTGGCTAGAGACATTGTCATTTTTTCCTATTTCGTTTTGTTTGTAATGGCCAATGCATGGAACTTATCATTTATATATATATATACATACATATACATACATACATATATATATATATATATATATATATATATATATATATATATATATATATATATATATATATATATATATATATATATATATATATATATATATATATATATATATATATATATATATATATATATATATATATATATATATATATATATATATATATATATATATATATATATATATATATATATATATATATATATATATATATATATATATATATATATATATATATATATATATATAAATATATATAAATGTCGGTGTTTTAGTTTATGTATTGAGTACAATATTGCAAAAAGTGTTATTATTACTAATAGTTTATTTTACGTTTTCAAACTTTTCTCTAAAAAACGCCTTTTTTTCTGTGCTCTTTCGAAATCTAAAACATAATAAGCACTTGGGATTTCAAAGCTTCTTGAAGTACCGGAAAGGTTCTGACCATTTGACAAAATTCAGAATCTATTAGTCCGGGAGCAACCCGAAAAACGGGTACTTTGAAATACCCAAAATATTGGGTACTTTTGTGTATTACGTCATCGCATGAGCCTACACATTTGACTAGCCCACACTAAACATATGGAGTATAATTTTCCGCTCCGGATTGTCCAAAATTCCGCTGGTTATCCTGAAATTTTGGAGACGCGGATAGTGAATAGATATTAAAAACTTTTTACTGTTACTTTTTGAAAGTCATCGTGGCCTTTTTAAGAAAATGAACAATCAGTTTGATTGATTTTGTCAAAAAGGTGACCATGAATATCAAAAAGCAGCGGCAAAACGTTTTTAATATCTATTTACTATCCGTCTCTAAAATTTCAGGTTATCCATTGAAATTTTGGACAATCCGGAGCGGAAAATGAGAAACCCCATATGTTTAGTGTGGGCTAGTCAAATATGTAGGCACAAGCGATGACGTAATACATAAAAGTACCCAAATTTTTGAGTATATCAAAGTACCCTGCTTTTTGGGTTGCTCCCGAACTGTTTCTTGCCTTCTCTCGTTCTCATTTTCATTTTTCCGAGGTGCAGGAATGAAGCGCCCTTTTTTAGGAAGAAACGAACCCCTTCCACGGGCCTGCAAAAAAAAATATATATATATTTGGACTCCAAAATTCATATTCTCCATAAAGTCTGCTGTTTAATCGGTCCAGTGGCATTCACAATGTCACTTCTCCTTTAGAAGATATCATCAAGTTTCATGGTGTCAGCAGCATGATATATGCTGATGATACCCAGATTTATGCGTTCAAGTCAAGAGTGGAAGAGCATGATTCTATACTCCCAAAATTGGAAGCTTGCACAAGAGACATCAGGTCATGATCTATCGCTAATGATATGAAGTTAAATGATGAAAAGACTGAAATAGTTCACATATCATCACGCTACAGATCTGTCATTTCAATCCCACCACTCCATATTGGTAGTCAGCTGTGCTTGCCTTGAAATTGAAGTCAACGAAGGCCGTTATTGTAATATAACCTATGAACAGAGGTTATGTCAGGTTTGCAATTTAAAAGAAGTTGGAGATGAATATCATTTTCTCCTAATTTGTCCATCCCTTTCTGAAATCCGCTGTAAATTTATCCCAAAATATTTCTTTCAGACTGCAACTAGAACAAAATGTAATACTTTATTAGCAGCTAGTTCTAAGTACTTATTTTTGCAGTTATCACACTTTATTTTACACGCAATGGAAGCAAGACGTTTGTTTCTTTCTCTTTGATTATTGTTTGTTGTAAGAACCTCAATCATGTACCATTTAATTTATCGTTTATGTTTGTGACAAAGGCCAGATGGCCTAGAGCACTGTAATAAATTGGATTGTATTGTAACACTCGTGTTGAGCCCGTAATAAGTGCTAGGAATCTGGGCGTAACGTTTGATCAAAATTTGAATATGAACCAAGATGTTAAGAACATTTGCCGGGCAGCTTCTCATGCTCTACACAAGATTGGAAAAATCCGTAAGTACCTGGATCAACAAGCAAATGAAATGCTTGTACATGCATTTGTGTCTTCACGCTTAGATAGCTGTAATAGCTTGTTATATGGTCTCCCCGATTCTCAACTCACTAAACTGCAACGCATACAAAACTCTGCTGCAAGACTGGTCACACGTTGTAAACCATTCACTCATACAACTCCAATCCTTCACAACTTACATTGGCTCCCTGTTAAATCGCGCATCAACTTCAAAGTTCTTCTGTTAACATTCAAATGTGTCCACAACCTTGCTCCCACTTACTTACAGGATCTTATACACATGTACACTCCGACTCGCCGTCTACTCTCTAGTTCTAAGTTATCGCTCGTACCCCCTTCTGTTTCTACAAAGTCATATGGTCATTGTTCGTTTCAATCTTCAGCTGCTTTGTGGGAGGGGGGAGGGGGTGATAGTATGGATCATCCCCCCTTGTTAAAAAGTGGGAGGATATATCTCCCTGGATTTAAGCCCATGGCGGCGGTGGTCTGGGGTGAAACCCCCAGCGAGGTTCAAAAGGGCATAGCTCTTTTCAATGGTCAGTGGGCGTAGTCCTCTGAAGACCTCGCATTTTCATAATCCCGAATGGTATTGTTACATGCAGTTATATGTCAATGGTACATGATCTACCCTTGTAGAAACGTTTATCAGATTATCATCAGGTTCTTAGCAGAAAGGCTTATTTTCAGATTTTTAGCAGGAATTTAGATCCTTGTTATGGGATTTTTGTCAGAAACGATAATCAAATTTTCTGCTAATTCATGAGCAGATTTTTATCAGAAATTTGTGATTATCTGATTATTATCAGAAATGATGGTCTGATGATACAGAATCTGATAATAGCAGATCTATTATCAGAAATTTCTACAAGAATATGGTCGGACGTAGCCATGAATAATTTTAAATCAGGCAACAAAATGCATCATTTTTTGTTTCAGATGACAAGTCAGTCAGTGCGTAAAATAAGGAAAATAAAAAAGATTGTTTTTAAAAATAAGGAAAATAAAATGATAAATTGATTGTTGTACGTTTGTATAGTCGTACAGCATCCGACCATAATCATAGCAAAATGTCACTATATACAAAATGTACAAGGTGGCAAGTAACTTTTCTAGGTTTTGCCGGCTAGAGTCAATGCCCCAAAAAGTGAACGGTATTCAGTGTTGGCAAATTCATTGGCAATTTTTTACCAAATCCAAGCCATCTGTTGTTTCTTTAAGAACATGTAGGTCAAGGAGATTGTTATGTCTCTTCTGCTTCATGGTGGATCGCATGTAGGTTTTGATTCCTCTCAGAGCACTTAAGGACTGTTCCCTTACCGCGTTCGTAGCTGGCACAACGAGCACGAGCTTGAGCAAAATACCCACTTGAGAAAGAAGCAAGTTCGTACCAGCATCTAAAGTCTTCATGTACTTGACTAAACCCGGAAGTAACGACATGGCGACACGCTGGTACCTGGCGGCTTGCACGTGCAACTTAGCCTGTCCAAGTGGACTCTGAGCTGATTTGTGTCGAGATCTTATTTATAAAAATCGCTAACGAAGTCGAAATCCTCAACAATTCCTTTGCCATTGCATGCACTGAGTAGAACGTTCTGTAGCTTGACAGGTTTGGTATCCCATCTGGTTAAAGCGATCCCGTATGCAATTAACGATGTTATCAATGGCGTCAATATAGATCCGCTTGAAGTACTCATTCGCGTTGGCTGGATGGTCATTTGCAGAAGGACCCGTATCGAGCCGGGCTGGCGTTTTTCTTCGCCGCAGTGCCTCTACATCGAGTACAGAAGCAAGTAAACCTACTGCCTCCCAGAAAATGTCAAGCTCGCTTCTTATCCATTGAAGAGTTGTTGCAGTGTTTTCCGCGACACTCTGCCCTTCTGCAGCAGAAATGTCTTTGTGTTGAAGAGTCCTACTTAAATTTTCGCTATGATTAAGGATCAGGTGTGCTAACTTGAAACCAAATAAGAAGCCATTTTTTTTTACATATATGAAGCTACACCTCTCAATCAACCTTTTGTGTTAGGGTCCTTTTTCTCCAGGAGAAACCAAACTTTCTGTACAATTTTAAAATATTCCAATATGCTCCGGAGTGAATCTGCTGTAACTGTCCACCTTGTTGGACACACGATACGGATTCCAATAGAGCTCTCCTACGTAAGCCTCTCCTGCATCTCGGCGAACTTAGCTCTGCGTCGGGGGACTTTTCATTTAGTTTAGTTATCTCCCTTGTATTGACCAGGGCATCAAACATTAGCCGTATTTTCTCCATGGTGTCACCACATGCAAGATTTAGGGCATGGCCATAGCAGTGTGCATTACAAAGCCTTTGGTTGTTCATCGATCAACTTCTTTGCAACACCTCCATGTACACCCAACATGGCGGCCGCGCCATCATAACATCGATCTCTTGCTTTCTGGAGGGACGCAAGAACATCTTTGGTGACAGCAACTTATGCATCGGCTGTTGCTGAAGAAACCTCGTACAATCCAATGAAATCTATATGAAACTAATCGTCTACCCACCGTATACATATCACAACTTGTTACTTGTTGGAAACATCAGGGCTTTCGTCCTCCATAATTGTATAGAAAGGAGCTGTTTGGATTTTTGAAAGAATCTCACGCAAAGCCTGGAATAGAAATGGGGCATATGTATAATTAAACTGTAGACACTATTAAATTGTATATTTAATTTTAAATTGCTTGATACATGCCTGTATGCAGCATTGCTAAGATGTGATAAACTAGTATTAAATGTCGATAAAAACTAAAATTATGCTTATTGGTTCCGCAAGCAAGTTATGTAATTTTCTGTTACGAACCTTTAAATGTTCTTGTAAATGGCAATAGATTTAAAATGGTCGAATCCGCCACGATACTAGGTGTTGAGATTTATTCAAATTTGAATTTCCTCAATCATCATTAGTTGTTATGCTCCTTAAAATTGCAAACAGTCAGACCCGACCTGATATATAAGCAGGTCGGGTGAGACTTTTTCCCTGTATTTTCTTTATTCTAAAAACCACAAGTAATTTGGATCAAATTTCCTTTTATCAATGGTTCCATTGTACTAGTTCTCCTGTTGGTCTTGGGTTGTTGTGGAAGTTGGTGTTGATTATCATATTAGTCTTTATTGCGTAGTTGAGTGGTTATCTTAATTAAGATAAGTGGTCTCATTATTTGCTGCATTAAGTTTGTGGTTATGATTTGCAGGAACAATTTTTAAGGGGAAGGACAAGTCATGTGTTGAAAATATTTCGAAAAGGTCTGAAGTAAAATTGGCTTTCTGCGTCGTATGAATACCTCGTGATGATTATCTATTTGATGTAATGCCAGTGTTAACCCTCGTTTTATGTTTTGTTCACCTGTTTGGTCAGGTGCCTCACTTACGAGCAGTAATAACCTTCATAAATTACAAAAACGAGGGTAACGAGTGATACTGTATGTTATGCTAAATGGACAAACCTTTCGATAATCTATTCATAACGCTGAATTGGGTGCCGTTACCTCAAAAAGTTTTTTACAATTTGGTTACAATTTTACTAGTTTTTACTTTGTTATAGGTTGTTAGGCCTAAATGCAGGGGGTGCGTTGGGAAACTTTCATGTTTGAGCACTGAAATAACTGACATATTCTTTCAAATATTTATTACATGATAGTATTTACAAGTGACCGTGAGGTGGTTTAAATGTTAATTAATAAATGATAAATAATAATTATGATAATAATATTAATATTAATATTAATAATAATAATAACAAGAACAATAATAATAGCAATAATCACAATAGTAATTATAATGATAATCATTTTGATTATAATAATTATATCAATAATTAAAAATAATAATAATAATAGTTATATTAATAATAATAATAATAATGATGATAATAATGATAATGATAATAATAATTAATAGTAATGATACTAATAATTGTAGTAATATTTATGATAATAATTATTAATAATAATAATTATAATAATAACTATAATGATAATAAATAATAATAATGCTAATAATAATTATAATAATATTTATAATCATAATTATTAATAATGATAATTATGATAATAATTATAATAATAATTATTAATGATAATCTTCACCACGCAACTTAACCAGTTATAAAATTTAAATCCGTTTTATCCCGATTTCCTCTGAAAGTCCTTGCCGAGCTAAAAATCTCACGTTGGAAAAAATGTTCATGAATATCTCTCGTTCTTTCTTTTCTTTCCTGATCTGTTGAGACAAACTTTCACCAATGTCTTTAGTTGTTTTTGGCAAAATCACAGTCTGTTAGACGGCGTTTTTGTGGCATACACTATCTTGATAGGACTTAAACCTCCTTGTACATGTAGCTTCTTTCCAATTTTTAAAGCCTTTATTTTCAGCGATAAAAGCCGAATCCATGTTGGCTGAATTTAACTTCTTGTCCTTATACGCCTTGATGCATGTATGACAGAATACCAGATCTCGTGGCTCATCAAAATGTAACCAGGTAAACTGTTTGAACCAACTTCATTGGAACGCGCGAATTTCAGATTTCTTCTGTCCAAAACTTCGCTTGGGGAAAGCGACTGGCTGGTGAGGCGTTTCACTAATCTCTGGAGTCTGCATGGAATAATCTATCTTCACTTCATATTACGAAGAATACAATGTAACAGGTCTGCACAATAAATAATAGTGCCTACCACTACCGCGTCGAACTACTATATTCTCTCTCTCTCTCTCTTTTTCTCTAGGTGCCGAGTCTGGAACAAACATTGGCGATCATAGCCCTCTAGTCACTTCTGTTTAGAGCTAAATGCATATACTTATTGTTACTTAGGCGGTTGTTGGCTGCCCAGTTGTTTAAGTTTTGGACATATTTAACTCGTTGCCTTCCTCTGCTTCTTTTGCCCTCAATTTTCCCACATACTGCAAGCTGTTCCAACCCACCCTCCCGATAAACATGTCCAAAAAAATCCATCTGTCTCCTTTTGATGGCATTGAGTAGGGACCTGTCCATGCCTGAAGCTATCAAGACAACATCATTTGTTTTCCTTTCTGTCCAAGATATTTTCAACATTCTCCTAATGAACCACATTTCCGTAGCTTCTAAGCTTTTCTTGATGTCATTGGTAATTGTCCAGTATTCACAGCCATAGAGAAGATTATACCATAAATATGCCTTCAAGACACGGACTTTCGTGTCCATTCCAATATTTCTATTCTTCAGAATTGAATTCATTTTTGTAAACATGTCTTTGGCAATTGCAATGCGTTTTCTAACTTCGTCAATGCAATGACTATCTAATCTTAGTGTGTAGCCCAAGTACTTCAACTGTTGTACTTGTTTAATTATTTCTTCTTGGCTTCGTATACTACATAATGGGTTTATGGCTTTTTTGAAACCACCATACATTCTCTTTTCTTTACATTCAGAGACAGCCCTCTCTTTTCACTTTCCTCTACAACTTTATCCAGACAGCCAGAAGAGACTGCAGTTTTTCTTCTGACTTTGCTATAAGTACCGTATCATCTGCATATCGTAGGTTATTCATATCATAGCCTCAACTTTCAGCCCCTCAAGACTGTCGATATTACGAAGTATTGTTTCACTGTAAATGTTGAAAAGATCTGGTGACAAAACACACCCCTGCCTGATTCCTCTTCGGTTTACCTTAAACTCACTGTAATCTCCTTCAAGTCTTATTGCTACTTCCTGGTCCCAGTATATGTCACTTATAACTCTTAGGTATTTTCCGTCAATGTTCAAATTACTGAGTATTTCAAAGAGATCTTCATGTTTGACTTTTGTCAAAGGCTTTGGAGTAATCATTGAAACATGAATATAAATCTTTCTGTACTTCTATGCACCTTTCCATGATCATTGATAGTGTAAATATTGCATTCCTAGTGTCTTTGTCCATAGCAAAACCAAATTGGGTTTCTGAAATTTCTGGCCGGATACTATTTCTCATTTTGGACATTGGAACACGAGGCAAGACCTTGGTGATATGGCTCATTAAGCCAATGATCCTGTGTTGTTCGCATTCTGTTGCACCTGGTTTCTTGGGTAAGGTTATGAAGATAGATTTGCTCATATCTGGTGGTATCTATCCTGCATCATATTTATAGCCTAGTTATAGCTTCAATGCCTACATCATCAAGAGCCACAAAAACTTCAATTGGCATTTTGTCAGGTCCTGATGCTTTGCCATGTTTCATGTTACTGATGGCTCTTTGCACTTCCTCCTTTAGTATTGGTGGGCCTTCCAAGTTCTTTTTAATGGTAGGTTTTTCTCCTCTGTTATCATCAAAGATTTCGTCCTTGATTCTGAAAATCGGTGTAGGATATCCTCTTTGTCCATGAGGATGGTACTACCTTTTGATTTGATGCAAGCTGTTTGTGTACAAGTACGTTTTCCTGTTAGTTCTCTGACTTTTTCATGCATGTATTTACTGTTTATGTAACTTACGTGTATTATCAATTTCTTTGCACTGTTGATTGATCCAAGCTTCTTTGGCTTCATTGCATTTTTTCTGTACTACTCTGTTTATTTAATGATAGCTTTCATCATCTTTTGCTAACCGTCTTGTTTATATTCTGTCCAGGATTTCTTAGGTCATCCATTTGTTGTGATCCTTCTTTGCCTGTTTTGGAATCTGTTCACTCATTGCTTCTGTAACTGAATCTTTCATTTTTTGGCACATTTCATCAGCCTTAGTGAGACTTTCCAGAACTTGGAATTTGTTCTTCACTGAAACTGAGAATCGCTCTTTTATGTCTGGATCACTTTTTAACAGGCTGGTCTGTAATTTAGTTTCCTTTTTAGATTTCTTTATGTGATCTAAGTTTTACTTGGATTTTACATTTGACAGGAATATGATCACTGTCAAAATCAGCACCAGGCATTGACTTAGCTGTTTTAACCGAATTTCGAAATTGTTTTTGAATCAGTATGAAATCAATCTGATTTCTGACTCTGTCTCCTGGGCTCTTCCATGTCCAACGTCTTCTTGGGTGGTTTCGAACCAAGTGTTGGCAATTATGAAGTTATGTTCTCTGCACCACTCAACCAGTCTTTCTCCATGGTCGTTTATTTCTCCTAGTCCGAATGGTCCGACAATATCGTCCACTTTCGAGTTTCCAAATTTTGTCATTGAAATCGCCCATCACAATCTTTATATCCTGTGATTTGAGCTGTTGTTTGGCCTTTTCTACTTCTTCATAGCTTTTTTCTAATTTTATTGTTTCATATTCAGCTGTTGGCGCATATACCTGAATAATGCCAATGCTAAATGGTGTACCTTGTATTTTCACCACTATGACATGATCAGATATTGGCCAGAACCTTTTGATACATCTCGCAGTTGCAGAATCGAAGAAGACACCGACTCCTTTTTGGTGAAGGTCTCCTCCAGAATACACCAGGGTGTAATCGTCTGATTTTAAAGTCCCAGCACTCTTCCATCTAACTTCTGAGAGACCTAGCATATTGATAATCATCCTTTTAATTTCCTGCTTTATGTTGTCAAGTTTACCATCCTGCATCATTTTTCTCACGTTCCATGTTGTTATACTTTTTGGCAAACTGTTACGGCTAGTCGTTGGATGATGCTCGGGTGCCACCTGTCACATACCTATAAATATGCATATGCTAGGTCCAGGCCTATATTACCAGGACTATACATACCGCCGATCTATAGAGGTTCTAAATTACCGGCGTCGTCTTACCACATGACACATGCCATGCCGGCCGCGACCTTGGTTAAACTTGCACCCAAAAAACTAAAGTTCATTATAAAAAAACAAAAGAGAATACGTTTTCACTCTAACATGCTAAACGGATGGAGAATAACTAATTATTGTTAACAATAACCAAAAGTGTAGAGTTGTTTGGTTGTAAGAAAATCAAAGAAGGTTTTTTTTTTCTTTCGAAATACAAGTGAAAGTTGACGTGACCATGCAGCAAGGGCAAGTTTGCGTACGCGAAAGGTGCCCAAAGAGCAAATGACGTCACGTGAACAATATCTTTCTATTATATCTCAATGCAAATCTATGCAAATCAACTGATCCCTTGAGGTCAATTTTCGGAAGAAAAAAAGAATTAATTGCAAATTTTCCTATCATGGGGATTTTTTTCTGCAGGACATCGATTTTTTCCCCTTTTTGTTTTGGGGCAAAGTTTTTTGCAGCCATTGCCTCGTTGCACAAACACAGGCAGTGATTAGCTGGAATTTGCGTTTTACACACAGGAGCCCTGATGTCCTTTGAGCAACTATGCTGTTTGTACAATTGTCGGTGTCGCCAGTGTCAAAAACGACAGCGTTTGTGTAGTCCCCTCACCGGAGCTCAGTATAATGAACATGGACGTGTCTGCGTCTGTATGGGAGCACGTGAATTCCGGCTTAAGTTTTTCGTTCTTAGATCCTTTGCAGTACTGCCTACTAAACAGTAGTTGATCTCAATGCTAGTTGTACATTCCGATCCACGCTCCCGATCGGGAGATCTCTTGATTGGGAGATCGAGACATGCGCAGTGACCATAATTCAAACTTGCTAATACGTTCAGCCGTTTAAATTTTGTTGCTTCTCAAATTTTGTAATTCTAAAGTTGTATGCTTTGCAAATGAATATAGAAATGGATATTTCTATATAACTTAAGCTTTTGCTGGTGATTAAAATGTTAAAATCTGCTCTTCAGAAACTAATGAAATTTTTAAAAATTACTTCAAAATTTCCTGGTGAAAGTAAAAATTGCGTTGGTAAAAATGGAGAAAATAATTTTTTCGTTCTGTTGCATCAATAAAATTAGAATATTTCTTGTGCATTTTTCCTACGTTTGGCTTAAACCTTTTTTACCGTTATGTATTTCTTTAGACAGATTTGGAAAGATACATTGTGGGTTATAATAATACAAAACCTCTCAATCGGGAGATCTCCCGTTCGGGGGCGTGGTCCAGGCTCTTGTAGTTGCTGCTGTTTGCAGAAATGCCTGAAAGTAAATCTTGTTCTAGGGTTTATCCAGGAGCAGTGGGTAGCGGACGGTTGTCGACGATAGCAACGTTAGACTCCCCCTCAGATATTTCGAACGGGCAATTCAGATGAGCGATGCGGGTCACTGACCAACCATAAATCTTGCAGTATATATGTATGTCATTGTAAATGATGCCCACACCAACCTTGTGTATTATGTCAACTACCTTCCTGCTCTTTGTCAGTCCATGCACCGTGACAAACGGAACAATGCGCAAGATATAAAAAGCAAGCTTCTGCAATTAATAAGAAGACAGAGAGAAAGAAGAGGTACAAAATGTACCTGTAGAAAGAGAAGCTAGTGCACTTCATTCTACAAAGACTCAAGCATGCTAAGCGGATCTTCATATCATCAGAACTCGATCAAAGACATTGAGCGAATATATAGCCAAAAGAACCTGTCAATCATCAATGTCTACATGTTGTTGTTGTTGAGGTTTAAGGGCAACAAATAATTTTCTTCCCTGAGGAAGAGAGCGGGTGGAGTTTGTTTAGGATTATAAGATGAGCCTTTGCCTCGGCAGAGTAGATGAAGGCTCCATCAGGTAACCTTAAAGAAAGGGTGAGGTCGGAACAGGCGGCTGCAAAGAAGCCTTCCCGAGTGAAACCGTCGGTGAAAAGGAAGGAGTAGTCGTGAAAGTGTCTACTGAGTTGGCAGTATTTGGAGCGAAAGAAGATTAAGTTGTGAAGAGCTTTCTTGTAGAGGCCAAGGAGGGAGGAGGGATAACCTAGGTGGGAGTGGGAGGGATAGTGTGCTTGGCTATTGACAAAAAATGTTGATGTTGGCTTTGGGGAAATGAGAATGAATTCGGATATCGAAAGGTGGGGGTGGGGGAGGGGTGCGTTTGTTAAGAGTGAAGAGGTCGGTGTAGGAAGGAGAGTGGGAAGGAGAGCGGGTGGAGTGGAAACATGGGGCCCGTGGGTCAGTGAGGATGCGAAGGGGAGATCGACACTGGTGCACCTGAAGTTCGTTGGCCTCAACGTAAAGACTGATGGCGCCAAGGCAGAGCCTTATAAGGGCGTTGTTTTTGATGACTTTGATGTACAGTACCTCGAGTAAAGTTTGTTGGCAGAACCGTAGATGAAGTTGCCGTAGTCCAGCTTAGATCTGAGAAGAGAGAGATAAAGGATGAGCAAGGTGAGACGATTGGCTCCCTAGTCGGTGCTAAAGAGGACCTTTAGGAGATTGAGGGTTTTGTAACAGTTGGTTTTGAGGCTGTTGATGTGGGGGAGGTAAGAGAGCTTGCAATCGAGAGTGATTCCAAGAAAGCGAGAACTGTCCTTACTGGGAATGATGGAATCTCTGAGACGGAGATTGGGATGAAGGAAGGAAGAGTTGATGTTGTTTAAATGAATGAGAACAGTTTTGTCTTTGGAGAAATTGAAGCCGTTGATGTCACTAAAGCGAGCTAAGTTGTCCAGGCATATTTGAAGATTATTTTTGAGAGTTTGGATGCCTGGAGAGGACGAGGAGATGGCCAAATCCTCGACATAGAGAGCACTTTATGTTGGGGGAGAGAGCTTCGGTGATGATGTTGATTTTGAGGATTAAAAAGACGGGGAGAGAATGCTTCCTAGGGGACACCCAGGTATTGGGTATACCTTTGAAAGTAGGTGTTACCAATGTGCACTCTGAAATGGGGAAAATGGAGGTCAAAGAAGATAGAATTAGTGTGGTAATCTATGACAAAGGCTTCACGGATATAGGTGTCAAGTTTGAGTACAGGCAATTCCAGTTTCTCCTGAAACCGTTTTGAGATGGGGGAGAGGATGGAGTTCTTCTCTAGGTACCAGCAGAGTCTGTAATTGACCATGCGATACATTATCTTGCAGAAGCAGGATGTGAGAGCGATGAGACGATAGTTAATGGGATGGATCTGTCTTTGTCGGAGATGGGGATAATGGTGACCTCTCTTCAAATGTTGGGGAAAGTTTTGGAGGACCACAGGTGGTTGTAAATCTATCTAATGTCTAAACGAAGTCAGAAGACAAAGTTCATTCTAATAAACACTTCCATGGATTGTTGCTACCGTTATGGCCGCTCCTTGGCTCTCGTAAACTCAAAAATGGCACAAGATCACACGAATGTTAAGTTTGGTGTAATCTTGCCAAACAATTGATTCTTGTACCTCTCAAAATAAAACAAACAGTACAGGAGTTGAAAAGGCGTGAAAACTAAAAAGTCTAAAGGTGTCACTACAGCAAACACACAAATGCAACTGAATTACCTACATATGTAGCTCTTTTCGTACCCTCATTGGACTGAAGAACCATCTGCGGACGTATTACTACATATAATCAACTATCCTAATCGAACCCATTCCTATGATTAAAATCTGTTGCTATAGATTTTCAGTCCAAAATTCTCAAAGCCTACAAGGTTGAACAAAAACGTCACTTAAAAATCACTCATCAATAAACAAACACAATCTTCACTGTTAAATACCATTCTATTGATAAATTATTACTTCAAGCCAGACACATTGGCCACATGGGAATAATTTTGTCCTTGTGCTGAGTGTAAAAGTCGGTGAAATTTGTTTACTATCAATGTCAGATTATGTCCATGGAAAGTGAGGTGAAGTGTGTGGAAATCCCTGGTGTAATTGCTAATTGCTTGTGCTGGATTGTGGTTTTTGTTGTGAGCAATATAAACCTCGACAGATTTGAGGTTTTAGCAGGGGTTAAGACACAAAATGTATTGCGACTTAATGCATCCCGGCCCAGCATTATTAACAAATGATCGAGCTGACAAGCCAATCAATTTCCGCCGCGGGAGTCACGTAGAACATTTCTGACTTCGGATCTCGACCTTTAATTCAAGTTCAATATACACATGATAGACATACAATACAAACCGGTTTTGCATTGACAATTTCAATAGGTGATTAGAAAACATTTGAATGCATAATATATTTCCACTTTCTCTTAATTAATTCATTGACAAACAGTTATAGAGTTACGGGTCCAAAATTCAAATGTCTCAGCCCAATCATCAAGAGGTATTATGATAAGCTTGTTTGATGCTTTTGGTTTTTTAAATAACATGGAAACGGCAGAAATATCACCCACGTAAATTGCATCCTACAGGTAGATGAAATATTGAATGAAATAATATGAAAACACGAACGTGTGTGACCCCAAATTAATATAAAAGCACGAACGTCTGTGACCCCCCAAACAATATGAAAGCACGAACGTCTGTGACCCCCCAAAATAATATGAAAACACGAACGTGTGTGACCCCCAAAATATTATGAAAGCACGAGCATTGTGTGACCCCCCAAATAATATGAAAGCACGAACATATGTGACTCCCAAAATGATATAAAAGCACGAACGTGTGTGATCCCCAAAATTGTCTACTAACTGTGGTGTAGCGGTTATCATACCTGTCTACAGACCACGAGGCCCTGGGTTCGAGCCTGGGTTGGGTAGACACGCCAGTGCACCACAACTGGTTATCAAAGGCCGTGGACATTGACTTGGTTGTCGATGTTATGTCTGTCCGTACGTCGTACCTGTGTTCTCGTCCGGGTCGTATTAAGCGTTTCGTGATAGCAGTGTTACTATCATAACCGAATACGCAGGCGACGACCCCGTCATTGTAATTGTGTGTTCACTCGTCGTCGGCGGCGGATCCCCAAAATGATATGAAAGCACGAACGTGTGTGATCCCCAAAATAATATGAAAGCACGAACGTATGTGACTCCCCAAAATAATATGAAAGCACGAACGTATGTGACTCCCAAAATGATATAAAAGCACGAACGTGTGTGATCCCCAAAATGATATGAAAGCACGAACGTGTGTGACCCCCAAAACAATATGAAAGCACGAACGTATGTGACTCCTCAAAATATTATGAAAGCACGAACGTCTGTAACCCCCAAAGTAATATGAAAGCACGAACGTCTGTGACCCCCCAAAATAATATGAAAACACGAACGTGTGTGACCCCCAAAATAATATGAAAGCACGAACGTCTGTGACCCTCCAAAATATTATGAAAGCACGAACGTATGTTACTCCCAAAATAATATGAAAGCACGAACGTCTGTGACCCCCCCCCAAAAAAAATATTATGAAAGCACGAACGTCTGTGACCCCCCAAATATTATGAAAGCACGAGCATTGTGTGACCCCCAAAATAATATGAAAGCACGAACGTCTGTGACCCCCCAAAATAATACGAAAGCACGAACGTGTGATCGCCAAAATTGATCAAGTGTGACGAAAGTTTTTGAGAAAGGTTAACCAAATTTGGTTTTGCAACGATGAATTTGATTTCTATAAATGGTAAAAACCCTGTGGTTTTCATTCTCCTCAAATGTCAAAATGTGTCTCGTTGGGTTTGATTTTAATTTTCTTAGCCAATCTACATTTTTCTTGCGAGGGAAGGTATGTATCTAGGCACAGAATTTGTTTTAAAAGGGGCTCCTCATCTCCATCTTACTACCTGTCTACAGACCACGAGGCCCCGGGTTCAATCCTGGGGTGGGTAGACACGCCAGTGCACCACAACTGGTTATCAAAGGCCGTGGACATTGACTTGGTTGTCGATGTTATGTCTGTCCGTACGTCGTACCTGTGTTCTCGTCCGGGTCGTATTAAGCGTTTCGTGATAGCATTTGTACTATCATAACCGAATACGCAGGCGACGACCCCGTCATTGTAATTGTGTGTTCAACTCTCTCTCTCTCTCCATCTTACTACTAGAAGTGTGGCCTTTAGTAATTCTGAGGGGAATTTTTCTTTAATCTCAGTCATTGAAAATAATGATAGAATTGAATCTTGCTATAATTTAATTAGGGCTATAGTGGAAACGTTCAATCATAATTTTCTGCCCACTTCAAAGAGCTTTTAAAGAGAATTAAAAAAACAAAGGATTTACATCAGAATATACCAAATTTGCAAATTCATGCGTGAGATTTCAAAACGCTGTAAAATTTAGTTCTTTTTGCAGTTTCTAATATATTTTACAGTAATTTAGCTAAAGCTAAAGTAATTTAGCTAATGCTAAAGTGATCTGGCTAATGCTAAAATGATCTAGCTAATGCTAAAGTAATTTAGCTAATGCTAAATTAATTTACCTAATGCTAAAGTAATTTAGCTAATGCTAAAGTAATCTAGCTAATGCTAAAATGATCTAGCTAATGCTAAATTAATTTACCTAATGCTAAAGTAATTTAGCTAATGCTAAAGTAATCTAGCTAATGCTAAAGTAATCTAGCTAATGCTAAAGTAATTTAGCTAATGCTAAAGTAATTTAGCTATGCCAAAGTAATTTATCTATGCCAAAGTAATTTAGCTAATGCTACCTCTACATCTGCATATACGTCAGTGGATATTTTTAAACTACATTAAACTACCAAAGATTATATATTTTTACGAAAACATTATTAAATTACCACAGATTATATATTATTACGAAAACATTATTTGCACACAATTGTTATTCCATTCAAAAATCGGTTTATCATCTGCTAAACTTCTGTCATTCACCACATTCGAGTAAACAAATAACAAAATATTTAATTTGCAGTGTTATAATGAACTGATCAAATTACACCGACAGGGTGTAACGTGTTATACCATCTTTAAAGATGTCCACTTATCTATAAACTATGCGCAGAGATATTGTTTTCTACACCCCTGGCATGAGTTATCAAAATAAATTTGCTAAATCAGTTTCTGTTTGTGTATTTTTTTTTACAGAAAATGGCGTTTGACTGGCGAAACGTGGATTGTCATCATTGTCCGAAGTGGGATTTAGCTTGGAATAATACGTTTAACCCTAAATCACTAGAAAGGAAGATTGACGAGCACTTGCAAAATGAAGATAAACGCATGTACGTAGAGGGGCTATTATTCAAGGCTTACCTGTGTCATTCTAAACTGGAAGGAGCAGGGTTTCGAGGAAATCTTAATCCAAAGAAGGCCTTGGAAATACTTGAAAAAGCCGAGCAATTTGCAAAGCTGCAAGATGGAGATGCAAGAAATGGGTATATATTGATGGTCAATACTTGTAGAATATGGATATTAGACAAATTAGATAATAATAAAAGTAAAATCTACCAACGAAAATTGAGAGAATTAAATAGCCAAATGACTATAAACTCATGGGCGTATGTATATTCAGCAAGGGCCTTTGCTTTATCACGATTAGGACCACCGCGACAAAGAGAGGGTGTCGAATACTTTGACAAAGCTTTAAAAATTAAGCCAGAAAACACTCACTGGATGTTTGGAAAAGCTTTGTTAGTAGGACGAATTTATCGTTATTTAGAGGGGCCGATTCGTCGAGATGGAACTTTCAGATCTTCCGACGAAATAGCAAAGTTGCGAGAACAAGAACACGATTTGCTGACAGAAATAATAGAGTTAAATCCAAATGATCATCTTGCAAAGTCTTTTCTTGGCCAAAATTTACATCACGCAGGTAAAAAGGAAGAGGCTGAAAAGACATTTCTTGAACTGGCAAACCAATCCTCTTGTAACAGCACAATTCTAGTGAAGATTGCTCAATACTACCGAAAGAATAGTTCCTTAAAAACTGCGGAAAGAATTTTGAAAGGTATAAAAGAAAGTGCAAGATCTGCAGAGGTATACTTCCAGATCGGTTTATCACACAAATGGAGATATAACCAACTATGCAGTAAAACCCACATTTACGATCCGTCAAAGATAACGAACGAAATGTCAAAGTGCCTGAAAAGTAGTTTAGAGCACTTCGAATGTGCGGCAACCAAGAATCCAGATCATACTGCGGTTTTCGTACAAAGGGCAGAGACACTAGCTCAGATTGGCAGAAAGAGTGACTCTTTGAGGGAGTACGCCAGTCTCAGAAGCTCTTACGCTGGCAATCCAAACGAAATGTTTTACATCTTGAAATCAATGATCAATTTACGAAATTATCAAACGTTCCCCGATTGTGAGCGTCTCCAGTTTATCCGAGATTTTATCGATATATGCGTGAAACATCGTAGCTATGTACCAAGCAATTTCCTACATGGCATAGCTTTTGACGATGAATGTAAAAAGATAATTGCCTGCTCGATTCGTGAAATAGAACATATTTGCAAAAACATGTACCCCCTAAATGTGCAGCCCAGGATTACATTAGCATGGACTCTGCTACAAAGGCGCAAGTATAGAGAAGCTTATGCCACATATCTTAAACTGAAGGCTACCGTAGAATCAGATGATATAATGGATAAGGAAGAAAGAGCCATTTACATCTCAGATATCCGGCAGGGAACTGTTATAGCGTGTATCAAACTTAGCAAGTTCGTTGAGGCAGAGGATATAATAAAGATACTCGAAAAGGACGAAGATTGCGATCAGTCTACAATCCAATCGTTTAAAGCCGACCTGTTCCTGCATCATGCAAAGAGTCCAGAAGCCAAAGAAATAGAATCCCTCCTGCGACAGGCAGTGAAACTTGGCAGCCTGGAAAGTTGTTTCTTACTTCTTGATGAATACAGAAAAAGTGAAATCATAACAAAGGAAAGAGCTGGAGCGATTGCTGACATGGAAACATGCTGTAATAGTTCTATGGAATCGTTGCGTCACAGTAGTTTTGATGTACCAAATGCACCGTTGCAGATGGATAATTCACCGCACACTCCAGAGGAAGCAAAAATATTAATTGAATCTATGCTTGAGATGCTTTTGACATCGAATGTACACCTTGGAAAGTTACGTACAAATTACGTGAAATTAGAGAAAGAAATTGTTGATTGGAAGGAGTCTCATAATGGAAGTGATGTTGATTGGGATTCTGCTGGAGGAGTTCGAGACGCTTGCAAGGAAGTTCTTGGTGAAGCGAGGAAAGCTTTGGATAAAGCTTTTCATAGGATTCAGGTATGATTGTAATATTCATTTTTACCGTCCCTTGATAACAATCACGGAAGACCATTATATTTGACTTGGGTGTGCTTTTCTAGAGCTAACGTGACTTTTTGTTTCATAAAGCAAATTATTATCTGACGTGTAATTAATTTTTGTTACTATATACGAAAGGCAAAACATCGTGGACTATCAGTTACCATATACAGTTTTTCTGCTTGCGGATGGCTATTGAAAAATCTTCCTCCGCCACCGAGAGAGGAAGGTATCCAGGGCTCTAAGGCCCCAAATGTATTTGAGTACATTTTGGGGAACTAAAAAGGTAATATGACCATAGAAACATAACCACAGGGGCAATAATCGGCGAAAACCTATGTTTCAGTAAAAAAAGCGAAACGGTACGTTTATAAATCATGTAAATCTGGCTAAAATAGCTGAAGACTTTGCACTTCATACATTTTCCAGATATGAGGGCCCCAAATGTTAGCTTGCCCCGAGGGCCTCGCGATTCTCTCCGCAGCTCTGCGTGCGCGTTACGTCGCACAAATGACACCCATCTATAAATTAAGTTACTTTTTTACATTCACAGGAACAAGTCTTAGTCGGTAATGATCAACATATTGAGAGCTGCTTCCCTTGTTGCTACGATTGGCCGAAGAAAAAGAAAAAAACTGAACATGCTGGCGGGAAAACCGACAAAACGCAGGCAGATGTAAAGATTAAAAAACACCTGAGAGAGGCACTTCAAGTTTCAGCAGATGATCAAATTCCTGCCACTTTGTTTGAACTTATCTTAAAGGTAAGCCGAATTCCGTTTTGCAACTTCCATCAGATTTTTAAAAGAGACAAAATAATGGAGCAACTATTTCATTATCTTTTCCGTTAGGGAGTAAGTTCTGTCAGTAGTGTTGAGAAATGAGCGGTGCGGAAAGGTTTGTTTGCACTTTCTGAACAATTGTTGATTGTAAAGAAAATTATTCTTATTATTTGTTTTTGTTCAAATGATAAATTATGTGTACATTACTAGATTATCAGATTATGTAGTTCTACTTTTCTGGCATATGTAATGGATTTGAAGCCATAAACACTAAAAGCAAATAAAAACCTGTAATAAAAATAATAAAAAACATAAGGACTTTGAGGATGTGATGTCACTACTAGCCTAGTTTAAATCGTACTTAAAACTTCTTAACAATAACGGAATAGGATTTTTAAATGATTTATTCCCCATTTTAAAGCCCTCTTTCACAGAAGATGATGATGGTGGTGGTGATGATGATGGTGGTGGTGGTGATGATGATGATGATGATGGTGGTGGTGATGATGATGATGATGATGATGCTGCTGCTGCTGCTGCTGCTGATGATGATGATGATGATGATGATGATGATGATTATTATATAATAAAATAGGCATGAAATATGATGTAATTTAATTAGCTAGATATTTTGTAAGTGTTAATATAATAATGAATATACGAACGCCAACATTGGTTTCACAAAGACAAAAAGTGCCAAAAAAATCGGTCAAAAACTATCTCACTTCGCTCTCTCTAAAAAAAAAACCCTTCAATCCAACGTACAGAATAACACCTCTTTGATTAAGTGCAATCTTTGCCTTCGTATCTTTATATAGAAGCAACCGCTAATCAACAAAGAAAACAATTGGATGGTTGCCATGTGCATGTGTACCAACACCGAGAAGCATGCATCAGATGAGTTTCCAGATCACGTGATCATACCACCAGGAACGTCGGATCAAGCTGACTTCACATTTTCTTCAATCGATCTAGCTTCAAAGAGTTTCGAGGAAGTTCAAAATATTGTAATTGAGTTAGATAAATGGAAAATGAGTACTTCTGAAAGGTCTAAGCTATCTTTATAGTCTCATATTTGGTGATGATGAACAAATACGGGTGAGCTGGTGGGGGCTCCTCTCTTATCCTCAGCAAATGTTTCAAAAAATGTTTGAGAAGACATGAATAAATTCATGAGGGGCTTATTATTTATTCATAGGGACAAGGGGGTGTAATTGTCCCACAAAGATTTGCGCATAATTGTTTTGTTTTTTCTGTAATGAGGAATCTATATTAGTCTATGACATAATCAAACACGAATTCATCATACTGTACAAAAACTTAAAAATGCAATTGGGAAATCTTTGAAAATCTATATCTTCTGAACGGAATATAATATTAAGCTAATTTGTTTACCAAATTAACTCTAAAAGTATGCTCTTTCAAATACAATTTTACAAAAAGACATGGGAATATTTCTATAAAAAGAAGACTAGGTTATTCAAGAAGGGATAAATATTTAAGAAGAGGAAACTATTTAAGAAGAGAGAATTAGGCTGAGAAAAAGTATATTTATGATTAAATTTTGTATTTCAAAGAAAACATAGTTATCATAGTGGAATCACAAATTCTTAAACTTCGTATCCTCAAACTCGACTCGTCCCCCATTTTCCAAATTCTTTTTTCATTAAGTTATCAATCAGAAAATCAAGAAAAAAGCTAATGTAAGTTTTTTTTCATTTCGTAGAAAAGGAATTCTTTTACCCTCTACAGCCAGTGGCGTAACGCTGGGGAGGTGAGAAGGGACGGAGTTTTGGTTAGTAAGAGTTCAAATAATTTTACGTAGAACCAGGGCTGGATAGGGTCCAAAGGCACCCATGTGTGCGTGGGCGCACATATGGTAACTTGGGCGGCAACTTGGGCGGCAACTGGGGCAGCAACTGGGGCGGTAACTTGGGCGGCAACTTGGGCGGCGATTTGGGCGGCAACGTGGGTGGCAACGTGGGCGGCACTGTATCCAGCTTTCGATTCCAGAGAGGGTGCCGATAATACTACTTCATAATCGGACGTCTGCCTAAAAATGTCCAATACTACTAGACTAAGCTGTTGAACAAACTGACAAAAGTGAAAGACTAAAGCCATTCGGATTAAATGGACGATTTTTAAGCAATTTATGACGACAAACTACATATTGGCAAGTTCTAACAAACTTTAGGCCATGCACCATGCAACACTATCTGCGATCTTTAACTGCGATTTCTGTAATAATACAAAAACAAATAGTGGGAACTCTTTCAACCAAATTTAGGAAAAATTTAAACAAATCAGGACATTTTCAACCACATTCTGGTTATTTCTATTAAACTGAGGGCGACTTCTAACCAAATTTGGGCGTTTTAAAGCAAATTTGGGCGTTTTATGGCAAATTTGGGTAATTTCTAACCAAATGTTGGTCATTTTTAACCGACTTTTTGCAAAGTTTAAACCAATTTAGGCATTTATCAATCACCTTTGGCTTATCTCTATTAAACTTTAGGCAACTTATAGAATTTTAATAAAATATTTGGGCCATTTTTAACCAAATTTAAGCGATTTTTTAAAACCAAAATGCAATTTCTTACTCAATCATGTATAGAAATGTATCCTACTTGAATATTTCACCATACACAGCTTACCTACGGAATTCCGCCAGGGAGAGGTGTAGCTGGGGGGCTTGGTGTTGGGCACTCCCTTAGACATACAACAAGTGCCAGATTGTAAAAGAAGGTCCAGAAAAAAAAAGGCTCCAAGTTTGGTAATATGAAGGTCCTTGGTAACGGTTGCTGGGGGCATTTTGATTTTTTAGACTTCGCAACAAAATCTAATTCTTTTTTTTGTTCTTTTCGCTTTTTATAATTGCTCATGTAGGTAGAGGGTGAAGTATTCTTCTCTTACAAAAAGTTTACTATTCTTGAAAAACAGTCGAAATCCGTTCTTGAAATCCTGGCTGTGCAACTCGCAGAAAGTTGCCCCCATTGATAAACTGCTGTTTAGTGGACATTTCCACGTTTACACCCTTTTAATCCCCATCTGAAGAATGGAATATAACCCTTGATCCCATACTCATTTCAAAGTTCGTCGTTTCACTAACTTCAGGGCTTCCATCTAATCTTTCACCCCGGGCCTAAGTCGTTACGCCACTGTCTACAGCTCTAGTATTTTGAATTGTGCTTACATAAATATATATGTGGGTAGCCAAACTTTCCAGTATTTGTAATATCGATAAAAAAAAGGTTCTTGAGTAATGAACTAGATTCTAGCTCTGAAACTCAACGCAGATGCCTCTTTCTGAGTGCAATAGATATTCGAAGGGAGACTAATAGAACTGCATTTGTCGGGGACATTTTAGGGCGGCAGATTCCCAAGTAACATGAATGTTATTTTCTTTTTGTTTACAGCATTTCTTACGCGTTTGTATCACAACAACGATCCCGCAAGAATTATAAACTGTTTCTTGTTTATTTGAATTTCTTCTACTATCCACAGTATCTGTCGAAGCACCTTTCTTGAAATTATTCTGGCACTGTCTTATTCTATCCTTACAATTTGATATCCTGTGTTAGATTAAAATTGTGTATGAAATGTGTGATGCATGTATGAACATTATACACAGGGTGGATAACTTTCTTTCGCCCACACTAATAATTCACTTACAAGGTGAACTTTGAACATGCTTGTATATCAAAATATCGTCAAATATTTGAAACACAGGAAAAATATTTCTTGTAAGATGTTTGTTTGTTTGATGAGGTCTTACGGCACCACGACAACGAAGGTCAAATTGTGCCTGAGAGGTCAGATCATTTTAGAGGTAGGAAGGAAAGAAACCAGGGGGAGAATGAGAGAAATTCAAGAACAAAAGCCAGAAAGCTGTGATCGAGAGAGGAGGTGCATGGGTAAAACAAAAAGAAAGTAGAGAGGGAGTGGAAGAGGAGAAGCCAAATATATATTTCTATTAATATGCTGTGTAGTACCTGTGCTCAATTTTCATGGAAAATCATCACAATTAGAAAATCATAGAACATGCATGGTATAACCAAGCACTGGTACCTGCAACTAGCTATATATCTTTGAGAAATATTATTAAAATAGAAAGAAGAAAAAAAACATCAAATTTTACCGATAACTAATACATCAAGAGTGTATATGTGCAATCATTTTGCTCTTGAAGTAAATGCATGTATATAAAATTACCATGGCAAATTTGTGACTTTCACTTGCCATCCAACTTTAGTTTTACTCCAAGTAATACTTGTTTTTTCATCACATGTAAGTAATAACTATTTTGTTCTTAGTTTATTAACAAAACTACTGGTCTTATTCCTTATATGAATGGCCTTTGCTATATTTCCAATGTATATATCATAGGCTTATTTTGATTGATTTAATTAGCTTAAACCTAAATCAAACCAATTTTCATCACATGTAAGTAATTACTATTTTGTTCATAGTTTATATATACGAAAATATATATTATCAAGCTCAGTTCAAACATTATTTCATTGCATGTCAAATGTTGTTGATCATCAACTGAGCATTTCAGTACCACTACCAGGAAATATGAATACTTGTCAAATTTGAAAGGTCTTTTGTCCCTTTGCCTGTAGGCCTACTGTTATAACTTACAACGGCGAGTAGACAGTCCTTGATAATTGTATATAGTTGGAAAAATGCATAAATACATCAATCTGTCAATCAGTCAATATATGTTAATGAGATAAAAATGGAAAAAATTTTGCAATGGATACCATACAAAAAATAAGAAAAAGCAATGCTTAATTTGACCTTTTAGGTCTGAACTAAAGACATAACGGTTGTGCGTAACAGCCTAGTTTAAATGGAATTGTAGCAAGAATTTCCATCCCCAAATTACGCAAGGACCAAATCCTTAGTTGAAGGGCTGAAGGGCAGTATGTAGATTTGATAGGTGTTCAAACATATAGACATATATTTTGTTAAAGTTTTAACTTTGGCCCAAATGCCTAGGCCTGGTTCTGGATGATCTACCTGTATTAGACATACCTAGAAAAAGTGGTTCAGGTAGTACTCACAATCGCATTATTGCAGCGCGTTGGCGATTTTACTAGAATGTGCAAAGGCCTATATGACATGGGACTTATTCCAAATCGTATAAGGCCCCTAATTGAAATGGATTTTTTAAATTTAAAACAAAGCAAAACTAAGATGTGGAACCATTCAGAATTGAGAGACATGAGCAAATGAAGAGCTACCTTCCAGGGGGAGGAGAAAGAACCCAAAACAATTCCCAGTCACAAGTGGAAAATGTTCACTGGCAAATCGTACTAAAGTGGTTGTGATTGGGGGGCGGGGTTGTAATTTGCCAACAAAATTATGATGCCGTTAAATTATTAAAATGATACGGTTATACCTCAAATTAAAGGCAATCAGTCCGTGACATGTCATGAGCCAAAATCTATTTTCTATGGCTCTTGCAGTGAGGCAGGGCGATTACCAAGAACAGTGGTGACGCTAGAGGGGGCCCATTGCCAACCCGTGGGGAAGTTCTGGAACACCCCCCCCCCCCAACGGCGGTCGGCGGCCCAGAGTTGTCAGAAGAAATATGCGGAAGTTTGCATATACTGATTTAACCTTATAATACTTGAACATAAATACATAGGCCCTTGACGGTGAGCCCTAGACTTCTGGAAAATCCTGTCGCCATCACGGAGGAGTTGTCACTCAACTACCTGCAAAGATCGTCACCTTTGATTACATAACATTACACCAACATCTCATCATCAACAATATTAATTTCATCTTCTACAGGATTGTAATTGGATTATCGGAGAGCGAAACATTCCTGAGCGTACTGAGGGCGGCGAACTTATCGGCATTCTTCTTTATGGTTTTGTACGATGATCTTAGAAAATAATATATTTTTAATGTAGGGGAATTAAAAGCTCAACCAAAATAATGAAATTCAATTTCTTGGAATAACATTTTGCTCACCGAGTTTTTCGTATTTTTTTGGTTATAGTTAAGAGGATTTTATTTCCTTCGCAAAAATATCATTTCTGTCAAATTCAAAGTCGTTGATTTGGCGATAAGTGATTTTTTTTTGTTGGGAGTGGGAAAAAGAGGGGGTGACAGCCCCCACACCTTCCGGTAGTTACGTCCCTGATCGCTGCTCATTGCTGCATGAAATCTCATGCTAACAGGGTAGTCTTCTGAGATTGACTATTTTCTAAGTATTTTCAAACTTCCCCACTTTGATCTCCCAAAAATGATTTAAAATAAAATAATTAAAATTTGGGAAATTTCAAGCCAGGGGCAATTTTCCTCCCATGCATCTCTTTAGCTGTGCCACTGACTGATACAATCAATGCACCACCAATCGGTTAACTGGTACAATCAATGCACCAATCGGTGAACTGGTACAATCACTGCACCAATCGGTGAACTGGTACAATCAATACACCAATCGGTGAACTGGTACAATCAATACACCAATCGGTGAATCTTCCAGGCTCCGAACAGAGCTGCCGACACTTAAATCATTTTTTGAAATTCCTGAAATTAATTGGCCATTATTTGAAATTGATATACGTGTAAACTAACCAAAGATCAAATGTGGAAATACAACAACGGAGGAGTATTTCATTAAGAGATTTTATGATTTTTCCCCCACTCACTGTATAAGCAGATATGACTTTGTTACATGGGGGCATTTTAAGTGTGACAACAAGTAATTAATTGGCATATGTCCTGGTAGGCAAAATTCTGAGAGGAGATCACCGCATTCGTTATTGACATCAAGCTGCCAGAGACAGGTTTATGGGGCCACACAAATTAATGTAAAGCAACGCAACAGGCTTTCATCAAATTTACATTTTTGGAAGTATTTAAGATCAAATCAATTTAATGAATTGAAATCGGTCAAGATCTGAACTTAAAAAGCGATACTCTAAGTCTTGCGCGGACGTCAGAGGGGCTCAACCTCAGATTGCTTTACCGGGATGACCCCCCCCCCTTCCCCCTCCCTAAGCAATGACCTTGATTAAAATGAAGAGACAATTTCCCTCATTAACATTGAGGAGTGCTGTTAGATCATACTTGCATTTAAAAAAAAGAGTAAACTAGCTTCCACTAGCGCAGTGAGCTCTTACACCAGTGAGCTCGTTATAGGCTCCAATAACCTCACATTTGTGCTGCAAGAATTTCCACATGCGTGCATGTTTCACAATGTTGAAATGTTCAAACTGTGAGCTTGTCAAAGTGAGCTTAAACTAATAATCTAGCAGGAACAGACGTTCTTATACATTTTCAGTGACTATACGATTAAGGAAAGATATTTATATAAAGATTTTGAGCTGTGTGCCCAGTCATTGGTGTATGTTATAAGACTCAGGGTTCGAAATTAGCACACTTTAACCACTGGCCTGTCGGGCTAGCTTGACTCCTTTTCTACTAGCCCGAATAGTCTGCTGACTTGCCCAAGAAAACGTACGTAAAGTTTTTTGTTAATTATGGCTTTTCAACCTTATCGAAGTGGACAATTATGCATTTTGGCTTGTGTAAGTGATGTGTAATAACGTATTTTTGAAAAGTCTAAGGTATATATTTTTTTCTGGTTACTTGCCTGGGGGCTGGGAAAGATCAGTTTCAGCTAGCCCCGACGTAAGTTCTACTTGCCCCGGGCTAGCGGGCCTACTTTAATTTCGAGCGCTGATATGACTATGGACATACACCAATTTCTTTCTTAGTTGAAAGAGGTATCAAATCTGATCCGGTTGATCAGTTTTGAATTCCTGTGAAATTCGTGATGTATGACCTGATGACTGGACACATAGCTCATAATCTTGTATGTAATTTCTTTCCTAAATCGTAGTCACTGAAAATGATGGGAGAGTCAAATCCTGCTTGATTTTTATTGGGGCGCCTAGAAAAAGACTCAAGAAGTTGTGACCAGCATTTTGTTGCACCAATTCAAAGAATTATAATAGACCATCAAGAAAAAAAGGATCAGAATACAATACCACGGTATTTATTTATGCATGAGATAAAGAAATGCTGTAAAATGGTCATTGTTTAATCAATTGTGATTACAGTTCTCGCTACTTAAGTACTATGACTTTTAATGAACTTAGCTAATGTTACCATTACATATACCCTTAAAGCGATCTTCTTATTTCTATATGGGTTTTCCAGATTCTTGTCAAATTAATTAAACATGATAATGGTAAAAAAATTCCCCATCAAACTTATTTTTGGCCATTTTTAGAATACATTTTTAGATTTAAATTTTTCCACATTTTCAGAATATATTTGTAAACGTAAATCAAAAATGTTATTATATGAATTCATCGCTCATCTTAATTGCTAATTGCAAGCGTAATAGCTAATTCAGTGTGCTTTTTTCCTTCACCTATTTCCATAATAGTTTTAACAGAAGAAATTTACTTGACACAATTTTTGCTTTTGATATTTACCCCAAAAAAACCTTCAGCTGAAATTTAAAAAAAACGTTATCAGGGGATAAAGGTAATGCACATGAGTATCACAGCACATATACAGTGTGGAGCGTGGAGTTGCCTTTTAGAAACATACTTTTCAGATACAAAGTAAAATCTTGGAACCTAATCAGCTACAACTAGGACACTAAATAAATTCTTTAAAGATATGAAAGCTTTTCCACTCAGCACCTACAGCCACAAACACAGGTGTTTAGGAAGCTTTTGTGAAGTGAGGGGCAGGGCATAATCTCTTAGGAAACACTTCCCAAGTCAAATACATGTCTGCCCCCTACATGTAGATAAAAAAAATAAAGTAAAAGGGCAACATTTACGCCAGTGCACCACAACTGGTTATCAAAGGCCGTGGACATTGACTTGGTTGTCGATGTTATGTCTGTCCGTACGTCGTACATGTGTTCTCGTCCGGGTCGTATTAAGCGTTTCGTGATAGCATTGTGACTATCATAACCGAAAACGCAGGCGACGACCCCGGCATTGTAATTGTGTGTTCACTCGTCGTCGTCGTCGGGCAACATTTCCAATAGGAATACATGCCTCCCGTCACAAAAGTCACTAGTTTCCTACTATCTGCAGGGATATTTCATTTTCAAAGAGGCATTTCATTTTCAAAGGGGCATTTCAAAGGGGCATTTCATTTTCGAAGGGACATTTCATTTTCAAAGGGGCATTTCATTTTCAAAGGGGCACTTTTGCAACATTTTTTAAGAAGTGTACACACATTCTACCAGTTCTTGCACCAGTTGACATTAATTGAGACACTTTTTATTTTCAAAAGGGGCACTTTTGTCATTTTTCAGAAATGTGGGGTACATGTCCCCCCTTCCCCAGGGCCCCTACACTTATGCATAAAAGAATGTGTGTTATTCTAAGGACCCTAAAATTATCAGATTTTCTTTGTCAGCAGCAGTATTGAATATCATCAATCCTGACCCAACTTTGCAGCACAAACATTTATACCTTGTGCAAGCTTGCTGCAAGCTAACATTTATACCTTGTGCAATCTTGCAACAAGTTGCAAGCTAACATTTATACCTTGTGCAAGCTTACTACAAGTTGCAAGCTAACATTTATACCTTGTGCAAGCTTACTACAAGCTGCAAGCTAACATTTATACCTTGTGCAAGCTTGCTACAAGCTTGTATTTGGAACAAATACAAGCTAGCTAGCTTGCACAAATTAGCATGTCCAAGCTAGCAAAATATATTTAGTAGCTTGTACAAGCTTGAAGAAAGTTTTTACTAGCTTATACAAGTTAACAAGCTTGTATTTGTGTATTTGTTTTAAATACTAGCTTGTAGCAAGCCAGTACTATATAGCTTGCTGTAATTTGGGTTGCAGCAAGCTTGTGGAACCTAAAAATGTTAGCTTATCCCAAGCGTGCTGCAAGCTAGATTTTCTGTAAGGGTTGGCTTACAGAAAGTAGAAACTATGTAAATTGGTAAAAAATATCACAATCAGCTCAAAATTTCAGGTCTTACAATACTATACATTTTTTCATGCAAATTTGTGGTGTATTGATTAGACAGGCGTAGCTTTTGTCTTAAGTGTAACCCCATTTATCTTTTTAATCCTCTGCTAAAATTATTTGAAGGAGAGCAGTAAATTTGGTCATGGGACCCTTACCATGCCCTCAGTCACAGAACTTTAGGACAGGAAACTGAAGGATTAGTTGTCAAACATTTTATCTTGAAATGAAAGAGAACTTTAAAAGAAACCAACTGGTTAAGAAAATATTTCAATTTATTATTCAATTCTGCTTCATCTATGACTGGTGTGGAAAGTCTACAATAGAAGGCTTGCATCCTCAATTTCTCAACATTTATTCATTTCATTCATCTTAAAGAAAAATATCTTCACCCTTTTTACAAATTGAGCTTTTTTCCTTCTTCAGGTGTTAAATATATAATCACAATACTAGATTATGTTTTGCTACTGTCCTCAGTGACATATCCAGACCTGCCAACCTTTAGGATCACCAAACTGTATTCTGAAACTACAAAAGTTGTATTTTTGATAAAAAAAACTGTACTCTTCAAACAAAATGTACAAAACAAAGGTTTACTGTGGCTGAAAAACAAATTACCACTGTACTTTCAATTTCTCTTATTGTACGAATCTGAATCTGAATCGGTTGAGTCGGCAAAATCAATCCTTCAAGAGGACATGAACGCCAACCAAACGTTAAAAGTATGAGTAAAAAGATAAAAAAAATATAAAAAAATAATAAAAAAATAAAATTAAAATAAACAAATCGTATTCTGGTGCCAAAAAACGTACAATCGTATTCTCAACATTTTCCCGTATTAAATACGGCAAAATCGTACTAGTTTGCAGGTCTGCATGATATCCAATGGCATTGAAGTAACAAAATTCATGTTCGTTTGTTTGTTTGTTTGATGAGGGCTTAACGGCACCAAAATTCATGAAAAACACATAATAGAATATGTAGGATGGAATGTGACATCACAACTACATGCAATAGTCATTCACTTCAGTCATTCCTTTCATAGTCAGTCATTTCCAAATATCTTAATCCATATACATTGGTGTAGAGCTACTTATTAAACTAGAGGGCTTCTATTAGTGTTAAAAGTTATTGATATACAGCAGCAATGCTTGAAATGCGCCTCACCACTTAGTTATAGACCAATGCATACACCAATAATTCTTCCTAATCAAGGTATTAACAAAGCAATGACCACCACTGTACTAAACATGAAACTCATGAAAACTTATTAAAATTTTGCATGCATATTTCAAAACAGTTTCAACATTATTATGACAAAATTAGGTATGGAGGTTGAAGCCTCTGTAACTTTACCCCTTGAACACTCTTCTTGCACCCAGATGACATGGTTTTTCATCAAGGATGCTTTTGAGCCTTGCTTAATTGCATGTGCCCCTCAGTCATTTCAAACAGATAATACGACATCCCTGACCTTAAAGCAATTTTATGAGCAGTCTCAAGTCCGCCATTTTGAAGATATGGATTGATACAAGGATGCATCAATAACAACTGAAGTGTTCCTCAGATTCTTGATTGGATGAAGCAAGGTGTAATGGTGTCTGGCCCCCATTAGTTTGACCATTGACATCATTCCCTGCCTGCAAAAGAATTGATGCCACCTCTGCATTATTCCACCTGCATGCACAATGCAATGGTAACCATCCTTCACAAGTCTTAGCATGAATATCTGCACCATTTTCAATTAAATATTCCACCAAGCGTGGATTATTGCTATACGCAGCTCTATGTAACGCTGTGTAACTATCCTCATCAACAGCATGCACGAGTTCAGGATCTGACAAAGTAACTCCTTTACGATTTCAAAATCATTATTTTGCGCCGCCCATAAGAACTTCTTTCTTGGATCGTCCATGATGTCTTCCATCATATCTTCATCTGCACTGTCGTCCTCCCATTCGCTCTTTGGATACAATCCCAAATTCTCCTTTTTGATTTATTAATCGCTTCCATCAAGAGTTTTGATTTCTTTAAGGCAGAAACCTCGTCACCTTCCCCCTCACCTTCATACACTGCTTGAAGAACTTCTTCAAAGGCATGCTTATACGTTTGTTCAGTGTCTTCTGTTTTTTCCATGGCTGATGCCATAATGATTATTATATTTAACTAATAATGATCTTCAGTGTCCTTCTACTTGAAATTGCAATTTTCCAACAAATGGCTTAAAATGTTCCACCGTGATGTCACAGATGCTGGAGGTTTGCCTGATCATCACATCCTAAACAAAAGGTATTTGCTGAGGTCCTCCCAGTATCTGCAACAAGAAAAGTGATTCTAGAGTTAAGAAATAAACATTTTAATGGATAGTATCAACATAGATATAAAGCTATGGAATATCTATATACAACACAACAAACAGGGAAACAAACTAGTGAAGACACTGTGTAACAGGGGAGCACCTCATCTCACACACTGAAACACTTTACTGAAACAACGACAAGTTGTCCTATTTCAGTGCTGAAAAGTGGGCTTTTTGATTATTGAAAATGCTTGCCAGGCGCTGCTTGCCAGGCGCTGCTTGCCAGGCGCTGCTTGCCAGGCGCTGCTTGCCAGGCGCTGCTTGCCAGGCGCTGCTTGCCAGGCGCTGCTTGCCAGGCGCTGCTTGCCAGGCGCTGCTTGCCAGGCTTGCCAGGCGCTGCTTGCCAGGCGCTGCTTGCCAGGCGCTGCTTGCCAGGCGCTGCTTGCCAGGCGCTGCTTGCCAGGCGCTGCTTGCCAGGCGCTGCTTGCCAGGCGCTGCTTGCCAGGCGCTGCTTGCCAGGCGCTGCTTGCCAGGCGCTGCTTGCCAGGCGCTGCTTGCCAGGCGCTGCTTGCCAGGCGCTGCTTGCCAGGCGCTGCTTGCCAGGCGCTGCCAGGCGCTGCTTGCCAGGCGCTGCTTGCCAGGCGCTGCTTGCCAGGCGCTGCTTGCCAGGCGCTGCTTGCCAGGCGCTGCTTGCCAGGCGCTGCTTGCCAGGCGCTGCTTGCCAGGCGCTGCTTGCCAGGCGCTGCTTGCCAGGCGCTGCTTGCCAGGCGCTGCTTGCCAGGCGCTGCTTGCCAGGCGCTGCTTGCCAGGCGCTGCTTGCCAGGCGCTGCTTGCCAGGCGCTGCTTGCCAGGCGCTGCTTGCCAGGCGCTGCTTGCCAGGCGCTGCTTGCCAGGCGCTGCTTGCCAGGCGCTGCTTGCCAGGCGCTGCTTGCCAGGCGCTGCTTGCCAGGCGCTGCTTGCCAGGCGCTGCTTGCCAGGCGCTGCTTGCCAGGCGCTGCTTGCCAGGCGCTGCTTGCCAGGCGCTGCTTGCCAGGCGCTGCTTGCCAGGCGCTGCTTGCCAGGCGCTGCTTGCCAGGCGCTGCTTGCCAGGCGCTGCTTGCCAGGCGCTGCTTGCCAGGCGCTGCTTGCCAGGCGCTGCTTGCCAGGGCGCTGCCAGGCTTGCCAGGCGCTGCTTGCCAGGCGCTGCTTGCCAGGCGCTGCTTGCCAGGCGCTGCTTGCCAGGCGCTGCTTGCCAGGCGCGCTTGCCAGGCGCTGCTTGCCAGGCGCTGCTTGCCAGGCGCTGCTTGCCAGGCGCTGCTTGCCAGGCGCTGCTTGCCAGGCGCGCTTGCCAGGCGCTGCTTGCCAGGCGCTGCTTGCCAGGCGCTGCTTGCCAGGCGCTGCTTGCCAGGCGCTGCTTGCCAGGCGCTGCTTGCCAGGCGCTGCTTGCCAGGCGCTGCTTGCCAGGCGCTGCTTGCCAGGCGCTGCTTGCCAGGCGCTGCTTGCCAGGCGCTGCTTGCCAGGCGCTGCTTGCCAGGCGCTGCTTGCCAGGCGCTGCTTGCCAGGCGCTGCATGCCAGGCGCTGCTTGCCAGGCTCTGCTTGCCAGGCTCTGCTTGCCAGGCGCTGCTTGCCAGGCGCTGCTTGCCAGGTGCTGATTGCCAGGCTAGTATAGCAGCCACTACTTGCCAGAAAAGTATAGCAGCCACTACTTGCCAGGCCATATAGCATAGCAGCCATATAGCATAGCAGCCATATAGCATAACAGCCATACAGCATAGCAGCCATATAGCATAGCAGCCATATAGCATAGCAGCCATGCAGCATAGCAGCCATATAGCATAGCAGCCATGCTATGCTTGCCAGGCGCTGCTTGCCAGGCGCTACTTGCCAGGCAAGTATAGCAGCCACCACTTGCCAGCCAAGTATAGCAGCCACTACTTGCCAGGCAAGTATAGCAGCCACTACTTGCCAGGCAAGTACAGCAGCCACTACTTGCCAGGCAAGTATAGCAGCCACCACTTGCCAGGCAAGTATAGCAGCCACTACTTGCCAGGCAAGTACAGCAGCCACTACTTGCCAGGCAAATATAGCAGCCACTACTTGCCAGGCAAGAATAACAGCCACTACCTGCCAGGCAAATATAGCAGCCACTACATACATGCAAGTATAGCAGCTACTACTTGCCAGGCAAGTATAGCAGCCACTACTTGCCAGGCAAGTATAGCAGCCACTACTTGCCAGGCAAGTATAGCAGCCACTACTTTCGAGGCAAGTATAGCAGCCACTACTTGCCAGGCAAGTACTGTACAGCAGCCACTATTTGCCAGGCAAGTACAGCAGCCATATAGCATAGCAGCCATGTAGCATAGCAGCCATATAGCATAGCAGCCATATAGCATAGCAGCCATGCAGCATAGCAGCCATATAGCATAGAAGCCATATAGCATAGCAGCCGCATAGCATAGCAGCAATATAGCATAGCAGCCATATAGCATAGCAGCCATATAGCATATCAGCCATATAGCATATCAGCCATATAACATAGCAGCCATATAGCATAGCAGCCAGATAGCACAGCAGTCATATAGCATAGCAGCCATATAGCATAGCAGCCATATAATATAGCAGCCATATAGCATAGCTAAACTAACTTATTGTACACCAGTTGTTGGTGCAGAACATGACTCAAGAAGTATTTATGATTCATAGATAGGTAATCTCCTGGTTTATCAAATAAGAAATTATAATTAGGCTGGGTGTTGGTGGGTGTACACTTGTCTTTCTCTTTCCAAGCGGCAGATGGGGAAATCCCTTTGTAATTCCCTCAAGTGACCGCTAAAACGAAAAATAATTTGTTCAAATTTGACCAACAATTTACATTATTTTCAGAACATGACTAGAAAGTCCCCAACAGGAAATACAACTTCTTACCCCTTCACAGGGAGTGATTTATGATCTGGTTTGTTTAATATTATATCGATGTTGTATTACGCAAGTGGGCAGTACGCGAGTGGGTGGTACATGCCCATCTCCCACTACTCGCTTGTATTTAATCATGCAAGTGGGCGGTACATGCCCAACTCCCACTACTCGCTTGTATTTATTCATGCAAGTGGGCGGTACATGCCCATCTCCCACTACTCGCTTGTATTTAATCATGCAAGTGGGCGGTACATGCCTATCTCCCACTACTCGCTTGAATTTAATCATGCCAGTGGGCGGTACATGCCCATCTCTCACTACTCGCTTGTATTTAATCATGCCAGTGGGCGGTACATGCCCAACTCCCACTACTCGCTTGTATCTAATCATGCAAGTGGGCGGTACATGCCCATCTCCCACTACTCGCTTGTTTTTAATCATGCAAGTGGGCGGTACATGCCCATCTCCCACTACTCGCTTGTATTTAATCATGCAAGTGGGCGGTACATGCCCATCTCCCACTACTCGCTTGTATTTAATCATGCAAGTGGGCGGTACATGCCCATCTCTCACTACTCGCTTGTATTTACTCATGCCAGTGGGCGGTACATGCCCAACTCCCACTACTCGCTTGTATTTAATCATGCAAGTGGGCGTTACATGCCCATCTCCCACTACTCGCTTGTATTTAATCATGCAAGTGGGCGGTACATGCCCATCTCCCACTACTCGCTTGTTTTTAATCATGCAAGTGGGCGGTACATGCCCATCTCCCACTACTCGCTTGTATTTAATCATGCAAGTGGGCGGTACGTGCCCATCTCTCACTACTCGCTTGTATTTAATCATGCCCATCTCCCACTACTCGCTTGTATTTAATCATGCCAGTGGGCGGTACATGCCCAACTCCCACTACTCGCTTGTATTTAATCATTCAAGTGGGCGGTACATGCCCAACTCCCACTACTCGCTTGTATTTAATCATGCAAGTGGGCGGTACATGCCCATCTCCACTACTCTTGTATTTAATCATGCAAGTGGGCGGTACATGCCCATCTCCCACTACTCGCTTGTATTTAATCATGCAAGTGGGCGGTACATGCCCATCTCTCACTACTCGCTTGTATTTAATCATGCCAGTGGGCGGTACATGCCCAACTCCCACTACTCGCTTGTATTTAATCATGCAAGTGGGCGGTACATGCCCATCTCCCACTACTCGCTTGTATTTAATCATGCAAGTGGGCGGTACATGCCCATCTCCCACTACTCGCTTGTTTTTAATCATGCAAGTGTACATGCCCATCTCTCACTACTCGCTTGCGGGGCGGTACATGCCCATCTCCCACTACCGCTTGTATTTAATCATGCAAGTGGGCGGTACATGCCCATCTCCCACTACTCGCTTGTATTTAATCATGCAAGTGGGCGGTACATGCCCATCTCCCACTACTCGCTTGTATTTAATCATGCAAGTGGGCGGTACATGCCCATCTCTCACTACTCGCTTGTATTTAATCATGCCAGTGGGCGGTACATGCCCAGCTCCCACTACTCGCTTGTATTTAATCATGCAAGTGGGCGGTACATGCCCATCTCCCACTACTTGCTTGTATTTAATCATGCAAGTGGGCGGTACATGCCCATCTCCCACTACTCGCTTGTTTTTAATCATGCAAGTGGGCGGTACATGCCCATCTCCCACTACTCGCTTGTATTTAATCATGCAAGTGGGCGGCACGTGCCCATCTCTCACTACCGCTTGTATTTAATAATACAAGTGGGCGGCATGCCCAACTCCCACTACTCGCTTGTATTTAATCATGCAAGTGGCGGTACATGCCCATCTCCCACTACTTGCTTGTATTTAATCATGCAAGTGGGCGGTACATGCCCATCTCTCACTACTCGCTTGTATTTAATCATGCAAGTGGGCGGTACATGCCCATCTCCCACTACTCGCTTGTATTTAATCATGCAAGTGGGCGGTACGTGCCCATCTCCCACTACTCGCTTGTATTTAATCATGCAAGTGGGCGGTACGTGCCCATCTCCCACTACTCGCTTGTATTTAATCATGCAAGTGGGTGGTACGTGCCCATCTCTCACTACTCGCTTGTATTTAATCATGCAAGTGGGCGGTACATGCCCATCTCCCACTACTCGCTTGTATTTAATCAGGCAAGTGGGCGGTACATGCCCATCTCCCACTACTCGCTTGTATTTAATCATGCAAGTGGGCGGTACATGCCCATCTCCCACTACTCGCTTGTTTTTAATCATGCAAGTGGGCGGTACATGCCCATCTCCCACTACTCGCTTGTATTTAATCATGCAAGTGGGCGGTACGTGCCCATCTCTCACTACTCGCTTGTATTTAATCATGCAAGTGGGCGGTACGTGCCCATCTCCCACTACTCGCTTGTATTTAATCATGCCAGTGGGCGGTACATGCCCAACTCCCACTACTCGCTTGTATTTAATCATGCAAGTGGGCGGTACATGCCCAACTCCCACTACTCGCTTGTATTTAATCATGCAAGTGGGCGGTACATGCCCATCTCCCACTACTTGCTTGTATTTAATCATGCAAGTGGGCGGTACGTGCCCATCTCTCACTACTCGCTTGTATTTAATCATGCCAGTGGGCGGTACATGCCCAACCTCTCACTACTCGCTTGTATTTAATCATGCCAGTGGGCGGTACATGCCCATCTCCCACTACCGCTTGTATTTAATCATGCAAGTGGGCGGTACATGCCCATCTCCACTACTCGCTTGTATTTAATCATGCAAGTGGGCGGTACATGCCCATCTCCCACTACTCGCTTGTATTTAATCATGCAAGTACATGGGCGGTACATGCCCATCTCCCACTACTCGCTTGTATTTAATCATGCAAGTGGGCGGTACATGCCCATCTCCACTACTCGCTTGTATTTAATCATGCAAGTGGGCGGTACGTGCCCATCTCCCACTACTCGCTTGTATTTAATCATGCAAGTGGGTGATACGTGCCCATCTCTCACTACTCGCTTGTATTTAATCATGCAAGTGGGCGGTACATGCCCATCTCCCACTACTCGCTTGTATTTAATCATGCAAGTAGGCGGTACATGCCCCATCTCTCACTACTCGCTTGTATTTAATCATGCAAGTGGGCGGTACATGCCCATCTCTCACTACTCGCCTGAATTTACAAAAATTTGAATTAGAATAGATGCGGTATCTAGTGTAGATCCGCTCGGTCAGAGCTTTTAATTTTTCAAATAGTTTAATTCATGCAAAACTTGAAGGCATCTCAGGTGCCAACATTCTTTAAATGTACATGTATTTGATTGATCTGAAATCTCTAAAAAGTTTGGGAGAAGCAAATAAGTTGTCTAATGAGACACATCTCGAGAGGCTATGTTTTAGCCGAGTTTTTGTGTAAGCCCCAAGGCAAGAACGGTGCCTGGGCTAGTGGATTTTTCCACAACTTTTTTTTTTTGTGATTGTGAAGCTCTGTAAAGATACCAGAAGGAATATTTGTGTTAGGGACCCTTTTCTGGTTCTTATTTTATTAGCTCAGTGAGGTTGACGATGCCTTAGACAGGTACAGTAGTTAGCCAGCCAGGACGTCGTTACGGGACACTTCAGGCGGCAGCACACCACTGGCAGTCTTAGTGGTGAATTGGGTGTGGGCGTGGCTGTAGGCATGGCTCCAGGCATCACCCATATTCAGGGACGTGCGCCGCATCAGTTGAGACACACAAGCAGGCAACTGAGTAAACGTGTGATTACGTGAACATTCATTATTTTCCAACGTAAATGGATAACTGGGGGTTATGAACTGAATCAACGTCTAAACAAATTATTTTCATGGACTTATGACACAGAGATTATGAAATGATTATCAAGGTTTTACTGTATTATATATTATTGATTACATTATGTTTACGATACCATAACAGATTATTTTGATGATAAAGAGAAAGTAAACACATATTTTCATTGTTGTTTTTAATTCCCTTTAGCCTTACTGACTATATCTTACGAATGCCCTTAGGTGACGTCCATTGTGGATTTGCGGTCCACACTGTGACACCCCAGGTCTAGGTTGAATCTTGTTTTTGTAGCCACTGAACCCATATGATGCCTTTGATAAATTCCAGTAGTGCACACTGATACATCTAAATAGTATTATGCACTACAAAAACTTCATTCAAGGAGACAGGTGTAGCTAGCTCAAAATAAGTGAGCCATGTATAGTCCATAATGGTCCAAGGAAAATGGCATGGCTCTATGGGACTGAAATCTGTCCTCTTACATATAGTACTGTATTGTTTTGAATGATATAATACTTTATTATGGAAAACTCCCCCATCCCCTCCACACACACACTAGCCATAGCCCTGCAAGAATATTACGCATATCAACAAAACATGCACAAAGCCTTTGATATTATGTTTGTGATCTGAAGGTTTTTTTGTTTCACTGTAACTCTCACAAAATATCAAAGATCTTCCATTTTTCTGTTCAATCAGTGTCCATGGTTGCCAAATTTAGACCTCGCCATATGCATTAACATACTCACCACTCTCAAGCTGCAATACACAGTGCACTAGTTCCTTCACCCACATTACTAATACATAAATAATTGGGAGTACACCTTATTTACCTTCATTCTTTTGCTTATCAAAGAAATTCACTGAACCATAAACTGCTAACCATAAAATGCAATCCACAAAACTTAAAAATATGTCCTTCTATTGAAATGCGTAACGGCACCTGAAAGAATTGTTGTGTGCACTGAAATCGTTTGCTGAAGTGCAGACAATTAAATCTTGAGTACAGGAAATATTTCACATCATCAATTTATCAATATTGATTTAATACTATATACTTGCATGTTGTGCATTGTTTAACTTCTGAAAGCTGTTAAACTCTTTTGAGGAAAGTTAAAGCTAGCACAGTTAGGAAACCAACACCGGATTTGATTCATTGTGCCAACTTAAGAATTTCTAAAGTTAGGAGACAAGCACAAATGTCTTCATATTTTCTTCAAAACAAGAAAAAGGCTTTTCAAGTTTTGTACATAGTTATAGTATTAATGAGTTAAAAATCCTTTATTAAAAGAGGGATACATTTTTGATTAAAGGAATCAGTTTAATACCATCATACTTCAGCTATTAGTTTTAATTTGTTGCAAGAAGTTAAACTGTAACAGTTTCAGAACTGTGCAGGATTGAACAAAAGATTGACAGAAAGGACAGCTACTGTATGTTACAAAGATGGTGGCCACACTGAAGAAACACTGCTACTGTTGCTGTACACATCGGTATGGATCAGTCTTCAACTCTGTGCTCCTTTTGGTAGGTACAATTATCTTTTTATCATCTTTTGTAGAGCTACTGCTCTGTTTTTTTTTTATTCTTGCCCTCCCAAGGGACACCAAATACCAGTTACAATGATACATTATTTGACTTTAATTTTTTTGAGCTGTGTTTGCATTGGTATGGTGGGGGTGGGGAGCTGGGGTGTTTGAGGGGGTGTTGTGGGGATTACAGTAACAGTACTCAAAATGGCTGCATTATTAATGAAATGGAGAATTTTCTCAAACTCTCAATAGAATAATTGTTTTTATGTTGTAGTGAGCAATACACATGACTGATCAGCTGGCTTGTTGGGATCCTTGGATGCAAAGGGGTGAAAGAGAAGGTTATAGGTAGGGTGAAAGTTAAGGTTACAGGTAGGGTCATGGTGAAAGAAAATTAGGCTACAGGTAGGGTGAAAGAGAAGGTTACAGGTAGGTGAAAGAGAAGGTTACAGAAAGGTTGAAAGAGAAGGTTACAGGTAGGGTGAAAGAGAAGGTTACAGGTAGGGTGAAAGAGAAGGTTACAGGTTGGGTAAAAGAGAAGGTTACAGGTAGGTGAAAAGAAGGTTACAGGTAGGGTGGAAAAGATAAGGTTACAGGTAGGGTAAAAGATAAGGTTACAGGTAGGGTGAAAGAGAAGGTTACAGGTAGGGTGAAAGAGAAGGTTACAGGTAAGGTGAAAGAGAAGGTTACAGAAAGGTTAAAAGAGAAGATTACAGGTAGGGTGAAAGAGAAGGTTACAGGTAGGGTGAAAGAGAAGTTTACAGGAGGGTGAAAGAGAAGCTTACAGGTAGGGTGAAAGAGAAAGTTACAGGAGGGTGAAAAAGAAGGTTACAGGTAGGGTAAAAGAGAAGGTTACAGGTAGGGTGAAAGAGAAGGTTACAGGTAGGGTGAAAGAGAAGGTTACAGATTGGATAAAAGAGAAGGTTACAGGTAGGATGAAAGAGAAGGTTACAGATAAAATAAAAGAGAAGGTAACAGATAGGGTAAAAGAGAAGGCTACAGGTAGGGTGAAAGAGAAGGTTACAGGTAGGGTAAAAGAGAAGGTTACAGGTAGGGTGAAAGATAAGGTTACAGGTAGGGTGAAAGAGAAGGTTACAGGTAGGTGAAAGAGAAGGTTACAGGTAGGGTAAAAGAGAAGGTTACAGGTAGGGTGAAAGAGAAGGTTACAGGTTGGGTGAAAGAGAAGGTTACAGGTAGGGTGAAAGAGAAGGTTACAGATAAAATAAAAGAGAAGGTAACAGATAGGGTAAAAGAGAAGGCTACAGGTAGGGTGAAAGAGAAGGTTACAGATAGGGTAAAAGAGAAAGTTACAGGAGGGGTGAAAGATAAGGTTACAAGTAGGGTGAAAGAGAAGGTTACAGGTAGGTGAAAGAGAAGGTTACAGATAGGGTAAAAGAGAAGATTACAGGTAGGGTGAAAGAGAAGGTTATAGGTAGGGTCAAAGAGAAGGTTACAGGTAGGGTAAAAGAGAAGGTTACAGATAGGGTGAAAGAGAAAGTTACAGGTGGGGTGAAAGATAAGTTTACAGGTAGGGTGAAAGAGAAAGTTACAGGTAGGGTGAAAGAGAAGGTTATAGGTTGGGTAAAAGAGAAGGTTACAGATAGGGTGAAAGAGAATTAGGATACAGGTAGGGTAAAAGAGAAAGTTACAGGTACAGGTAGGGTGAAAGAGAAGGTTACAGGTAGGGTGAAAGAGAAGGTTACAGGTAGGGTGAAAGAGAAGGTTACAGGTATGGTGGAAAATAGGAAAGCCAGTCTGAACATTGTTCTAAATCATGAATATTTTTGCTTCTTTTTGTGAAATTTATTTTTCCCAATTCCACAGATAACATCTGCATTGGCTGGTCTGATCTACCTGGTATCGTACTTCCTATACATCAAGGATGAAGGCAGTGGTTTTGCATCGGACACGTTCTTTCGAGGTAAAGCATGATGTGCTTCTTACAAAACATTGTTTGATGAAGAGGGTGACAGCATGCAATTTCAATCACTACTAGGCTGTATATAGTCTGAGTATACTGTACCTAAATAATTTTATAATACATATGCAAGGTTATGATAGGTTCATGATGTATTGCATGTTTAAGCATTTAATGCAGAGTTACAGTAGTTACATCATACAAAACTAGGTGTATACTTATAAGCAAAATCTGTGGTACAACAAAAGTAAAAAATAAAAAGTGGAAGTTTGGTATTCATTTTCACCTCTTTGGGAAGTCCCCCTAAAACATCTTGATGCCTCATGAATTGATGATGAAGACATCTTGATGTAGTCTGATTATTTTGGTTAATATAGTCAGACACTCTCTATCATTTTAGTTTTTGGAGGATGGGAGCATATGTTCTTCTTAAAGAGCTTGATGTCCACAAGCTTAGAAGCAAATTTCGCTCATATCACTCATGGCTGAGATGAAATTGCTTGATGATCCACAAGCTTGGAAGCAAATCTCGCTCATATCACTCATGGCTGAGATGAATTAGCTTGATGATTCACAAGCTTGGAAGCAAATCTTGTTCATATCACTCATTGCTGAAATGAAATTGCTTGATGTCCCACAAGCTTGGAAGCAAATCTCGCTCAGATCACTCATGGCTGAGATGAAATTGCTTGATGTACCACAGGCTTGGAAGCAAATCTCACTCAGATCATCACTCATGGCTGAGATGAAATAGCTTGATGAGCCACAAGCTTGGAAGCAAATCTCGCTCAGATCACTCATGGCTGAGATGAAATAGCTTGATGTCTCACAAGCTTGAAAGCAAATCTTATTCATATCACTCATGGCTGAGATGAAATAGCTTGAAGTCCCACAAGCTTGGAAGCAAATCTCGCTCATATCACTCATGGCTGAGATAAAAAAAAAGCTTGGTGATCTACAAGCTTGGAAGCAAATCTCACTTAGATCACTCATGGCTGAGATGAAATAGCTTGATGCCTCACAAGCTTGGAAGCAAATCTTGTTCATATCACCCATGGCTGAGATGAAATAGCTTGAAGTCCCACAAGCTTGGAAGCAAATCTCGCTCATATCACTCATGGCTGAGATAAAAAAAAGCTTGGTGATCTACAAGCTTGGAAGCAAATCTCACTTAGATCACTCATGGCTGAGATGAAATAGCTTGATGTCTCACAAGATTGGAAGCAAATCTTGTTCATATCACCCATGGCTGAGATGAAATAGCTTGAAGTCCCACAAGCTTGGAAGCAAATCTCGCTCATATCACTCATGGCTGAGATGAAATAGCTTGATGTCCCACAAGCTTGGAAGCAAATCTCATTCATATTACTCATGGCTGAGAAAAAATAGCTTGATGATTCACAAGCTTGGAAGCAAATCTCGTTCATATCACTCATGGCTGAGATGAAATATCTTGATGTCCACAAGCTTGGAAGCAAATCTCGTTCATATCACTCATGGCTGAGATGAAATAGCTTGAAGTCCCACAAGCTTGAAAGCAAATCTCGCTCAGATCACTCATGGCTGAGATGAAATAGCTTGAAGTCCCACAAGCTTGGAAGCAAATCTCGCCCATATCACTCATGGCTGAGATGAAATAGCTTGATGTCCCACAAGCTTGGAAGCAAATCATATCACTCATTGCTGAGATATCACTGATGACTGAGATGAAATAGCTGAGATGAAATTGCTTGATGTCACAAGCTTGCAAATCTCGCTCAGATCAATCATGGCTGAGATGAAATAACTTGATGTCTCACAAGCTTGGAAGCAAATCTCGCTCAGATCGCTCATGGCTGTGATGAAATAGCTTAATGTTTTACAAGCTTGGAAGCAAATCTGGCTCAATTCACTCATGGCTGAGATGAAATAGCTTGATGTCTCACAAGATTGGGAGCAAATCTTGCTCAGATCACTCATGGCTAAGATGTCTACATTATTTTGTTTACTGTACATGTGGTTTGTTGCACTATTGTGCCCACTGCCCTCAATGAATACACTGTAAGAGTGGAGTTGGCTAATGCATATATCAAGGCATTACACATCAGAGCATGAAATACCATTCCAGATATTCAAAAATAACATACATTGCAGTAATTTATCATTTACCACCTAACTTTTCACCTCTGTTTCATTTTTAGGTGTAATGTACATTCACTTTACGTGTATAGCCATTTGTGCTTTCCTCATCATCAGTGCATTCAGCCTTTTCTTTGGTGCCTATTATGTAAGTAAAGGGTTGCCAAGATACTTTTATTCATGGAGTAACATTAAAATAGGTGCTACTTGTGGGGCAAATTCCATGGTTTTATTCTAAGAGTGAAAACTCAGACCCCCTCTCCCTCCTACTGACTAATATTATATAAGAATATCATTTATTAAGTCTCTCATCTCCTTTGACCCCCATCCCCAGCCATCATTATATGCTCTTTTTGAAGTGAAATGAAACTAATCCATTAGATATAAGCTACTGTATATCAAGATTGAGAATATCCTTGATTTTAACATTTAAGCTGCTCTAGTGGTATTAATTACATGTATAGCAACAGTTCCCTAACCTTACTAAGGACAGTGCTTTTTTTATTTTATATAAAGACATAGAAATTAAGAAATTTACATTTTCAATTTTTACTGAGGTAATTTTGACCATCATATATTTTGCATCAATCAACCCATGATTCTTGCAGGAGGTGAGGTGTTGCTTAGCTTACTTCGCCACAACCATCTTCATCGCCACTTTCATTGAATTTGCTTGCATAGTCTTTATAGGATATGTGTTTCACGTTGAAACGGTGAGTATACAATCATTCAGTGCTAACTGTCATGAATTGTCACTTCTTGTCTGACCTTAGTCATTTAGTACAACAGTAACAGTACAAGCTTGACCTTGGACATTTAGTACAGAAGCAAACGGTTAGAGCTTAACCTTAGTCATTTAGAACAAAAGTAACAGATAAAGCTTGACCTTGGACATTTAGTACAGAAGCAAATGGTTAAAGCTTAACCTTAGTCATTTAGTACAAAAGTAGACAGTTAAAGCTTAACCATAGTCATTTAGTACAACAGTAACAATTAAAGCTTGACCGTAGACATTGAGTACAGAAGCAAACGGTTAAAGCTTGACCTTAGTCATTTAGTACAAAAGTAGACACTTAAAGCTTAACCTTAGTCATTTAGTACAACAGTAACAGTTAAAGCTTGACCTTAGACATTTAGTACAGAAGCAAACGGTTAAAGCTTAACCTTAGTCATTTAGTACGAAAGTAGACAGTTAAAGCTTAACCCTAGTCATTTAGTACAACAGTAACAGTTCAAGCTTGACCTTAGACATTTAGTACAGAGGCAAACGGTTAAAGCTTAACCTTAGTCATTTAGTACAGAATTAGACAGCTAAAGCTTGACCTTAGTCATTTTAGTAAACGGTATCATACTAAGCTTGCAAGATTGCATTTACAGATTAAGATTCTATCTTAGTTCAGAAGTGGCATAGCTAGACTTGTTTGCAGGAGTAGGGGAAAAACCATAAACAAAAATCTTGAATCCAAGCCTAACTTTAGAATTCAGTGTCAGAATTTTTGTGATCCTTTTTTCCAAGATGGCTGATATACATACAACTCAACCCTTGAGACAAATTGCTTCATCAGGATCCCAAACAATCCAACAAACTGAATTTCTATTAGTCTAATTGTGCACAATTTCAGACTTTTGGGAAATTTCCCAGCAGGGGGAACATAAAACACCTGCCTACCTCCCCCTTTCCCTTCCCACTGACATAATAACAGTATCATACTAAAACTCATCTACGTAATAAGATTCTTTGTTCCTTTTATTCTCCTCTAGATGAACCTATTTAATAACAATCCCTACCTTCATGCATAAGAAATGTTAGGATCTACCATTGTCACTAGATACCACTGGACAGCAATACATACATTTATCAATTTGTGCAGACAAAGGTGTTCCCACTGCTCACTGCAACACATAAGGGGAGGGGGAAATGTGCAGTTGACCAAGACTTAAAAAGAACAGGTCAACTAGGGGGCAATGTGCGATTGACCAAGACTTGGTCAACTTTATATCATACAGATCATTCCCCTCACTCTCCATTCAAATTTAACAGAAAGTGAGGTGAAAAGGAAGTGAATGTGTGACAAAACTCACAGCCACGAGTTCAAGGAAAGTTTTCTATCTCGATTTCAAGAAAAGAGGTATTAAATGGCTAGATTCGTCTCTCTCTTTGGTCTCAAGAGCTTGAAAATTAAACCCTGTAATCACCATTGTTGATCAACATTAAATACCTCCGCCAACGAAGTTGGACGCAGGTTATGTTTTCGCCTCCGTTTGTTTGTTTGTTAGCTGTCTGTCTGTTTGTTTGTCATCAAGATCTCAAGAAGTGATGATTAGATTCTGATCAAATTTGGTTTGTGGTTTTGTTACTGCTTATCTGCAATATACATATGAAGTTACCATTGTTGATCAACATTAAAATCTGTATCTGTAATATATGTATGAAGTTACCATTGTTGATCAACATTAATATCCATTTCTGTAATATATGTATGAAGTTACCATTCCTGCTCAACATTATTATTTGTATCTGTATTAGATGTATGAAATTATTTTTTCTGATCAACACTAATATCTGTATAGATCTGTACTAGATCTATAAAGTTACCATTGTTGATCAACATCAATATCTGTATCTGTAATATATGTATGAAATTACTATCCTGATCAACATTAATATTTGTATTTGTAATAGATGTATGAATTTTTTTCGCTGATCAACATTAATATCTGTATAAATCTGTAATAGCTCTATGTAGTTACCATAGTGATCAACATTAATATCTGTATAGATCTGTAATAGAACTATGTAGTTACCATAGTGATCAACATTAATATCTGTATAGATCTGTAATGGAACTATGTAGTTACCATATTGATCAACATTAATACCTGTATAGATCTGTAATAGATCTATGAAGTTACCATTGTGATCAACATTAATATCTGTATAGATCTATAATTGATCTATGAAGTTACCATTGTGATCAACATTAATACCTGTATAGATCTGTAATAGATCTATGAAGTTACCATTGTGATCAACATTAATATCTCCCAACAGAAGAACAGACAGTGGTGTAATCCTTTGTTCTTTAATGTGTTTACATTTTCAGGTTCCATTGTCCTTAGGACTGACCGACTTTCCCTGGATCATAGCCGAGGTAGTCATTGGGTTCATCAAATTTGTTCTTCAAGTGAGTACCAAACCTATAACGTGTATCTACGGAGCATATATCTTCACTTTAGCAACATGTCCTTTCAAATTAGAGTGGGTGCTTGGAAGGTGTGAAACAACCCTGGACAGGCTTGACTTTGAAAAGATTCCATGCCCACCTGAAGTGTGGGCAGACCAAAAGAGACGTGGAGGAGAACCATAGAGAGGGAGAGAAAGGAATTGGGTTTAAATTCATGGATGGAAGCGAGACGAGAGGCTGCCCAAAATTGGAATCGTTTCACAGCCCTGTATTAGGGGATGGATTTGTAGGACTGGCCTAATCTAGGGATGTCACCATGTACCACTGGCCCAATCTAGGAATGTCACCATGTAGGACTGGCCCAATCTAGGGATGTCACCATGTAGGACTGGCTCAATCTAGGGATGTCACCATGTAGGATTGGCTCAATCTAGGGATGTCACCATGTAGGACTGGCCCAATCTAGGGATGTCACCACGTAGGACTGGCTCAATCTAGGAATGTCACCATGTAGGACTGGCTCAATCTAGGGATGTCACCATGTAGGACTGTCCCAATCTAGGGATGTCACCATGTAGGACTGGCCCAATCTAGATGTCACCATGTAGGACTGGCCCAATCTAGGAATGTCACCATGTAGGACTGGCCCAATCTAGGAATGTCACCATGTAGGACTGGCCCAATCTCGGGATGTCACCATGTAGGACTGGCCCAATCTAGGGATGTCACCATGTAGGACTGGCCCAATCTAGGGATGTCACCATGTAGGACCAGCCCAATCTAGGGATGTCACCATGTAGGGCTGGCTCAATCTAGGGATGTCACCATGTAGAACTGGCCCAATCTAGGGATGTCACCATGTAGGACTGGTCCAATCTAGGGATGTCACCATGTAGGACTGGCCCAATCTAGGAATGTCACCATGTAGGACTGGCCCAATCTATGGATGTCACCATGTAGGACTGGCCCAATCTAGGGATGTCACCATGTAGGACTGGCCCAATCTGGGAATGTCACCATGTAGGACTGGCTCAATCTAGGGATGTCACCATGTAGGACTGGCCAAATCTAGGGATGTCACCGTGTAGGACTGGCCCAATCTAGGGATGTCACCATGTAGGACTGGCCCAATCTATGGATGTCACCATGTAGGACTGGCCCAATCTAGGAATGTCACCATGTAGGACTGGCCCAATCTAGGAATGTCACCATGTAGGACTGGCCCAATCTAAGGATGTCACCATGTAGGACTGTCCCAATCTAGGGATGTCACCATGTAGGACTGGCACAATCTAGGAATGTCACTATGTAGGACTGGCCCAATCTAGGGATGTCACCATGTAGGACTGGCCCAATCTAGGAATGTCACTATGTAGGACTGGCTCAATCTAGGGATGTCACCATGTAGGACTGGCCCAATCTAGGGATGTCACCGTGTAGGACTGGCCCAATCTAGGGATGTCACCATGTAGGACTGGCCCAGTCTAGGAATGTCACCATGTAGGACTGGCCCAATCTAAGAATGTCACCATGTAGGACTGGCCCAATCTAGGGATGTCACCATGTAGGACTGACCCAATCTAGGGATGTTACCATGTAGGACTGGCCCAATCTAGGGATGTCACCATGTAGGACTGGCCCAATTTAGGGATGTTACCATGTAGGACTGGCCCAATCTAGGGATGTCACCATGTCAAAACAGGTCTGCAGTGGGAAAAACACTCCATTTGGACAGTTTATTTATGCTTAATCATGTGTGAACAGTATGTGTCCAGGGCCTCTCCTGCAGTATGTCAACACAGTTTGGACCTGCCTACAGCCTTGTGACCAAAAATGGTGGAGCTTCCGATAACAAAAGAGCAAGAATAGAGAAGCTTGGGGAGCCCTCAACAAACTAAGACAAATCTGGAAGTGCAGTCAGTTCAGCACAAAAACTAAGATAAGAATCTCCAAGTCAAACATTATCATCGTACTACTCTACAGCAGCGAAACATGGCGAATGACCAAAAGTGACAAAAACAGGTTTGATATATTCTTATACAAGTGTCTCAAAAAAAATACTTGGCATTCACTGGCCAACAAGGGTGTCCAATGAGAAAATAAGATGGCAGGCAGGAACAGCAACATAGTAAGAAGAAGGAGATGGAGATGGCTTGGTCACGTGCTGAGGATGAACTTAAGATGAAATTGCCAGCACAGCACTGACCTCGACACCAAAAAGTAAAAGGAGTGTGGGCAGACCAAAAGAGACGTGGATGATAACCGTAGAGAGGGAGAGAAAGGAATTGGGTTTAAATTCATGGATGGAAGCAAGATGAGTGGCTGCCGACAGAGAGCGAGACGAGTGGCTGCCGACAGAGTAAAATAGAGAAAAATGTTTTTGGCCCTATTCCCCACAAGGGGAGAAGGAATTAAGTCATGTAAGTCTAGCCTACAGGTTATGACAATTAAGACATTGAAAACCCAGTTATGGTTGTCTGGAGATAAACCCAGTTATGGTTATGTCTGGAGCTAAACCCAGTTATGGTTATGTCTGGAGCTAAACCCAGTTATGGTTATGTCTGAAGCTAAACCCAGATATGGTTATGTCTAGAGCTAAACCCAGTTATGGTTATGTCTGGAGCTAAACCCAGTTATGGTTATGTCTGGAGCTAAATCCAGTTATGGCTATGTCTGGAGCTAAACCCAGTTATGCTTATGTCTGGAGCTAAACCTAGTTATGGTTATGTCTGGAGCTAAACCCAGTTATGGTTATGTCTGGAGCTAAACCCAGTTATAGTTATGTCTGGAGCTTTTAGAGTCATTGCAGGTGTCAAAGCGAGTTCAACTGTGAAATGAAAAGATCTTCAGTTATATTTTGTAAGCACGGCAAAATTTCCCTTTCCAAATACACAAACCTTAAATGTTGAAACATGAGGGTTATAGAAATTTCTACAGCACCAATTCTACAGTATCTATACAAAACAAGTTGATCTACTTTATGATAAATACAACACATTTGTAAACTAAGAAACTCTATTCTACAAGGTATCTAGGATTCAAAACTAATAGCCAATTTTATGAAGAATTACCTCAATTCTAAATATATTTTTTTCATTAATTTTGCAGATTCATCTGGTCATATCAGAGTGGTGCTACTACAGATTCCTGCTCACCAGCAGACATGCTCAACCAACATGAAGGATTATCAGCTCCTAGAGGGAATTTTATATATATATATATATATATATATATATATATATATATATATAGATATATAGATATATATATATATATATATATATATATATATATATATATATATATATATATATATATATATATATATATATATATATATACATATATATATATATATATATATATATATATATATATATATATATATATATATATATATATATATATATATATATATACATATATATTTATTATATATATATATATATATATATATATATATATATATATATATATATATATATATATATATATATATATATATATATATATATATATATATATATATATATATATATATATATATATATATATATATATATTATGTTTTTTTACAAAGTAAACCATGGAGTACTGCAAATTAAAATATAAATGAAGAACTACATTGGGAAAATAGAAGAATCCAATAGATGGAGATGTACTTTATTACAAAGTTAATCTATACACTTACAAAGTCCTTCTAATGTCCATCAAAGTACAAGTGTTGTATAATCAATACAGCTAAAAATGTGCAACATAAAAGGAACTTAGGAGGAGGTATCCACAAGACATATTGAGAAATATAACTTCAAGGAAATATTTAAAACAGATAATTATACAAAAGGAATGACCCTTATTGTTATAGCTAGATCTAGTTATGAAGGTCATTGGATGGTTAAATTTGAAAACTAAAATATACAGAATAAGGCCATCCTTGAACAAATTGTTGGTTTGGTGTAACATTGGGTAGGTAGGTGGTGTCCAGCCACTGGTCAGAATGTCTATTTATAGTCCGAAGGTTCAAAACTCTCCGAAGGTTCAATACTTTAAAATAAAGGCCCACTAGTCAGAGGGCCCGGTAGTCCAAAGGTTCAATAGTCCGAAGGCCAGGTAGTCCGAAGGTTCAATAGTCCAAAGCAAAAGATTCAATAGTCTGAAGGTTCATAAGTCTAAAGGTTCAATAGTCCGAAGGATTAATAGTCCAAAGGATTAATAGTCCGAAGGTTAGGGTTACCTTCTTGACTACTGAACCTGCAAACTATTGGGCCCTCTGACTATTGAAACTTTAGACTATTGAACCTTCAGATATTGGACCGGCACCAGGTAGGTAGGTAGGTAGGCAATTTGTAAATCAATCATGTTTTTTTCACATTCCTCTTGCTGCACTGTGTTTGTTCTTAAATGCTGTTTGTAATATAGTGTACATGTTCTAGAGATACAAAACAAGGGAAATATATTCTAAGCAGAAATAGAATAAGGTTTGGCTGCATTTTTATATTTTTGGTTTATTCATCTTTTTTTATCTTTGTACAGTATTTTAATCCGATTACCTAATTATGTATTTTGATCAAATTTGATGCATGGCTTTGCTGGAAGAAGTGACTTAAGTTGAAAGTTAAGTGCTCCCTTACAAAAAATGACGGGACGGGTAATGGGATGGGTGACCGGACGGGTGCTTGGACGGGTGATGGGAGGGGTGTTTGGATGGGTGCTTGGCAGTAAGCTTGGCAGTGTGCTTGGCAGTGTGCTTGGCAGTGTGCTTGGCAGTGTGCTTGGCAGTGTGCTTGGCAGTGTGCTTGGCAGTGTGCTTGGCAGTGTTTTCCAGGTCCAGAACAACAGTTGTCTTTGAAAAGATTTTATGCCTAATGCAACCCTGTTCACACCTGATATTTGAACCTTTCCATCCTTGTCACAGCCCTGGATTAGAGGTGAACAGGCCTGGCCTATAATCCATGTATAAAACCCAGGACTCACTGACCTTGTCAACACAAGTCTGCAGTACTGCCTGACCATGGTCAAACTTGTCACATGACATGGGTGAAAATCTCAACTTGTACATTTAAGCAGAACATTGACCTTGTTTTGGAATAAGAATCAATAAACATATTGCAATGTATAAAATTGTCTGCTGAAGTTGAAAATTAGGATGATTAAGATAACTATCATCTTAAAAGCACTTTCAAGTTGATGATAAGAAATGTATACGAATGCACAATACAAATGCTTTGAGTTAGCTCGACAAAATCATGATGTAATAATATTGTACTCATTACATAATAATAATAATATAATAATAATATTGTACTCATTACATACAGTATGTTGTGAATAATAACTCCAACATGATTTCAGGTGTTACCATGACTTTGCACACAACACTAGTAAGACTCACTGGCCTATACATGTAATTACAAGGCAAACTGTGGTCACCTTTTTTAAAGATAGGAGTGACATTAGCAATTCTCCAATCACTAGGAACAACACCAACATTAAAGCACTTTGGAAAGATAATACTCAGGGCAACAGAAAGAACATCAGAACACTCACGTAAGACAGCAAAATGTATACCATCTGGACTGGGTGCTTTATTTGAATTCAAACCCTTCACCTTCTTAGACACAACATCAACTGAAAAATCAACATTCTTAATGGATACTGGAGAGTGCACACTAAGATAATCCACATCACCAGCAGGAGACTCTTTAGTGAAAACAGACAAAAGTAGTCATTAAAAACCTCAGCCATATCCTTACCACTATTGATAGTAACACATCATTATCCTGAAGGGGACCAACAACCTGCTTGGTTTTTTGCTTTGAGCAAACATAAGAATGAAACAACTTAGAATTAATCTTAACCTCTTTGGACAAACGTTTTTCAAAAAGCTCTTTAGTATCTCTTATCAAAGCCTTTGTGAACTTTCCATGACCCTTATACCTAGCAAGCTCCGCAGGACACCCAACTTCTTCTTTTTCTAAACAGCCTGCAAAACCTCCCAAAAAATCCCCACTGGCCGATTATGCCTACAGACTTTCTTAAATGGGACAAACCTATTTACACCCTCCAAAACTATAGTTTGGAAAATATCCTATGCTTAAGAAGGATCTAAGTTACAGAGCAAAGAAGTCCAATCAAATGACAAATTATCCTGAAGTGCAGCAAAGTCAGCATTCTTAAAATCTAAAACCAGTTTATTAGCTGGAGAAGCCTTTGTTAAACAATACACATCAAAACTAATGAGATCATGATCACTACATCCTACCTTACAGCTACTTAGCAGAATTCTAACCATACTTTCTTCACTACTGAAAATCAAATCAAGACAATTACTACTACACGTGGGAAACAACACATGCTGGGTAAAAAAGCAGTCAGATACAGCTTCCAGAAAATCTTTACCATGTGGACCACTAGTACAAAGATTCGAATCAATGTCTAGAAAATTAAAGTCCCCAGAAACAATAACCCTCCTAGAACTTAGAGGCAACTTTCCTGAAGCAGTCAAGCAGTAAATAGCAGACGGTTGTGACCAGAGTTTTGAAATTGACAGAACGGGATCGAAGAGGAAGAAAACATTTCTTGTAATGAAGATGACAGATTGGCCGAAATTGGTGAGAAATTTGTTGAGAAAGTTTTGTTCATTCATATAAGATAATCCTACAATAACACTACACTTAGTGTTAGATATTTAGGCTACGAGTTTTCAAGGTACTGAATGTTATCTACTTTTAGCAAAAATATATCTTCCAGGGCTAGTATATACAGACTCAACAACCCAGTGGGCGAACGTAAAAACTCCCGAAGACAAAAGTAGAGCCCATGGGCTGTGTTCAATTACCATACATATACAGATGTTTCGCGGAATCGGTATAGCGCGCAAGTCCACCTACACTCGGTTTTGTTTTGACATTTCTTTTCTTTATAAAATACGAATTCCAATAACTTACACACAAAGAACACAAGTCGTATTGTAAAACATCATGTACAAAACTCGGGTATTGTAACAAAAGTAGTTTCAAAATCATGTAATCTTTACTTCACTTCAACAGGCATCACGCAGCCGACAGAATCTTTAGGCAGCCGACAGAGTCTTAAACCGGGTGTCCTTTGCAAGACATCATACCTAAGCGGACCTGAGCTAAACCTTTTTTATTTTTTTTAATGACGTCATATAAAGACACCCGTTGAGGATTCTGTCAACTGCAGTGCAATGCCTTACGAAAAGTTATGAATGATAATACATATTTATATAGCGCATTTTTACCAAACGGTCTCAATGCGCTTTACATAAACAAATATAAAATGGGGAAAACCTTAAGATACAAACAGTAAGAGAACAAAAAAACATACTTAAAAAGATACAAGCAGGATAAAGTTACGAGGTCCAATGAGGGTAACTCATAAAGTAGGGGCATTTCTGATGTAGATTGGGAGAATGTTCGTGAGTTTGGGGGCTGCAGAATAAAAAGAACGTTCACCATAAGTCTTAGTGTTAATTTTTGGCGGCTTTAGGAGAATAGCACTGTTAGATCTGAGTACTAAGCGTGTTGGTAATTGTAAGGTGAGTAAGTAGAAAATATAATTTAGAGCAAGACCATGGATGGCTTTGTATGTGAGGGTGAGAAGCTTGTAGTTTATTCTTTCACATATAGGAAGCCAATGAAGTTGGTGGAGGATGGGTTTAATGTGAGATTTCTTACTTGTGAGAGTAACTAGTGGCAGCAGTGTTCTGAATGCGCTGAAGCTTTGATTTGTTGAGAAAAAAGTCCAAATAAGATACTATTGCAACAATCAACTCTGGATGATACAAATGCGTGAATAAGTGTCTCAGTCGACTTTGATCAAGATATTTACGAATTTGGCTGATGGCAAGTGAAGTGGGGCGGCATATATTATTTACATGTGGCAACAGTGTAAGCTTATCATAAAAAAAAAAAACACCCACTGGCAGGTCTTTAACACAGGAAACAGGAGATATACATGAATTACCAATCATAACAGAGGAAACTGGAACTGGAGTGCTTAGGAAACTGGACGAAATATGAATTATATGCGCCATCCACGCCAAACGTGTCACCATTATGCCCAAAGACATCCAGCTGGCTCGTCGCATCCGTGGAGAACGTGCTTACCTTTACATCACTTGTGCAAGTTGTGGTGTATCATATTTCATCACTTGTGGCGTAAACTGTACGTTCTCCACCGATGCGACGAGCCAGCTGGATGTCTTTGGGCATGATGAGGTACGTCGAATGAGAATCATAATTCAGGATTTCACCTACAGGCCAAAAAAGTAAATGTGTTTCAAGTTCAATCTCGAACGTTTGAATTAAAGTCCCATAACTGGATTTTATCTGCATAGATCTCCGCCAGATCGACCTAAAACTTGCCCAACTACAGTAATATGAGTTTCTTCTCTGCAGGTTGTCGTGGAAATGGTAGGAGACGTGTGATAGAGGATAGGGTAAGGATACACTATCATATCCCAATTTCATTTTTTTAAATTAAAAATTAGGCTACAGGCAATACAAAATGACCTGGTTTTCACTGAGCTCACTAAATTAGACTCTGACTGTAAAATTATCTGCACCAAATTCCAATTTCCTAAGGAAAAGAGCATGTATATAGGAACATTTTACAGACCCAGTCACAATGATCTCACTAGCCCACTTACTTGAGTTGAAAAAATCCCTCCAAAAGCTTGGTAAACATGCTGACAAAAACAAAGTTATTCTTGCTGGTGATTTCAACCAACCTAACATTGACTGGAGTCAAAACATTATTTCAGGAACTAACGCTTCCTCCGAAGCAGCCAAAATTCTTCTTGAAAGTTGAAGTGACCAATTCAATCAATCTCACTCAAATGGTGTAGTCACCTACCAGAGTTAACAACATCCTTGATCTTGTTTTTACTAACAATTCACCAGCTGTTACCTCAGCTTATGTCATTACCGGTATAAGTGACCATGATATTGTTAAACTGACCCTTAATATCTCCCCTCCTCGTAAAAAGTTGCCTGAATGTAAAATCTATTTAAAGAAAAAAGCTAACATAAAATGAATAAAAGAAGACCTGGCCAAATTTAAACTGCAATATTATACTCAATTCAATAACTTCATCGATGTTGTTGAAAAATGGAATTTCTTTGAAGAGGAAATTAAATTGATTATTGATAAAAACACGCCTCACAAATTCACCTCAAGTAAACTTAATCTGCCCTGGTTCACCCATATCCAACGCCGTCTCTGCAGGAAAAAACATAAACTGTTTAAAAAAGCTAAGACTAATCAACAAGCCAATGACTGGACTACCTATTAAAGCTTTAGGAAGGCTGTCCGTAGAAAGCTCAAAGAAGCTAGAAACACCTTCATCTGTGATAAACTTAAAAACTCACTTAACGAAAACCCAAAGGCATTCTGGTCCTATATCAAAAGATTAAAAAGTAACTCTGTAGTTGTGTCTGATCTATTAAATAATGGTTAACTCTGCAGTGACAGTAAAACTAAAGCTAACATTCTAAATGACCAGTTTTTCAGTGTTTTCACAGAAAAAAAACACCTCCCAAATCCCTGTAACTAAACCACTCACCAACAGCAAAATAAACCAACTTAGAATTACCACAGAAGGTGTCAAAAAGCAACTGCATAATCTAGACCCCAACAAAGCCTTAGGTCCTGACCAAATACCACCATGGTTTCTAAAAACACACGCTGATGACCTCTATGAAATTCTAAACTGATCTCTCTCTTTCAAACCTCTGTCGATAATGGTACTATCTCTAACAAGTGGAAAGAAGCAAGCATATGTAGCGTTTTTAAAAAAGGTGATAAACAAAACCCAGCTAATTAGAGACTTATTTCCCTCACCTGCGTTTGTAGTAAAATCCTTGAGCATATAATCCACTCACATGTGATAAAATTCCTTGATGAGCATAATATCTTAACTGATTTACAACATGGCTTCTGTGCAAAAAGATCCACTGAAACACAACTCCTCTTAACAATAAATGATATCTCTAAACAAATTGACCAAAATAGTAACGTCTCTATGGCTATTCTTGACTTCTCAAAAGCCTTTGATAAAGTCCCACACCAGCGCTTGTTATCCAAACTTTCCGCCTATGGCATTGATGGAAATCTCCTGGCCTGGTTTGCATCATTCCTCAACAACCGCATCCAGCGTGTTGTCTGTGATAGTGAAATCTCTGATTCTAAACAGGTTTTATCCGGTGTACCACAAGGTACTGTCTTGGGTCCATTACTTTTCCTTTTATATGTAAATGACATCTCTGATAATATAAACAGCACACTTAGACTGTTTGCTGATGACTGCCTTGTGTACAGAACAATTGATAACCCCTCTCACCAACAAATCCTCCAAGATGATCTTAACAAACTTGAACAATGGCAAAACAAATGGCAAATGTATTTCAACTTCTCTAAATGCTACATCTTGTCAATTTTTTCTAAGAAATGCTTTAAATCACCTGTTTATACCTTATGCAACCAGCCACTAAAACATGTCTACTCCCACCCATACACCTAGGTGTTGAAACTGTTAATAAACTTAGATGGGATAAACATATACATAACATAACCAAGAAAGCTAACTCTGTACTTGGCCTATTAAAACATAATCTCTCAAACTGTCCCACCAACATTAAATCCACTGCTTATAAAGCTCTAGTCAGGCCAGTACTTGAGTACGCATCTGCAGTCTGGGACCCCCATCACCAGTGCGATGTGGATAAACTTGAATCTATTCAAAGGAGAGCAGCCAGGTTCTGTATGGCAGACTGCTCTTATAAATCTAGTGTAAAAAACATGCTTCATAAATTAGATTGGCCCCTGCTTTAAACAAGAAGATACAACACCCGGCTACATATGCTATATAAAATCAATAACAATCTTGTCGCCATCAATAAAGATGAACTTATCCCCACCGTCAGAACTAATACAAGAAATAATCATGACCTTAATTTCCAGGTTCCCTATGCTAAAAAGAATGTGTATAAACACTCTTTCTTCTCTCACACACTAAAGGATTGGAATGCTTTACTGTCAGACATTGTACATGCACTAAGTCTCAACTGTTTCAAAGCTAAACTTACTAACACTTGTATTGCTAACTAGTTTTTTTTTTTTTTACTCATACTTTTTACGCTCGGTTGGGGTTCATGTCCTCTTGAAGGATTTTCACCGACTTAACCGATTCAGATTTTCTCTTTGTCGTACGAACACGGTAACGTTAACGTTATTGTCTTAGGCCTAACGTTATGTAACAGTCATAGTTAGCATTAGCCCGTTTCACAATATTACCTGCATTTATCATTGATATTGTTAACTAATGTTAGGCACTTGCAAAGTCGCAACATGTGTGTGTGTTTTTTTTTATATAAATAAAAGTAATTAAGGCCTAACGTAGTAACGTTACAGGTTCAACTTCAAGTTGATCCTCATCATCAATTGTTTCATTTCCAGGTGTCAGGTTGACTTTAGAATTAAATAAAATATCTTGATCTTTCCAGTATTTGTCTAGGCCCCTATCCTGCTTTCGAATATTTGTAGGTTTTTAAAAAACATTTCCCTTCTTTTTCTGGTAACTGTTCCATGTCTTTATCACTCTTAGTAACTGTTTGTGAAGAAGTTTTGACGTAACTTTTTGTTGCTGTGACCTCTAACACTACAGTCTCTTTAGGCCTAGGCTACATTGTAAGGTAGTTCTGACATCTAATGCTAGTTATATTTTAGGTCATTCCGTACAAAATACCCAAATGTGTCTGATACAGTGATAGCCAAACGTTAGGCCTAGGCTAGCACGGATCTTAAGAGTGTAATGTGCCCATATCACATAGCGACCTTAGTCAAGTTCGCAGTACTTGTGAGGTTGTGGGTCATTCCTAGTTATTAAACAAATCCCTCAGTACGGGTTTACATTGGGATTGCAGTACAAGGATTGTTAGAGATTAGGTACAATTCCTATGTTTTTTTAACTTTACACGTTGTAGAAAATTGATCTTGATGATTGAAAAATAACTTTTTGAATATTCTTATATTAATTAAGTCTAAATAATACACTTTTAATAAAATAGTTCCTAAATCTGCACCACAACAGGATCAAGTTCTCCAAGATTCATATTTTGGTCGCCATTTTCTTAGTCACCACACGTTTGTGATTAATTATTAATGTCCGCAAATAAGTTTTAGAATGTTGCACTAAATTGCAAGTTGATTTTTTGCTGACAACATTTGTTTGTTCATATAATTTTATTAAATATTGTTGGTAAAAAAAACTGTGCCAAAACAAATAAGTAAAACATCAAGAAATGTTTAGATTATGTACTGTACTAGGCCTAATTGTACTTTATACGGTAAGTGTTACAGTATCTTAATTTTCCTCATATAATCTAAAATATATTACCCCGCTAAAATATCATAGCCCCGATGGCAGTGTTTTGAACATTGACCGTACTTTGGAGAGCTCATTAGACGATTTTCATGGAAAGAAAATAGTCCAAAATAATAAATAATTCAATAAAAGTAATGACAGTTTTCAAAGACATTGATTCTAATCATTCTAAACATTGGTTTTAAACATTGTGGGTGAAAAAAAAGGTAAAATGGTTTTGTTTTCATAAAGATCTTAAAAAAAAGCCTGGTGGGGGTGTCGGGCCTGGTGGGAGTGTCGGGCCTGGTGGGGGTGTCGGGCCTGGTGGGGGTGTCGGGCCTGGTGGGGGTGTCAGGCTTGGTGGGGGTGTCGGGCCTGATAGGGGTGTCAGGCCCGTTTGAGTTAGCATGGAATGACCTTTGTGCCTCACGTTTTTCTTGCCAGCCTCACAAAGTCAGCTACGATCCTTGCATAGACTATGGACATTTATTGTAACTTACCATTGATTTGTCGTTAGCCGCACCAAATATCTGTGCTGTTTTAGTAACTTTTTTCTATTATTTTTACACCTTGAATTCTCTTGAAACAAATAGATGTTAGGTTTCTATGTAATTAAGCCATCAAGTTTCCTTTCTTCGCAAATAAGTACATTTTTATTGTGTCAAAGGTATTAGGCCAGCTGATCTTTGTTTTTTATATATTATTCAGCATATATGAATATGCATATATGTGCAGTAGCAGTAAGTACAGTGTGACAGTTGTGACCTGAGTTGAATTTTGACACAACGGGATCGAACAGGAAGAAATATTTTCTTGAAATAAAAGATAACAGATTGGTTTCAAGGCACTGAATAGTATTTTTTTAGCAAAAGCATTTCTTCCAGGGCTAGAGTACACAAAGTCAACAACCCAGTGGGCAAACGTAAAAACTTGCGAAGACAAAAGTGGAGCCCATGCGATGTGTTCAATATTTTTAGTAACCTAATCCTCAGGATAAGGCATAAAATCTTGGGAGTAGCTATAGAATACAGGTTCACCTAAATTGATATTGTCCCTGGCTGGGGGTACTCCGAAGTAGGAGTAATTGAGAGCTCCCATCCCTTTCATATGAAAGCAATTTGGAGTTGTTACTGTTCTATTTCCGGCAATAACCCCGGCTGGGCAGCGCATTTCCGAGGTGGGAATAACAAAGGGCACCCTTCCCTTGTATATGAAAGTAATTTTGGGTTGAATTGGTTCTAACTCAGACAATAACCTTCACTCAAATGTAAAGTTTACCTGATATCTTGAGAATTATTCAAGAACGATAGATTTATGAAGATTTAGGATTAATTTGACATTTTACTTCGGAAGTACGCTGCCCAGCCGGGGACAATATCAGGGTGAACCTGCATTCTATACTTATACCAAAGCATCAGTTTGTAGAGCACTCAACTGAGATGCTGGAGGTACCTGATTCAAGCCTCTGTTAGGACTTTACCAGTTTTTCCACAATTACGCAGACAGAGATGCCGAACATCAAAGTGGAAGTAAGTTGTTTGCAGCTCCTGCTCCCCATTCAACTGTTGAGAGAAGTGGGCAATGGTTGAATGGCGCTCACCCTCATTTGGAGGGGACGTTAAGCTGTTGGTCCCGATGGTAGGGCAGTACAACCTACCTGGTTCTCTAAACACTTCTCATAAAAAGTAGGGTGAAAACCTGGTGTTCATCCACTTTCAGCCTGCTTTCATCCTAGTTTAGCTCAAGTGGAGCTGATCAGGATTACATGTACTTCATCAAGCAACAAGCATGCACATTGTACTTCATCAAGCATCAAGCATGCACATTGAAAATCATGTATCACACAAGAAAAAGTCAATGAATCTGGTTGCAAAATTGTTTTTGATCTGTAAACTTGATTTATCTAAACTAAAACAATGATAAAGCAGTAAGAGCTTTCACGTCTACTAGTATTCCACAAAGAATCAAATAAAGAGCTTTCACGTCTACTAGTGTTCCACAAAGAATGAAATAAAGAGCTTTCACGTCTACTAGTGTTCCACAAAGAATGAAATAAAGAGCTTTCACGTCTACTAGTGTTCCACAAAGAATAAAATAAAGAGCTTGCACATCTACTAGTGTCCCACAAAGAATGAAATATCAGAAGTTTTCCGTTAAATCATGAAATTTTCCTTAAAAAACAGAAAATGAGCCATAAATGATGTGCGTCATTTAAATAAATTTAAAGCTAAAAAGCGCATCAAAATGCAAGCATGTGACATGATGGTCTGCGTCCTTCTTTGGGCATTTGCTCATGACTTTACTAGATGCGCTTGCACATTTAAGCATATGCGGTACGCTCACGCGATAGAGTGTACGGATTTTGAGCAAGCATGTTCAAAATACGCACCTGATACCTGACTACACTACCATTCCATTTCTGAAGCCGTGAACAATCAATACAGACGACGAGTGAACACACAATTACAATGACGGGGTCGTCGCCTGCGTATTCGGTTATGATAGTAACAATGCTATCACGAAACGCTTAATACGACTCGGACAAGAACACAGGTACGACGTACGGACAGACATAACATCGACAACCAAGTCAATGTCCACGGCCTTTGATAACCAGTTGTGGTGCACTGGCGTGTCTACCCAACCCAGGCTTGAACCCAGGGCCTCGTGGTCTGTAGACAGGTATGATAACCGCTACACCACAGTTAGTAGACAATCAAATACCAGAGAAAGTGTGGAAAAAGGCTCATTTCCCCAGAATTTTGACTTTGTAAACTGTAATGAATTTGGTAATTGTTTTCTCAGACTAAGTTGTTGTCTTCTTAATATTAGGTTTTGAAATTGTAAGAAGTTGTATGAATTTTCGCCTAAAAGTAAATGGTGTCGGCTCCGAAATAGTGGTGCAGTTTTCTATCAGTGTTCGAAATTAGCATAAGTCCGACAGTCTGGGCTAGCCAAAATGGCTGTCGGACTAGTGATATTTAAGTCCTGAATGTCCGTCGGGCTAGTCCAAAAATCAGATAGAATAATCTTGGCTTATGACAGAAACAAAAACAGCATACCTACAAGTCATTGCTGACTTTAAACACTGATATTTATGCTATATTTCCAATTCAAACCCTATTCGGTCCCGTATACCATGTCTTCAGTACGTAAGTTTACCAATCATGCATACATGTATATTCGTGCACTGTTAGTGTTAGACCAAGAATGCACACTCATTGTGTTTACAATCAAATCACAAGATTAAACAATGCTGTGAAAAGTCGAGCTTGTTACAAAATTAAATTGGGCTAGTTAAAAATAGAGCAGCCATGCCCGACGGGGTAGTCAAATCAAAATGCTAATTTCGAACACCTGTTTTTTACATAGAAATGCATAGTGTTCTCACTAGGCTTACAGTAGGTCTACTTCCAAAAGTATTTTGAACAACAATCTATTCTTATATGCACACATTAGATAAGTGGTGAACTCGACATGATCACAAGAGACAAGGAACAACTAGAATACTAGCACTCTCTAGAGCGCATACCTTCGACCTGTTGCAATTCTAACATACCTAGAATAATTTTTAGAGTTCATTTGATGTACTCAATATAATCTACAGTACCTCAGAAATCCTAGGCCCACCAAGATTTATCCCCAAGTTTTGATCTGTAATGAACATTTGCAATCTGAACACTTAAAGATTATCTTGTGACTTATCTTTCTTCCAAGGCCAACCATTGTTTTCAGTTTAATTCAAAGACATGAATAACTGAATGTCATCTGCATAAACTGCAGTCTGAACATTTGCTGCAATAATTAAGTCATGCAATGGAGCCACATACAGGGTGTATTCAATGGAGCCACGTTCAGGGTGTAAAGCAATGGAGCCACATACAGGGTGTGAAGCAATGGAGCCACGACAGGGTATAAAGCAATGGAGCCACGTACAGGGTGTGAAGCAGTGGAGCCAAGTACAGGGTGTAAAGCAATGGAGCCACATACAGGGTGTTAAGCAATGGAGCCACATACAGGGTGTGAAGCAATGGAGCCACATACAGGGTGTGAAGCAATGGAGCCACGAACAGGGTGTGAAGCAATGGAGCCACGTACAGGGTGTAAAGCAGTGGAGCCACATACAGGGTGTGAGGCAATGGAGCCACGTACAGGGTGTGAAGCAATGGAGCCACGTACAAGGTGTAAAGCAATGAAGCCACGTACAGGGTGTAAAGCAATGGAGCCACATACAGGGTGTAAAGCAATGGAGCCACGTACAGGGTGTAAAGCAATGGAGCCACGTACAGAATGTAAAGCAATGGAGCTACGTACAGGGTGTAAAGCAATGGAGCTACATACAGGGTGTAAAGCAATGGAGCTACATACAGGGTGTAAAGCAATGGAGCTACGTACAGGGTTTAAAGCAATGGAGCCACGTACAGGGTGTAAAGCAATGAAGCCAGGTACAGGGTGTAAAGCAATGGAGCCACATACAGGGTGTAAAGCAATGGAGCCACGTACAGGGTGTGAAGCAATGGAGCCACGTACAAGGTGTAAAGCAATGAAGCCACGTACAGGGTGTAAAGCAATGGAGCCACATACAGGGTGTAAAGCAATGGAGCCACATACAGGGTGTAAAGCAATGGAGCCACGTACAAAATGTAAAGCAATGGAGCTACGTACAGGGTGTAAAGCAATGGAGCCACATACAGGGTGTAAAGTAATGGAGCTACGTGCAGGGTTTAAAGCAATGGAGCTACGTACAGGGTGTAAAGCAATGAAGCCACGTACAGGGTGTAAAGCAATGGAGCCACATACAGGGTGTAAAGCTACATGTATGGAGCCACATACAGGGTGTAAAGCAATGGAGCTACATACAGGGTGTAAAGCAATGGAGCTACGTACAGGGTGTAAAGCAATGGAGCTACGTACAGGGTGTAAAGCAATGGAGCTACGTACAGGGTGTAAAGCAATGGAGCTACATACAGGGTGTAAAGCAATGGAGCTACGTACAGGGTGTAAAGCAATGGAGCTACATACAGGGTGTAAAGCAATGGAGCTATGTACAGGGTGTAAAGCAGTGGAGCCAGGTACAGGGTGTAAAGCAATGGTTTAAACTGAGCCTTGTGGAACTCTGATAAGTAAAACTCGAAAACAGATTGGGAACCAGATTGGGTACAATTGGGTGAATATTTTTCCATCCAATGAAATGCAACACTATTTACATCATAATCTTTCCTTTAAGCATTTCAGCAATACTTAGTGGTTGATTGTGTCAAAAGCGGAAGAAAAGTCTAACAGAACTAAGAGGGCATCTTTGCGCTTATCAAGAGCACAGAATAGACTGTTCTGCACATAGAGTTGAGCATTATAATGAGCTCGATATGCAGATTGCATTTCTGCGTATACCCGTATATTCCTAATAAACACTTCCACTCTAATAAACGCTCCCCATGTTTTTATTGCGATGACAATTGTAAAGTCACACATAAATTGAATGGTAATATCGCAATATTAAATACACAGTGTGATTTAACACTATATAGCCACAGCCAAAACTTGTTTAAAAACTGTAAAACTGCCCGAAAAATAAACAGTCAAAAGAGTTGTACTTGCTAAGTACATTTGAAAATTTAACCTTAGATAAATACTCCCTTCTTGAAAATATAATGCCCCCATGGCATTATTAGGAACATACGGTAAGGTCATTGTCTGAGAAATATTCTTGAACTTGTTTGTTAAATTATTGCAAAATGATGAAATTTTCCAATAACTTACAATGGTAAAGTTAGTCATTGGGTATCAATGATAACTTTACTTTCTTATCTTGTAAGGTGAAGTAAGTGATAAGGTAGCAAATTCTTTTCCATTCCTACTGTATGACAAATATCTTCAAAGATTCTAGCTTTTATAATTTGATAACCATTACAAATTTGGAGCTCCCTTGAAGCTCACACGTACTGTACCTGGTAGTAATTTGCCGGCAGTATCCTTTGTTACTGTAGCTCATATATGCTTGCACCTGTCTGCTGGGCATCACATTTATTTTGTTGCTGTACATACAGATACCACTGTGAGCTCATTTCAGAATCATTACTTGCATTATTTAGTTTTGATTCTAATTGCAGGAGCAGTTCTCACTATTTCCGTTAAATATATTATAAATCAATGAAAGATTTAATTTTATAAGCCATTGTTATTTTTCCCCAGGATCATATACTAGATTTCCAAGCAAGCTCCAGCAACCACTATGAGGGCATTCCACAAAAAGATTATGAGGTGAGAAAGAAAGTTTTGTTCTATATTATTACACCGGGATGCAATTTTCAACTTGTTCCGACTTGCTATCCCTAAATATTAATATGATATATTGCAAATATAGAGGGTTCATGACTTTGTGCTGCACTGCAATTCTTCAATTTTAGAATTGAGTAATATACTTACAAGAAACTTGAGAGAAGAAAGTTCTTGAAAAGCAAATTTCATGGTTAAATGTGCTTTTGTTTTTCCACGTATTCATCTTCAAATTTCAATTAACCTCTCCGAATTTTTTTTTTAGCCACACTTACCATAGCAACGTGGTAACTAGGTGGGGCAAACAAACCTCAAATCCACAATCATGCATGACCAATGCATCGACATTTGGATGTTCATGTGGCCAGTTGCAATATTTTATGCATTTATGGCACTTCTCTGGATCCGTTTGCTAACCATTTTGGGTAACGGGATCGCATTAGCAAAGCCAGTAGTGGAACTTGGCATCAACCCCGCCACTCTCGGCACCTATTCCTGGCCCACTTTTCCGCCTTGGGCCACCCCCCTTCCTTCTGTCCACCTTGACCTCTCCACTTATAACAAATCTCAAACTCACCCTAATCTCTTCATCAATCTCCACAACCAAATCAAAGACCAACTCTCAAATTACACCTCCATCTATACTGATGGCTCCAAGGAAGGCAACAAGACAGCTGCTGCTGCCATCATCCAAGACATCACCCTCAGTAGCAGACTTCCTGACCACTCATCCATCTTTTCAGCCGAGGCTAAGGCCATTCTCCTCGCCCTCAACTTTATTGAGTACTCTCCTCTTAGTCACTTTGCCATTTTCTCTGACTCAAAGGCTGTTCTTACTTCATTACTCAATCTTAAATGGGATAACCTCACCTGCCACCTCCTCCTCCGGAAACTCTTTTCTCCCACCCTCTGCAGGAAAAGTGTTCTTTTCTTCTGGATACCCAGCCATGTTGGCATCCCTGGCAATGACAGGGCTGATACAGCCGCTAAGCTTGCCCTTAACCTCCTCCCTTCCCCTTTTCCCAAAACCCTCTCTGACATCAAACCGCTTATCGCTTCTCTTGTTCGTGACCGCTGGCAAACCTTATGGAACTTCCAAATTGATAACAAACTCCATGTTATCCAGCCCACAATCCCGATCAAATCCACCATTAACAACCTTTCTCAGACGACAATGTTCATATTACCCGCCTTAGAATTGGTCACACCCACCTCACTCCTCCCACCTCCTTATTGGTTCCCCCAACCCCTCTGTAACAATTGCCACTGCATCCTTACAATCCATCACGTTCTCCTTGCTTGCCCCTGTACAACCTTCCCAGAGCTTCTCTCGCTCCCCCACAACTCAATTGCTGAGTTCTTCCAAAAAAATCCTCCAGATAAAATAGTCTCCTTTCTCCAGCATGCATCCCTCTACAATCATATTTAATCCTCCTCTTCCACCCCTCTCTACTCTGTTTTTAGTTTTACCCATGCACCTCCTCTCTCGATCACAGCTTTCTGGCTTTTGTTCTTGATTTTCTCTCATTCTTCCCCTGGTCTCTTTCCTTACTACCTCTAAAATGATCTGACCTTCAGGCACAATTTGACCTTCGTTGTCGTGGTGCCGTTAAGACCTCATCAAACAAACAAACAAACGGAAGCACAATTTTTGTTAACCATTTTGGTGTCACTCAGTGTGTGTGGAGAAATTTGTTTTGTGCAGTATATTGCATTGACTGCATTAGGGTGCGCCGCTAGCTAGCTGTACTATACCAGTACCGCATAGGATTTTTTTCCTACTTACAGTAGTTACACAGATTTTGTAGCTAGGCAAATTCGTGTGGTGATTGGTTAAAACACTGTCAGTCATCTAAGTTAAAGAGGTTTATTAAAGTACCTCACAAAGGCAAAAAAACAGTAGAGTGCATAAAGTCTTTGGGAAATGGTTGTGTTGGTCACTGAGTCACTATAAATAGAGGTTTAGGGCAAGGAATTCTCTGCAACATATTTATGGCAGCAAATTACAGTAAGACATGAATGGATTGTGCCAGCCTCTGCCCTTATCTTCACAGTGTCTACTTCGCCCCTCTGCCAACTTAATACAATTTTCTACAGTAGGCAGTCATTATCTGCAGCTGCTTCTAAAATCTGGAATAAGCATACATCATACAATAAGCATACATCATACAATAACCTCTTTCGCATCAGCCGTGCCAAGGCCAGACGCACTATCAAGGACAGTAAAACCAACACTTGGAACAACTTTATCTCTTCTCTCACCACCAACACCCCCACTAAGAAGATTTGGAGAATGGTTAACAGCTTCCACGGCAGAGTAGGCAAATCTTCCATCTCCCATCTCTTGGAATGGAGACCTTCTCACCATAAAAAAAGACATCGTTGACCACCCGCCGCCTCTTTCAGCAACATCTCGGCCTCGAGCAACTACTCCAATGCTTTCAAAATCAAAAAAGCTTGCGATGAAGCCCGGAGAATCACTTTTCCCTCTGACAACTCCGAAAGCTACAACACCCCTCTCACCCTTTCTGAATTAAACCAAGCCATCAGCGACGCTGGCTGCACCTCCAAGGGCCCAGATAACATCCCCTATCAGTTTCTGAAACACCTCCCCATCAAAGCCACCACTACCCTACTCACCATCTTCAACCACATTTGGTCCTCACACTCCTTTCCCCCTATCTGGAGAACAGCCATTGTCATCCCCGTCCTTAAACCGGGAAGGATAGCACCGACCCCACCAGCTACCGACCCATCGCCTTACTTGCTGTCTCTGTAAAATTATGGAAAAGATCATTAATCAGAGACTAAACTGGTTCCTCGAGACCAACAGAATCCTCTCTCCTCACCAAAGCGGCTTCCAAAACGCCGCAATACCTAGACCAGTTAATTACGCCGACACCGCTTATCCGGGAATCCTTTGCAAAAAGGAACACCTCATTGCCATATTTTTTGACCTCGAGAAAGCTTTCGACACTACTTGGAAATACGGCATTACCCGAAACTTCACACCATTGGCCTCAGAGGCCACCTCCCCATCTTTATTCAAAACTTCCTCTCACCCAGGCAGTTCCAAGTTCGATTGGCCACACCCTCTCCAAGCCGTACCCCAAGAAGAGGGCGTCCCCCAAGGCAGCATCCTCTCCCCACTCTCTTCAACCTGAGCATTAATGACATCGGAATGACCTTGGCCCCAGCATCAAACGTACCCTCGTGGATGACTTCACCATCTTCTACTCCTCCCCTAGCTTTCCTATTGTTGAAAATAGGCTTCAAACCAGCCTCAATCAGCTGCAAGTCTGGAGCAACAATAACGGTTTTAGATTCTCCAAAGACAAGACAGTCTGCATGCCCTTTTGTCATTTCAACAACCTCCACCCCAACCGAACTTTGTGCTCAATGGGAATCGCATCCCTAAAGTTGAAAACACAAAGTTCCTTGGTCTAACTCTAGACCCCAAGCTCACCTACAAGCCACACATCACCAACCTGAAACTAAAATGCAATAGCTCCCTCAACCTCCTCCGACTGCTCTCCAACACTACTTGGGGAGCGAACCGCTATGCTCTCCTCAAAATTTTCAGGCTCACCATTCGTGCCAAGCTTGACTATGGCAATATTGTTTACTGTGTCGCTCACAACTCATACCTCAACCACATTAACACCATCCAAAATGAAGCCCTCAGGCTTTGTCTAGGAGCCTACAGGACCTCCCCAATCACTAGCCTTCATGTTGAAGCCAACGAACCCCCTTTCTACTTAGATGTAAAAGCTTAGCCTCTCCTATGCTTTTAGAGTCCTCACCAACACTCAGAACCCTGTTTACAACCTCATTAGGTACCCCAATTTCTCCTCCCTCTTTGATAGGACTAAAACCCTATCGCCCCCTTCAGCTTACGCATTAAATCAGACCTCTTTCAACTTGGCATCAACCCCGCCACTCGGCACCTATTCCTGGCCCACTTTTCCGCTTTGGGCCACCCCCTTCCTTCTGTCCACCTAGACCTCTCCACTTATAACAAAACTCAAACTCACCCTAATCTCTTCATCAATCTCCACAACCAAATCAAAGACCAACTCTCAAATTACACCTCTATCTATACTGATGGCTCCAAGGAAGGCAACAAGACAGCTGCTGCTGCCATCATCCAAGACATCACCCTCAGTAGCAGACTTCCTGACCACTCATCCATCTTTTCAGCCGAGGCTAAGGCCATTCTCCTCGCCCTCAACTTTATTGAGTACTCTCCTCTTAGTCACTTTGCCATTTTCTCTGACTCTAAGGCTGTTCTTACTTCATTACTCAATCTTAAATGGGATAACCTCACCTGCCACCTCCTCCTCCGAAACTCTTTTCTCCCACCCTCTGCAGGAAAAGTGTTCTTTTCTTCTGGATACCCAGCCATGTTGGCATCCCTGGCAATGACAGGGCTGATACAGCCGCTAAGCTTGCCCTTAACCTCCTCCCTTCCCCTTTTCCCAAAACCCTCTCTGACATCAAACCGCTTATCGCTTCTCTTGTTCGTGACCGCTGGCAAACCTTATGGAACTTCCAAATTGATAACAAACTCCATGTTATCCAGCCCACAATCCCGATCAAATCCACCATCAACAACCTTTTCTCAGATCGACAACGTTCATATTACCCGTCTTAGAATTGGTCACACCCACCTCACTCACTCCCACCTCCTTATTGGTTCCCCAACCCCTCTGTAACAATTGCCACTGCATCCTTACAATCCAACACGTTCTCCTTGCTTGCCCCTGTACAACCTTCCCAGAGCTTCTCGCTCCCCACAACTCAATTGCTGAGTTCTTCCAAAAAAATCCTCCAGATAAAATAGTCTCCTTCCTTCAGCATGCATCCCTCTACAACCATATTTAATCCTCCTCTTCCACCCCCTCTCTACTCTGTTTTTAGTTTTTCCCATGCACCTCCTCTCTCGATCACAGCTTTCTGGCTTTTGTTCTTGAATTTCTCTCATTCTTCCCCTGGTCTCTTTCCTTACTACCTCTAAAATGATCTGACCTCTCAGGCACAATTTGACCTTCGTTGTCGTGGTGCCGTTAAGACCTCATCAAACAAACAAACAAACAATAAGCATACATCATACAATAAGCATACATTATACAATAAGCATACATCATACAATAAGCATACATCATACAATAAGCATACATCATTCAATAAGCATACATCATACAATAAGCACACATCATTCAATAAACATACATCATGCAATAAGCATACATCATTCAATAAGCATACATCATACAATAAGCATACATCATGCAATAAGCATACATCATACAATACGCATACATCATACAATAAGCATACATCATACAATAAGCATACATCATTCAATAAGCATACATCATACAATAAGCATACATCATTCAATAAGCATACATCATACAATACGCATACATCATACAATAAGCATACATCATACTATAAGCATACATCATTCAATAAGCATACATCATACAATAAGCATACATCATTCAATAAGCATACATCATGCAATAAGCATACCTCATACAATAAGCATGCATCATACAATAAGCATACATCATACAATAAGCATGCATCATACAATAAGCATACATCATGCAATAGGCATATATCATACAATAAGCATAAATCATACAATAAGCATACATCATGACCTCTCCACTTATAACAAAACTCAAATTCACCCTAATCTCTTTATCAATCTCCACAACCAAATCAAAGACCAACTCTCAAATTACACCTCCATCTATACTGATGGCTCCAAGGAAGGCAACAAGACAGCTGCTGCTGCCATCATCCAAGACATCACCCTCAGTAGCAGACTTCCTGACCACTCATCCATCTTTTCAGCCGAGGCTAAGGCCATTCTCCTCGCCCTCAACTTTATTGAGTACTCTCCTCTTAGTCACTTTGCCATTTTCTCTGACTCAAAGGCTGTTCTTACTTCATTACTCAATCTTAAATGGGATAACCTCACCTGCCACCTCCTCCTCCGAAACTCTTTTCTCCCACCCTCTGCAGGAAAAGTGTTCTTTTCTTCTGGATACCCAGCCATGTTGGCATCCCTGGCAATGACAGGGCTGATACAGCCGCTAAGCTTTGCCCTTAACCTCCTCCCTTCCCTTTTCCCAAAACCCTCTCTGACATCAAACCGCTTATCGCTTCTCTTGTTCGTGACCGCTGGCAAACCTTATGGAACTTCCAAATTGATAACAAACTCCATGTTATCCAGCCCACAATCCCGATCAAATCCACCATCAACAACCTTTCTCGATCGACAACGTTCATATTACCCGTCTTAGAATTGGTCACACCCACCTCACTCACTCCCACCTCCTTATTGGCTCCCCCAACCCCTCTGTAACAATTGCCACTGCATCCTCACAATCCAACATGTTCTCCTTGCTTGCCCCCTGTACAACCTTCCCAGAGCTTCCCTCGCTCCCCACAACTCAATTGCTGAGTTCTTCCAAAATAATCCTCCAGATAAAATAGTCTCCTTCCTTCAGCATGCATCCCTCTACAACCATATTTAATTCTCCTCTTCCACCCCCTCTCTACTTTGTTTTTGTTTTACTTATGCACCTCCTCTCTCGATCACAGCTTTCTGGCTTTTGTTCTTGAATTTCTCTCATTCTTCCCCTGGTCTCTTTCCTTACTACCTTTAAAATGATCTGACCTCTCAGGCACAATTTGACCTTCGTTGTCGTGGTGCCGTTAAGACCTCATCAAACAAACAAACAAACAATAAGCATGCATCATACAATAAGCATACATCTTACAATAAACATACATCATACAATAAGCATACATCATACAATAAGCATACATCATACAATAAGCATACATCATTCAATAAGCATACATCATACAATAAGCATACATCATACAATAAGCATACATCATACAATATGCATACATCATACAATAAGCATACATCATACAATAAGCATACATCATACAATACGCATACATCATACAATAAGCATACATCATACAATAAGCATACATCATACAATAAGCATACATCATACAATAACCATACATCATACAATAAGCATACATCATACAATACGCATACATCATACAATAAGCATACATCATACAATAAGCATACATCATACAATAAGCATACATCATACAATAAGCATACATCATACAATAAGCATACATCATTCAATAAGCATACATCATACAATAAGCATACATCATACAATAAGCATACATCATACAATATGCATACATCATACAATAAGCATACATCATACAATAAGCATACATCTTACAATAAACATACATCATACAATAAGCATACATCATACAATAAGCATACATCATACAATAAGCATACATCATACAATAAGCATACATCATATAATAAGCATACATCATATAATAAGCATGCATCATACAATGAGCATGCATCATACAATGAGCATACATCATACAATAAGCATACATCATTCAATAAGCATACATCATACAATAAGCATACATTATACAATAAGCATACATCATACAATACGCATACATCATACACTAAGCATACATCATACAATAAGCATACATCATACAATAAGCATACATCATACAATAAGCATACATCATACAATAAGCATACATCATGCAATACGCATACATCATACAATAAGCATACATCATACAATAAGCATACATCATACAATAAGCATACACCATACAATAAGCATACACCATACAATAAGCATACATCATACAATAAGCATACATCATTCAATAAGCATACATCATACAATAAGCATACATCATGCAATAAGCATACATCATACAATATGCATACATCATACAATAAGCATACATCATACAATAAGCATACATCATTCAATAAGCATACATCATACAATAAGCATACATCATTCAATAAGCATACATCATACAATAGGCATACATCATACAATAAGCATACATCATACTATAAGCATACATCATTCAATAAGCATACATCATACAATAAGCATACATCATGCAATAAGCATACATCATACAATAAGCATACATCATACAATAAGCATACATCATACAATAAGCATACATCATATAATAAGCATACATCATTCAATAAGCATACATCATACAATAAGCATACGTCATGCAATAAGCATACATCATACAATACGCATACATCATACAATAAGCATACATCATACAATAAGCATACATCATACAATAGCCCTTTATGTGTACAGTACATGTATGTAAGATGCTATATAAATCCTTTGTGATTTGTACATGTATGTAAGATGCTATATAAATCCTTTGTGATATGTACATGTATGTAAGATGCTATATAAATCCTTTGTGATTTGTACATATATGTAAAGTGCTATATAAATTCTTTGTGATTTGTACATGTATGTAAGGTGCCATATAAATCCTTTGTGATTTGGGTGAGCTTAACAGAGCATGAATTGTATTGGTGGTGGTGATTTTCCATGCTCTTTTTATTGTCTGCATCTCATTACAGAGCTTGGATTATGACATTTGTTACAATGAGCCATACCGGCAGATGGCAGCTAAAGATGATTCCTGGGCCTCAAGGAATCTGGAGTTTGTACGATGGGTCTTGATGTTTGTCATTGGTGTATCCACAGGAATGGTCAGTTCTTCTTTTTTTGTAGCTTTGTAACTGAAACATGTAGCAATTAATCGATGTAACAAAATGCTAAAGTTGTTTGATGGTTTTATAAGTTTATTTCCTTGACAGAAAACACATTCGTCACAATTTTTATAGATTTTCTGTAAGAATTCATTTTAAGCTACAGTGTGAGATGAACTTATGTTTAAGACTATATAGTAGTATATACCAAAGACTTTGAAAACAGGACCTGCTGCCCTCTAGTTTGTTGCCCAGCATAAGGGATTAAACCAGGGTAATACTCAGGGGCATGTCTAGCTTTTCATTTTTAGGGGGGCTTAAACCCATACAAACATATTCAGGGCCCCTGCCACAGGTATCTACCTACTGTGGTGTAGCGGTTATCATACCTGTCTACAGACCACGAGGCCCCGGGTTCAATCCTGGGATGGGTAGACACGCCAGTGCACCACAACTGGTTATCAAAGGCCGTGGACATTGACTTGGTTGTCGATGTTATGTCTGTCCGCACGTCGTACCTGTGTTTCGTCCGGTCATTATAAGCGTTTCGTGATAGCATTTGTACTATCATAACCGAATACGCAGGCGACGACCCCGTCATTGTAATTGTGTGTTCAACTCTCTCTCTCTCTCCTGCCACAGGTTTAAGATTATGTGCCAGAACAGAGGTGTAGGAAGTTGGAGGCATCCCCTCTCTCTCAAATGTTTTTTTTTCTTTCCGCTTGCATGCTTATTTCCCATTTGGGAGGGTAAATTATTATAAGACATCAAATTGCCAACTTTTTCTAAAAATTTCTTGAAATTGACAGCGATTTCCCAGAAATTGAAAAAAATATCCTGGAAATTGAAGTATAAATGCTGGAAATTGATGAAAATTCCATGAAAATGAAGATAATTTCACACACAGTGAAGCAGATTTCCCCAAAACAAAATGTTTTTATGTAGTAGTAGTAGTAGTAGTAGTAGTAGTAGTAGTAGTAGTAGTAGTAGTAGTAGTAGTAGTAGTAGTAGTAGTAGTGGTAGTGGTGGTGGTGGTGGTGGTGGTGGTGGTGGTGGTGGTGGTGGTGGTGGTGGTGGTGGTGGTGGTGGTGGTGGTGGTGGTGGTGGTGGTGGTGGTGGTGGTGGTGGTGGTGGTGGTGGTGGTGGTGGTGGTGGTGGTGGTGGTGGTGGTGGTGGTGGTGGTGGTGGTGGTGGTGGTGGTGGTGGTGGTGGTGGTGGTGGTGGTGGTGGTGGTGGTGGTGGTGGTGGTGGTGGTGGTGGTGGTGGTGGTGGTGGTGGTGGTGGTGGTGGTGGTGGTGGTGGTGGTGGTGGTGGTGGTGGTGGTGGTGGTGGTGGGTGGTGGTGGTGGTGGTGGTGGTGGTGGTGGTGGTGGTGGTGGTGGTGGTGGTGGTGGTGGTGGTGGTGGTGGTGGTGGTGGTGGTGGTGGTGGTGGTGGTGGTGGTGGTGGTGGTGGTGGTGGTGGTGGTGGTGGTGGTGGTGGTGGTGGTGGTGGTGGTGGTGGTGGTGGTGGTGGTGGTGGTGGTGGTGGTGGTGGTGGTGGTGGTGGTGGTGGTGGTGGTGGTGGTGGTGGTGGTGGTGGTGGTGGTGGTGGTGGTGGTGGTGGTGGTGGTGGTGGTGGTGGTGGTGGTGGTGGTGGTGGTGGTGGTGGTGGTGGTGGTAGTAGTAGTAGTAGTAGTAGTAGTAGTAGTAGTAGTAGTAGTAGTAGTAGTAGTAGTATTTGGGGGCTACAACATTTTCAGGGGGGATAGCCCCCCTTATACACGCCACTGGTAATACTACTTGATAGGTTTAAGACTGTTGTGCCTTGATGGTTGTATCGGTATATTTCCATGACAGAAATATTTTACATATACTTAACAAGTTGTATGAATTTTTGAATGTGTTTTAAGCTTAGTACAGTGTGAGTTGAACTTATGTTCTAAGCTTCCACCAGATTGTGATACCTACTCCAAGCATTTTAACACTATAATTGGATTAATGTGACTGACAGTACTTTTTCTCTCTATGCAGGTTGCTGTCTTTATTGACTTTTTCGTGAAGCAGCTTGATAAATTGAAGTTTGGTACCGTTGATGACTGTATCCTTTACAATTAACAACCTATCAAGTTTAAAGCAAGCACTTTTATCTGCAGGCATTTGCTGACTAATTTACTAATCATGTGCATTTTCATCTGTAGGTATTTGCTGACTAATTTACTAATCATGTGCAATTTCCATGCAAAGTTGTGCTCTCAAAATGGGCAGACTTTTCTATTTGTGCATTAGTTATCATTGGGATTACCATTTTCGAGTTGGGTCTATTGTAAGCTAGGGCAAGTAAAATTTTCATCAAGCAGCTGAAATAGCTGACGGACAAGTCCTTTGCTTCAAGCCATCATTTAGCTAGTAAGTAAATTAACCCAACCTTGCTTGCTTCAAGCCATCATTTAGCTATTAAGTAAACCAACCCAACCTTGCTTTGTGACAATTTTAAGAACAAGAAAAATACAAGTTAATTGATGGACGGACTTGGGTAAATATCAAGTTTTAACTTGTGCAGTTTCTCTCAAAATTGTCTTAAGATACTTTGTAACTCCCCCCAACCCCTCTGCAACAATTTCCATTGCACCCTCACAATCCATCACGTTCTCGATGCTTGCCCCCTGTACAACCTTCCCAGAGCTTCCTCGCTCCCCACAACTCAATTGCTGAGTTCTTCCAGAAAAATCCTCCGGATAAAATTTATCTCCTTCCTTCATCTTGCTTCCCTCTACAACCATATTTGATTCTCCTCTTCCATCCCCTCTCTACTTTGTTTTTGTTTCAACCACGCACCTCCTCGCTCGATCACAGCTTTCTGACTTTTTGTTCTTGAATTTCTTTAATTCTTTCCCTGTTTCCTTTCCTTCCTACCTCTAGAATAATCTGACCTCTCAGGCACAATTTGACCCTCGTTGTCGTGGTGCTGTTAAGCCCTCATCAAACAAACAAACAAACATAAGATGCTATGTGCTGCAGTTCAGAATAAGCAGTGTTGATACAAAGTACATGTAATAAGTGTCTTTTCCCTGAAGATTCATAGGAAGGAACTTGTCATACTTTGTTTTAGAATCCTATCCCTTCAAGAATAGTTGATAAGTTACAGTAGTCTTTGTACAGCTGGTATTCCTTAACTCTGCTATTTGTACAGTTATAGTCATTTGTGGGCAGAACTATGGCTGCCTAATGAAACCTCTGGCCATCTTGCTGGCATTCAACGCTGTATTTGTATTCATTGCCAGTTTCCTGGTTTCTCTGGAGGCAAGTTACCAACATTTCCTTATTTTGTGCACTCATTCCAAAAAAAGAAGAGCATTTTTGTGGTATTAATGCAAATTGTATCATTTGCTTTGCCAGTTAATGAGGAGCACTCACTTGATTGAAAAATCAGTTTAGTAGTCATGAAAGCGAGCATTAGCAACAGTCATATGCAATAAGTGTGTATATACTAGGGACTCCAGGTAATACTCATGTGTGTTGTAATATACTAGGGACTCCAGATTATACTCATGTGTGTTGTAATATACTAGGGACTCCCGATGATACTCATGTGTGTTGTAATATACTACGGACTTTAGATAATGCTTATGTTTGTTGTAATATACTAGGGACTCCAGTTAATACTCATGTGTGTTGTATAGGGACTCCAGATAATACTCATGTGTGTTGTAATATACTAGGGACTCGATGATACTCATGTGTGTTGTAATATACTACGGACTTTAGATAATGCTTATGTTTGTTGTAATATACTAGGGACTCCAGTTAATACTCATGTGTGTTGTATAGGGACTCCAGATAATACTCATGTGTCTTGTAATATACTATGGACTCCAGATAATACTCATGTGTGTTGTGATATACTAGGGACTTTAGATAATGCTCATGTTTGTTGTAATATACTAGGGACTCCAGTTAATACTCATGTGTGTTGTATAGGGACTCCAGATAATACTCATGTGTGTTGTAATATACTAGAAACTCCAGATAACTCATGTGTTGTAATATAGTAGGGACTCCAGATAGTACTCATGTGTATTGTAATATACTAGGGACTCCAGATAATACTCATGTGTGTTGTAATATACTAGGGACTCCAGATAATACTCATGTGTGTTGTAATATACTAGGGACTCCAGATAATACTCAAGTGTGTTGTAATATACTAAGGACTCCAGACAATACTCATGTGTGTTGTAATATACTAGGGACTCCAGGTAATACTCATGTGTGTTGTAATATACTAGGGACTCCAGATGATACTCATGTGTGTTGTAATATACTAGGGACTCTGATAATACTCATGTGTGTTGTAATATACTAGAGACTCCAGATAATACTCATGTGTTGTAATATACTAGGGACTCCAGATAGTACTCATGTGTATTGTAATATACTACGGACTTCAGATAATACTCATGTGTGTTGTAATATACTAGGGACTCCAGATAATACTCATGTGTGTTGTAATATACTAGGGACTCCAGATAATACTCATGTGTTGTAATATACTAGAGACTCCAGATAGTACTCATGTGTTGTAATATACTAGGGACTCCAGATAGTACTCATGTGTATTGTAATATACTACGGACTCCAGATAATACTCATGTGTGTTGTAATATACTAGGGACTCCAGATAATACTCATGTGTGTTGTAATATACTAGGGACTCCAGATAATACTCATGTGTTGTAATATACTAGGGACTCCAGATATTACTCATGTGTATTGTAATATACTACGAACTCCAGATGATACTCATGTGTGTTGTAATATACTAGGGACTCCAGATAATACTCATGTGTGTTGTAATATACTAGGGACTCCAGATAATACTCATGTGTTGTAATATACTAGGGACTCCAGATAATACTCATGTGTGTTGTAATATACTAGGGACTCCAGATATACTCATGTGTGTTGTAATGTACTAGGGACTCCAGATAATACTCATGTGTGTTGTAATATACTAGGGACTCCAGGTAATACTCATGTGTGTTGTAATATACTAGGGACTCCAGTTAATACTCATGTGTGTTGTATAGGGACTCCAGATAATACTCATGTGTGTTGTAATATACTAGGGACTCCCGATAATACCCATGTGTTGTAATATACTAGGGACTCCAGATAATACTTATGTGTGTTGTAATATACTAGGGACTCCTGATAAAACTCATTATTTAGTTAAAAAGTTTCATTTAAAGATAAATCTCATTTTATTAACACAGTCACTTTTTAATACACCAGTCACTTTTAATACACCAGTCACTTTTTAATACACCAGTTACTTTTTAATACACCAGTCACTTTTTAATACACCAGTCACTTCTTAATACACCAGTCACTTTTTAATACACCAGTCACTTTTTAATACATCAGTCACTTCTTAATACACCAGTCACTTTTTGATACACCAGTCACTTTTTAATACACCAGTCACTTTTTAATACACCAGTCACTTTTTAATACACCAGTCACTTCTTAATACACCAGTCACTTTTTAATACACCAGTGACTTTCAAACAAACTGGGGATATTTTTAAACTGGATATTTTCTCATTGGTGCAAGACTTCAAAATGATTTCTTTACATTGGATGTTTGTGCTATTATCATTCCATACCATACACACCAGCCATGTCTGACTACTTTACATCCTTTAATCAAGTATAGAAGAAGCATCTCCTTAAAGAACAGGACTTTTTCCAGTCTAGTGAGAAAACAAATATTTCCTGCACCAATAGAAAATTAGCAATTGTGCTTGAAATTTGTCACAATTGAAATTTCCATTCATGTTTACATTAAATATGAGTTTCAATTTTTTTTTTTTTTTCTTTCTTATAGCCTATTTCTGGTGGTTCAGGGATACCAGAAATTAAGTGCTACCTCAATGGTGTTAAAGTTCCTCATGTTGTGAGACTGAAGACATTAATGGCTAAAGCAGTGGGAGTGCTGTTCAGTGTTGCTGGAGGTATATTGTGTGTCCTCTCTTCATAGTCATATATCGCTGCACATTTTGCTGCATGCTTTCATTAAGGCTCATTAAGATGAAGGTATAGTGTGTGTCATAGTCATAGATAGTTGTACGGTTTGCTGCATGCTTGCATTAAGGCTCATTAAGATGGAGGTATAGTGTGTGTCATAGTCATATATCGCTGCACGGTTTGCTGCATGCTTGCATTAAGGCTCTTTAAGATGGAGGTATAGTGTGTGTCATAGTCATAGATAGTTGTACGGTTTGCTGCATGCTTGCATTAAGGCTCATTAAGATGGAGGTATAGTGTGTGTCATAGTCATAGATAGCTGCACGGTTTGCTGCATGCATGCATTAAGGCTCATTAAGATGAAGGTATAGTGTGTGTCATAGTCATAGATAGTTGCACGGTTTGCTGCATGCATGCATTAAGGCTCATTAAGATGAAGGTATAGTGTGTGTCATAGTCATAGATAGCTGCACGGTTTGCTGCATGCTTGCATTAAGGCTCATTAAGATGAAGGTATAGTGTGTGTCATAGTCATAGATAGTTGCACGGTTTGCTGCATGCATGCATTAAGGCTCATTAAGATGAAGGTATAGTGTGTGTCATAGTCATAGATAGCTGCACGGTTTGCTGCATGCTTGCATTAAGGCTCATTAAGATGGAGGTATAGTGTGTGTCATAGTCATAGATAGTTGTACGGTTTGCTGCATGCATGCACTAAGGCTCATTAAGATGAAGGTATAGTGTGTGTCATAGTCATAGATAGTTGCACGGTTTGCTGCATGCTTGCATTAAGGCTCATTAAGATGAAGGTATAGTGTGTGTCATAGTCATAGATAGTTGTACGGTTTGCTGCATGCATGCACTAAGGCTCATTAAGATGAAGGTATAGTGTGTGTCATAGTCATAGATAGTTGCACGGTTTGCTGCATGCATGCATTAAGGCTCATTAAGATGGAGGTATAGTGTGTGTCATAGTCATAGATAGTTGCACGGTTTGCTGCATGCATGCATTAAGGCTCATTAAGATGAAGGTATAGTGTGTGTCATAGTCATAGATAGCTGCACATTTTGCTGCATGCTTGCATTAAGGCTCATTAAGATGGAGGTATAGTGTGTGTCATAGTCATAGATAGTTGTACGGTTTGCTGCATGCATGCACTAAGGCTCATTAAGATGAAGGTATAGTGTGTGTCATAGTCATAGATAGTTGCACGGTTTGCTGCATGCATGCATTAAGGCTCATTAAGATGAAGGTATAGTGTGTGTCATAGTCATAGATAGCTGCACATTTTGCTGCATGCTTGCATTAAGGCTCATTAAGATGGAGGTATAGTGTGTGTCATAGTCATAGATAGTTGTACGGTTTGCTGCATGCATGCATTAAGGCTCATTAAGATGGAGGTATAGTGTGTGTCATAGTCATAGATAGTTGTACGGTTTGCTGCATGCTTGCATTAAGGCTCATTAAGATGAAGGTATAGTGTGTGTCATAGTCATAGATAGTTGCACGGTTTGCTGCATGCATGCATTAAGGCTCATTAAGATGAAGGTATAGTGTGTGTCATAGTCATAGATAGTTGCACGGTTTGCTGCATGCATGCACTAAGGCTCATTAAGATGAAGGTATAGTGTGTGTCATAGTCATAGATAGTTTATGCGGTTTGCTGCATGCATGCACTAAGGCTCATTAAGATGAAGGTATAGTGTGTGTCATAGTCATAGATAGTTGTACGGTTTGCTGCATGCTTGCATTAAGGCTCATTAAGATGAAGGTATAGTGTGTGTCATAGTCATAGATAGTTGCACGGTTTGCTGCATGCATGCACTAAGGCTCATTAAGATGAAGGTATAGTGTGTGTCATAGTCATAGATAGTTGTACGGTTTGCTGCATGCATGCACTAAGGCTCATTAAGATGAAGGTATAGTGTGTGTCATAGTCATAGATAGCTGCACGGTTTGCTGCATGCTTGCATTAAGGCTCATTAAGATGGAGGTATAGTGTGTGTCATAGTCATAGATAGCTGCACGGTTTGCTGCATGCATGCATTAAGGCTCATTAAGATGGAGGTATAGTGTGTCATAGTCATAGATAGCTGCACGGTTTGCTGCATGCTTGCATTAAGGCTCATTAAGATGGAGGTATAGTGTGTGTCATAGTCATAGATAGTTGCACGGTTTGCTGCATGCATGCACTAAGGCTCATTAAGATGAAGGTATAGTGTGTGTCATAGTCAAAGCTATAGTTGCACGGTTTGCTGCATGCATGCATTAAGGCTCATTAAGATGGAGGTATAGTGTGTGTCATAGTCATAGATAGTTGCACGGTTTGCTGCATGCTTGCATTAAGGCTCATTAAGATGGAGGTATAGTGTGTGTCATAGTCATAGATAGCTGCACGGTTTGCTGCATGCATGCATGCATTAAGGCTCATTAAGATGGAGGTATAGTGTGTGTCATAGTCATAGATAGTTGCACGGTTTGCTGCATGCATGCATTAAGGCTCATTAAGATGAAGGTATAGTGTGTGTCATAGTCAAAGCTATAGTTGCACGGTTTGCTGCATGCATGCATTAAGGCTCATTAAGATGGAGGTATAGTGAGTGTCCTCTCTTTATAGTCATAGATAGCTGCATGGTTTGCTGCATGCTTGCATTAAGGCTCATTAAGATGGAGGTATAGTGTGTGTCATAGTCATAGATAGTTGCACGGTTTGCTGCATGCATGCATTAAGGCTCATTAAGATGGAGGTATAGTGTGTGTCATAGTCATAGATAGTTGCACGGTTTGCTGCATGCATGCATTAAGGCTCATTAAGATGAAGGTATAGTGTGTGTCATAGTCATAGATAGTTGCACGGTTTGCTGCATGCTTGCATTAAGGCTCATTAAGATGAAGTAATATATTAATTAAGAAGCGAGTTGGTCAAGCTAAGGCATTCAGGGATTGTAGTCCAAAGGGCAGCATTGGAGAAGCGAGATGGTCAAGCTAAGGCATGCAGGAATTGTAGGTCAAAGTGCAGCATTGGAAAAGCGAGATGGTTTAGCTAAGGCGTTCAGGGATTGTAGGTCAAAGGGCAGCATTAGATAAGCGAGATGGTCAAGCTAAGGCTTGCAGGGATTGTAGGTCAAAGGGCAGCATTGCAGAATTGAGATGATCAAGCTAAGGTGCACAGGGATTGTAGGTCAAAGGGCAGCATTGGATAAGCGAGATGGTCAAGCTAAGGCGTGCAGAGATTGTAGGTCAAAGGGCAGCATTGGAGAAGCGAGATGGTTAAGCTTAGGCGTTTAGGGATTGTAGGTCAAAGGGCACCATCGGAGAAGCGAGATGGTCAAGCTAAGGCGTGCAGGGATTGTAGGTCAAAGGGCACCATTGGAGAAGTGAGATGGTCAAGCTAAGGCGTGCAGGGATTGTAGGTCAAAGGGCACCATTAGAGAAGTGAGATGGTCAAGCTAAGGCGTGCAGGGATTGTAGGTCAAAGGGCACCATTGGAGAAGTGAGATGGTCAACTTTAGGTGCACATGGATTGTAGGTCAAAGGGCACCATTTTCCTTGTTATAATTCATAAGACAGCTTGGGGCACATTTCTTCTATCCTATGGAACCACTTTTGTTTAAAATTAGTATTGAAAAATTCTTAATACTTATGTACCTGAAAATTGAGAAAGAACAAAAAAGCATGAAATTATCAAAAATGGATACTTAATAATGATTTGGAGTGATCCAGTTTGATATTGGAACTTGTTTTGGTAAAGTAAGAGGTCCTAGGGTAAATTTATTCTTGCCTTTTATTGAACCAGTTGTTTTGCTTCTATTGATGCAGTTGTTTTCCTTCTATTGAACCAGTTGTTTTTCTTCTATTGAACCAGTTGTTTTTCTTCTATTGAACCAGTTGCTTTGCTTATATTGGACTAGTTGTTTTCCTTCTATTGAATCAGTTGTTTTCCTTCTATTGAACCAGTTGCTTTCCTTCTATTAAACCAGTTTTTTTCTTCTACTGAACTAGTTGTTTTCCTTCCATTGAACCAGTTGTCTTTCTTCTATTAAACCAGTTGCTTTTCTTCTATTGAACCAGTTGTTTTCCTTCTATTGAACCAGTTATTCTCTTTCTATTGAACCACTTGTTTTCCTTCTGTTGAACCAGTTGTTTTCCTTCTATTAGACCAGTTGTTTTCCTTCTATTGAACCAGTTGCTTTTCTTCTATTGAACCAGTTGTTTTTCTTCTACTGAACTAGTTTTCCTTCCATTGAACCAGTTGTCTTTCTTCTATTAAACCAGTTGCTTTTCTTCTATTGAACCAGTTGTTTTCCTTATATTGAACCAGTTATTCTCTTTCTATTGAACCACTTGTTTTCCTTCTGTTGAACCAGTTGTTTTCCTTCTATTAGACCAGTTGTTTTCCTTCTATTGAACCAGTTGCTTTTCTTCTATTGAACCAGTTGTTTTTCTTCTACTGAACTAGTTTTCCTTCTATTAAACCAGTTGTCTTTCTTCTATTTAACCAGTTGCTTTCCTTCTATTGAACCACTTGTTTTCCTTCTATTGAACCAGTTGTTTTCCTTTTATTACACCAGTTGTTTTCCTTCTATTGAGACTGTTGTTTTCCTTCTATTGAACCAGTTGTTTTCCTTCTATTGAACCAGTTGTTTTCCTTCTATTGAACCAGTTGTTTTCCTTCTATTGAGCCAGTTATTTTTCTTCTATTAAACCAGTTGTTTTTCTTTTACTGAACTAGTTTTCCTTCTATTGAACCAGTTGTTTTCCTTCTATTGAACCAGTTGTTTTCCTTCTAATGAACCAGTTGTTTTCCTTCTATTGAGCTAGTTGTTTTCCTTCTATTAAACCAGTTATTTTTCTTCTACTGAAGTAGTTTTCCTTCTATTGAACCTGTTGTTTCCTTCTATTGAAGCAGTTGTTTTCCTTCTATTTCAAAAGCAGTTGTTTTCCTTTTATTGAACCAGTTGCTTTCATTCTATTGAACCAGTTGTGTTTTGAGATCAAACTTTTTGCTTAATGTACCTCAAAAAGTTTAAATTTAAATTAATCATTTGTTTCAAAATGGATACTTAATAGTTTGTATTTGAGTGACACAGAGGAATATTCCAACTGCACCACTGGCATAATATAGTTGTTGTTCATGTATTGCTCCATAATTACGGTATGTGATTTATGCCTCCTATGATCTTGATGTTGGTTTTATATTGTGGTGACACTAGAAGTATTGGCACTTTAAATGTACTTTAAAATTAAGATTGCAAACAACAGCAAAGTTCAACAAGTATGATATCAAATTAAAGGATTATTTAAAAAAATATTTGGCCTGTTGCATGCAGTAAAACAAGTACATGCAGGACACCTTTTTAAGCAATTTTCATAGAAAGCAGTGTATGATCTAAAGTAATAGGTATGATAATCAGGATTAAAAAGAGAAAATATTTAATTGTTCTACAATTACAAATTACTAAGTGTCTTAAGGTGGTTATGCTGGATAAGGTTATCACTATAATATTCATAAATCTAAATAGTAGTGCAAGAATTTTCTCATCTCATGATTTATCTGATCTACTGTATTCTTATTTACTTTTTATGAAGGACTTTTTGTTGGCAAAGAGGGGCCCATGATACACAGTGGTGCAATTGTCGGAGCTGGTATCCCACAATTCCAGAGTATATCATTCAAGAAACTGAAGTTCAACTTTCCTTATTTCAGAACCGACAGGTATTCTTTTGCCAAGTTTTTCACATTTTATCAGATAAGAACTATTGCTCATAAATAGTGTAACATGTGCAGATAATCATGATACACCTGATAGATTGTGTGTGTGTGGCGGGGAGGGCGGGTGTACACGAACAGACAAAAGCACTGCTATAGGCCACAATACGGCTCCCCCATGGATGGGTCACATACGAAACTGAACATGTACATGTTACTCAATGTAAGATCTCATCGCACACAGCGATTATTTACAAAAACCACGGAAACACATATCTTTAGCCTTTCCTATATTTTGTTTGTTATTCAAAGAATCGTTTATTACTCTCCTTCCAAAAAATCTCTCCCTTGGATTTATATAAATCAAGTGGAAAACAACAGGGAGACAGGAGTAGTCAACCATTTTCCCAAAAAAATTAGTGAAAATATAAAAATATTCATGAGGTAACACAAAATTCAAATTAAATCTATCAGTCATTTGATTCATATGCTTCAAAATATAATCTGCAATCTGCAGATGAAACGATCAAAATTATTTATTGAACCTGGAAGTTCTTCTTATGAATATTTATTATTATTCATTGCTAACATGGATTTCTTAAAAGCACCTCAGAATGCAAAACCTGCTTTCTTCTGAAGGATTTTAAAAGATAAAGTGTTTTTTTATGTCCGTTTTTATAGTATATGATAATAAGTATATCCCCAATAACATATTCAGGAATTCCAGTTGAGGGGAGGTTTAAAAAGTGGATTTCGGAAAACCTTTGCAAAAAATGTGATCACCAATAGGTGGTTTTCCCCTGGAGTTTACGTGGTAGCTTCACAAGGGACCCCTCCATGTCCTGTATTGTGACCTATACTAACTAAATCACTCCACGTCATGAATTGCTAAAAGATTCCCTCTGGTCCCAGGTTTGAAATTATGTACTTCCTTTCAAAAGATGGAGAATAATTGAAATACATGAAAGTTTTGTTCAAATCATTTTGGTATTACTCTGGAAAATAATGATTGTTCAGATTTGCTATTAAAAAACAATTGAATGTTTCTTTAAGAGATTTTGACATAATATCAGTTGTTTTTATAACAGGGAAAATAGTTATTGGAATATTTCTCACTTTTCTTTTTGAGTATGATGGGATTAATCCTAATTATTATTATTATATTGAAGTAAATAATTTTGAGTTTCTATTGTTTGTAGAGACAAGAGGGACTTTGTTTCTGGTGGAGCTGCAGCTGGAGTAGCAGGTATGTTACCTTGGAGCAATGAGGCAGTATTGATGGATTAAACATTCAAATTGCAAAACAAACAACAATAATTTACAAACCAGTCTTCTGGTCCTAAAGTGCAAATCTTGGCAAATTTGTGATTGAACAGGTAGAATGCTCTCTGCCCTCGTGTTAATCTTTTCATTCCTCTGTCTTAGAAGAAGGGTAGTGATTCTGATGAGAGCTTGAGCAATACTCCAAATTCCAATCAAGCAATCCTCCCAAATCCAATCTAGCAATACTCCCAATTACAATCTAGCAATACTCCCAGTTCCAATCTAGCAATACCCCCAATTACAATCTAGCAATACCTCCAATTACAATCTAGCAATACTCCCAATTACAATCTAGCAATTCTCCCAATTACAATCTAGCAATACTCTCAATTACAATCTAGCATTACCTCCAATTACAATCTAGCAATACCCCCAATTACAATCTAGCATTACCTCCAATTACAATCTAGCAATACCCCAATTACAATCTAGCAATACCCCAATTACAATCTAGCAATACTCCCAATTACAATCTAGCAATACCCCAATTACAATCTAGCAATTCTCCCAATTACAATCTAGCAATACTCCCAATTACAATCTAGCATTCCAATTACAATCCAATTCCAATTACAATCTAGCAATACCCCAATTACAATCTAGCATTACCTCCAATTACAATCTAGCAATACCTCCAATTACAATCTAGCAATACTCCCAATTACAATCTAGCAATACTCCCAATTCCAATCTAGCAATACCCCCAATTACAATCTAGCAATACCCCCAATTACAATCTAGCAATACTCCCAATTACAATCTAGCAATTCTCCCAATTACAATCTAGCAATACTCCCAATTACAATCTAGCATTACTCCCAATTACAATCTAGCAATACCCCAATTACAATCTAGCATTACCTCCAATTACAATCTAGCAATACCCCCAATTACAATCTAGCAATACCCCCCATTACAATCTAGCAATACTCTCAATTACAATCTAGCAATACCCCCAATTACAATCTAGCTATACTCCCAATTACAATCTAGCAATACCCCCAATTACAATCTAGCTATTCTCCTAATTACAATCTAGCAATACCCCCAATTACAATCTAGCAATACTCCCAATTACAATCTAGCAATACTCCCAATTACAATCTAGTAATTCTCCCAATTACAATCTAGCAATACCCCAATTACAATCTATCAATACCCCAATTACAATCTAGCAATACCCCAATTACAATCTAGCAATACCCCAATTACAATCTAGCAATACCCCCAATTACAATCTAGCGATACCCCAATTACAATCTAGCAATACCCCAATTACAATCTAGCATTACTCCCAATTACAATCTAGCATTACTCCCAATTACAATCTAGCAATATCTCCAATTACATTCTAGCAATATCTCCAATTTCATTCTAGCAATATCTCCAATTACATTTTAGCAATATCTCCAATTACATTCTAGCAATATCTCCAATTACATTCTAGCAATATCTCTAATTACATTCTAGCAATATCTCCAATTACATTCTAGCAATATCTCCAATTACATTCTAGCAATATCTCCAATTACATTCTAGCAATATCTCCAATTACAATCAAGCAATACCTCCAATTACAATCTAGCATTACTCCCAATTACAATCTAGCAATACACCCAATTACAATCTAGCATTACTCCCAATTCCAATCTAGCAATATCTCCAATTACATTCTAGCAATATCTCCAATTACAATCTAGCAATACCTCCAATTACAATCTAGCATTACTCCCAATTACAATCTAGCAATACCTCCAATTACAATCTAGCATTACTCCCAATTACAATCTAGCAATACCCCCAATTTCAATCTAGCAATACTCCCAATTACAATCTAGCATTACTCCCAATTCCAATCTAGCAATATCTCCAATTACATTCTAGCAATATCTCCAATTACAATCTAGCAATACCTCCAATTACAATCTAGCAATACCCCCAATTACAATCTAGCAATACCCCCAATTACAATCTAGCAATACCTCCAATTACAATCTAGCAATACTCCCAATTACAATCTAGCAATACTCCCAATCACAATCCAGCAATACTCCAATTACATTCTAGCAATACCCCCAATTACAATCTAGCAATACCTCCAATTACAATCTTGCAATACACCCAATTACAATCTAGCATTACTCCCAATTACAATCTAGCATTACTCCCAATTACAATCTAGCAATACTTCCAAATCCAATCTAGCAATACCTTCAATTACAATCTAGCAATACTCCCAATTCCAATCTAGCAATATCTCCAATTACAATCTAGCAATACCTCCAATTACAATCTAGCAATACTCCCAATTACAATCTAGCAATACCCCCAATTACAATTGTCCACGAGGGGATGGACTCACTGTCACCGTGTACTGGTATAAAAACATTAGCACCAGGGGATGGACTCAAGTATTACTGTGTCCTGGTATAAAAACATTAGCACCAGGCGATGAACTCACTGTCACTGTGTCCTGGTATGGAAACATTAGCACCAGGGGATGGACTCACTGCCACTGTGTCCTGGTATAAAAAAAAGCATTAGCACTGGGAGATGGACTCACTGTCACTGTGTCCTGGTATAAAAACATATGCACTAGGGAATGGACTCACTGTTGCCGTGTCCTGGTATAAAAACATCAGCACCAGGCGATGAACTCACTGTCACTGTGTCCTGGTATGGAAACATTATCACCAGGGGATGGACTCACTGCCACTGTGTCCTGGTATAAAAAAAAGCATCAGCACTGGGAGATGGACTCACTGTCACTGTGTCCTGGTATAAAAACATTAGCACTAGGGAATGGACTCACTGTTGACGTGTCCTGGTATAAAAACATTAGCACCAGGGGATGGACTCATGTATCACTGTGTCCTGGTATAAAAACATTAGCACCAGGGGATGGACTCACTGCCACTGTGTCCTGGTATAAAAAAAAAAAAAAGCATTAGCACTGGGAGATGGACTCACTGTCACTGTGTCCTGGTATAAAAACATTAGCACCAGGGGATGGACTCACTGTCACTGTGTCCTGGTATAAAAACATTTGCACCAGGGGATGGACTCATGTATCACTGTGTCCTGGTATAAAAACATCAGCACCAGGTGATGAACTCACTGTCACTGTGTCCTGGTATACAAACATTAGCATCAGGGGATGGACTCACTGCCACTGTGTCCTGGTTTAAAAACATTAGCACCAGTGGATGGACTCACTCACTGTGTCTTTATGTATTTTTTTTTTTTTGAGATCTTAAATATAGTAAAGTAACTATTATTGAGCACCTGAAATTTTTTTTAAGAAAAACAATTTCATTTTGTGTGAACACTTTTATAGGATTACATAAGCAAGTGTTAAGAAAGTGATGATGATGGCACCAACCTTCTACAGTAGACTCTCCACATGTCATTTCTACACATACATGTACATGTGTATAAGATAGAGCTTTAAACTTGAATATAGTTTCTTTACCATTTGGATTTGTTTTATTGTCTTTCATATAATATTAACTTGCTTGATGACAAACTAACCCTTTAATTGATGACTCCAAACTGTAGGAAAATGCGCAGTGGGAAAAATAGCCTTAACCATTGAATTTTATGTCAGAAATTAAAAATGTCCACCTCTCTTTTGTTTATTTCTTTCTTTCACTAAGCTTTAAATTAGATTTGAAAATAAGCATTTTTCATTTCATCCCACGTTTATTTTGGTACCTTCATTAGCTGTTGCTTTGGGATACTAGAATCATTTGTGGTTGAGACATTTTGTCCCAGATTTAAATATGAATATTTTATCAAGATTAAGAACCTTAGATGCTGATCACAGTATGTTTTTCACAGCTGCCTTTGGAGCGCCAATTGGTGGTGTGCTGTTCAGCTTGGAGGAGGGGTCATCTTTCTGGAACCAGCCGCTGACCTGGAGAACAGTAAGTAACACTATCATTCCATCTTACTTGGTTACAGTAGGTTTCAGGTATAAGGCTAACAAGTAAGCCCTTTAAAAAGGGCTGCAGGTAGTGGCTGTACACTTCCAGAAGTATAAAGCCCTGGTAGCAAGGCAAGACTTTTGCAAATACATTTTTTCAGTTCCATTGCCATTGGGGAATGGTACCACTTTGGATTAAGCATTCGAAGAGCAAATGTAAATTCACTTTGGATAGTGTCCCTGTACGTGCTTTCCAGCTTCCTGTCCAGTCCTTCAGTTCTATACAGTCACAAAGAGTCCAGTCCAGGATATTTAATATCAACAGTTCTGTAGATAAGATTACAATGCAAACACATAGATCAACAGCATATTTACAATTGGTTCTTTGTTTTAGCTCACTGGTCTGAAATAATCCAACAATTAAACAAGATTTACCTGCAAGTTGAAATTTGATTAGGATGAAGGGATTGCATGAGAGATTGCACCACTGATTGCATCATGCACTGATCAGCTGCAGGTTTTAATGATCTAATGAGTGAATGCTTGGAAAAAAGTATACTATTTAGGAGGGTGAAAGATTTCATGGGAAGGCATGTAATCCCTCTGTTTGTGTGTTGTGTCTGTAGAATCCTTATCAAACTAACTTCCAGGTAAGTCTTGTTTGATTGTTGGATTCTACCTGCACAACAAACTACACCACATCATCTCATTAGATTTTAAAGCCTAAGTCTTCAGGAATAACAAAAATCACAACAACAGTATGGCACAACTTGCTATAACTATGTGAATTCTCTTTAAATGGAAATTATTAAACTTACAGATGAACATACTAACAAAAGGTTATACATTTATCATTTAAACATTAATTATTGATCACAAATTAGAAGCCATAATTCCAAGTAGAACTTTTTTCAACACAAGATGTAGATTTTTCAACACAATGACCGGTACAGAAACAATAAGTGGAACTAAATAACCATAATATAAGAACACTGATTGTAGGTGTTACCTAACTTATTCTATAACTTTAACCAACTTTGTCAATTTATGGTTCTCCCATCAGTACCTCTCAAACTCTACAATAATTCTTGAATTATTCATTACAATCCATATAAATGTATAAGTTACCTTCATATAACGATTCATACCCAACAATTTTGTATTTTTAAAGCACATCATAAGGCCATTATTTCTTATGTTGCCTTTCCTAGACAAGTGTGCCCAATGTGCTGAGATGGTACAGCAAGTGGTGTCTAATGCGCTGAGACAGCGTTGTCCAATGCACTGAGATGGCACAGCAAGTGGTGTCCAATGCGCTGAGACAGCGTTGTCCAATGCACTGAGATGGCACAGCAAGCAGTGTCTGTCCAATGTGCTGAGATGGCACAGCAAGTGGTGTCCAATGCGCTGAGATGGCACAGCAAGTGGTGTCCAATGCGCTGAGATGGCACAGCAAGTGGTGTCCAATGCACTGAGATGGCACAGCAGGTGGTGCCCAATGTGCTGAGATGGCACAGTAAGTGGTGCCCAATGTGCTGAGATGGCACAGCAAGTGGTGTCCAATGCGCTGAGATGGCACAGCAAGTGGTGTCCAATGCGCTGAGATGGCACAGCAAGTGGTGTCCAATGCATTGAGATGGCACAGCAAGTGGTGCCCAATGTGCTGAGATGGCACAGCAAGTGGTGTCCAATGCGCTGAGATGGCACAGCAAGTGGTGTCCAATGCGCTGAGATGGCACAGCAAGTGGTGCCCAATGCGCTGAGATGGCACAGCAAGTGGTGTCAATGCATTGAGATGGCACAGCAAGTGGTGCCCAATGTGCTGAGATGGCACAGCAAGTGGTGTCCAATGCGCTGAGATGGCACAGCAAGTGGTGTCCAATGCGCTGAGATGGCACAGCAAGTGGTGTCCAATGCACTGAGATGGCACAGCAAGTGGTGCCCAATGTGCTGAGATGGCACAGCAAGTGGTGCCCAATGCGCTGAGATGGCACAGCAAGCGGTGTCCAATGCGCTGAGACGGCACAGCAAGCCGCCATGTCAATGCCTTGAGATGGCTCAGCAAGTGGTGTCCAATGCGCTGAGATGGCACAGCAAGGGGTGTTCAATGCGCTGAGACGGCACAGCAAGCGGTGTTCAATGTGCTAAAAGAGCACTGCAAGTGGTGCTGTGCCCGAAGCCTTGATTGAACAGGTCTGTTAAAATCTAAGACAAAGTTCACAGAAGGAAAAAATTCATTGGCTTCCCATTCCTCTATTGTCTGATGTAGACTTGCCACCTCTCCATGAAGCCAGGATAAATGTCACGGTCCTGGAGGGATTTCTGGATAACAGACATGCTTGCCAGTTGCCTCCTCTCCATGAAGCCAGGATAAATGTCACAGTCCTGAAGGGATTTTCGGATAACAGACATGCTTGCCAGTTGTATCTTTTCATGAAGCCAGGATAAATGTCATGGTTCTGGATAACAGACATACTTGCCAGTTGCCTCCTCTCCATGAAACCAGGATAAACGTCACAGTCCTGGAGGTATTTCCGGATAACAAACATGCCAGCCAGTTGTATCTTTCCATGAAATGGGTGTAGAAGAGATAGGTGCAAGAGGAGGTTTTTGTTGTTGGGAAAAATCCTGGGATTGTCTATCAGCAATCTCAGTAACTTTGCGAACCAATGCTGGGTATGTAAATATAGAACCACAATGATGTCTTCTGCCATGTCTGTTCCCACCAAAGACCTACCAGGCTGAAAGGTGGAAAAGAAAAGATAACGGGAATGTATCAATAGCAAAAGCATCTGTATCAAGTTTCCAGAAAACGAATTTATATCGGGCTTGCCTCATCATTTAGTTATATCTACAAATACTCCCCTTTCAAGCATCCCTCCAGTGTTATCACTAAGACTCCTTGAAAGAGTATCTGCTTGAACATTTTGTCTGCCAGGAATCTGACAAAATGTCAACCACACATCCCTTCTTTGTGCCCAAGACCACATGGCTTTTGCAACCACAGTACAAAGAGTGCAGTGTGTGTATGTGTGTGTGTGAACTTAATATAACACACTGCTGTTGAATTGTCCCAATGTTGGTTTGTTTTCTACTTTGGAACACAAGAATCTGAGACCCCAAAATTGCCAATAACTCAAGAGCATTGATATGATAAGATTTTTCAACATTTGTCCATCTGCCTCCTGTTTCCTAGCGAGGCAGATCTAATACTGCCCACAGCCTCCCATTAAAGTGTCAGTTCTCAAGATGAAGTCTACTAGGTCTTTTATGATAATGGGTTTATATGTCTGAAGAACATTTTCTTTCGTCAAAAAGAGATCTTTCTCAGCTTTCTCTGAAATCAGTACAGATACATCAATGTCTCCCTCATTTTGTGTAAATGCATTCACTTTGTGCCCTTCTTATTGCCTGTAATATAGCGGTCCACATTGGGAATAGAGCCAGTGAGTTTAAACATTTTTGAATATCCAAGTGTTATTATGCAAATTTGTGATGTTTACCTGTGACTTTTGAGTTTTAATCCCTGTGCCACAATTATTTCTGTAGATTGTAGAAGGTGAACAGTAGATTTGGATTTGAACTCCATGTAGTCAGAATCTAAGTGAAATGCAATTTACTAGATTTACAAGTAATTTATATCCCATTACAATTGATTTACTAGACCTACAAGCAATTTATATTCCATTGAAATTGATTTACTAGACCTACAAGTAATTATATCTCATTACTATTGATTTACTAGACCTACAAGTAATTTATATCCCATTACATTTGATTTACTAGACCTACAAGTAATTTAGATCCCATTACATTTGATTTACTAGACCTACAAGTAATTTATATCCCATTACAATTGATTTACTAGACCAACAAGTAAGTTATATCCCATTACAATTGATTTACTAGACCTACAAGTAATTTATATTCCATTACATTTGATTTACTAGACCTACAAGTAATTCATGTCCCATTACAATTGATTTACTAGACCTACAAGTAATTCATATCCCATTACATTTGATTTACTAAACCTACAAGTAATTTATATCCCATTACAATTGATTTACTAGACCTACAAGTAATTCATATCCCATTACAATTGATTTACCAGACCTACAAGTAAGTTATATCCCATTACATTTGATTTACTAGACCTACAAGTAATTTATATCCCATTACATTTGATTTACTAGACCTACAAGTAAATTAAATCCCATTACAATTGATTTACTAGACTTACAAGTAATTCATATCCATTACAATTGATTTACTAGACCTACAAGTAATTTATATCCCATTACATTTGATTTACCAGACCTACAAGTAATTTATATCCCATTACAATTGATTTACTAGACTTACAAGTAATTCATATCCCATTACAATTGATTTACTAGACCTACAAGTAATTTATATCCCATTACAATTGATTTACTAGACCTACAAGTAATTCATATCCCATTACAATTGATTTACTAGACCTACAAGTAATTTATATCCCATTACATTTGATCGACTAGATCTACAAGTAATTTATATCCCATTGCAATTGATTTACTAGACCTACAAGTAATTTATATCCCATTACAATTGATTTACTAGACTTACAAGTAATTTATATCCCATTACAATTGATTTACTAGACCTACCAAGTAAGTTATATCCCATTACAATTGATTTACTTGACCAACAAGTAAGTTATATCCCATTACAATTGATTTACTAGACCTACAAATAATTTATATCCCATTACATTTGATTTACTAGACCTACAAGTAATTTATATCCCATTACAATTGATTTACTAGACCAACAATTTGGTAAGTTATATCCCATTACAATTGATTTACTAGACCTACAAGTAATTCATATTCCATTACAATTGATTTACTAGACTTGCAAGTAATTTATATCCCATTACAATTGATTTACTAGACCTACCAAGTAATTTATATCCCATTACAATTGATTTACTTGACCAACAAATAAGTTATATCCCATTACAATTGATTTACTAGACTTACAAATAATTTATATCCCATAACATTTGATTTACTAGACCTACAAGTAATTTATATCCCATTACAATTGATTTACTAGACCAACAATTTGGTAAGTTATATCCCATTACAATTGATTTACTAGACCTACAAGTAATTCATATTCCATTACAATTGATTTACTAGACCTACAAGTAATTTATATCCCATTACAATTGATTTACTAGACCTACAAGTAATTTATATCCCATTACAATTGATTTACTAGACCTACAAGTAATTTATATCCCATTACAATTGATTTACTAGACCTACAAGTAATTTATATCCCATTACAATTGATTTACTAGACTTACAAGTAATTTGTATCACATTACAATTGATGTACTAGACCTACAAGTAATTTATATCCCATTACAATGGATTTAAACTTGTTGTATTTCTTGGTATCGTTTCCTCCTTTTAGTTCTTCTGTGCAATGTCAGCGACCTTTACCCTCAACTTCATGCTTTCTGGGCTGTACTTTGGCAAATGGGGCTCTCTCAACATTCCAGGATTAATTGACTTTGGAATTTTTGAAGTAAGTATATTTACATGTTCATGGAGCTTATATTTAAATGTAAGGAATAAAGGTAAGTATATTTGCATATTTTTGGAGCTTGGACGTAAATATAAGGAATGTAAGGTAAGTATATTTGCATATTAATGGAGCTTGGATAGATATTAAAATATAAGGAATATAAGGTAAGTATATTTGCATATTCATGGAGCTTGGATTTAAATGTGTGTAATATAAGGAAACACTGGATATGAAGGATACACAACAAGCAACAGATAGGTCAACAGTAGCAGGAATTTGAAGTAGTAATATCTAAGAACCAGAAAAACCAAAATATTGAGTTTTGCCCATCCATCATTATTTCTCTCCTTCCCACCCCAAAAAGGGTTTTCAGTGATATACTTAAAACTCTGTAAATATTACATTCAGTGTGAAATGAAGAATTCAGAGCTGTCTCATTGAAATTCATATTTCATTAAATATTGATTGATTGCATTGTTTTGGAAAGACATAAATTAAGAATTGCTTTTAACAAATGGAATTTTATACAATTAAAAACCATGCTTGTTTGATTTATTACATATTGGGTCAAAATTAATTGATGACTATTCTCATGCACTAAGATAGAAATTATATATTTAGATATCATACATTTTTGTGAAAAAACTTTCTCTGAGAAATGAAAGATTTCATTCTTTCTAAATTCATATTAACATCTCATACCTACCTTCCATGTGGTGCCTATGGTGAACGCTGTATGAAAGGCACTAGACACCTGAGGGTTAAGCTCTGGATATGTTGCTTAAAAGCTGCCTTGTGTTGTAACAATTATGAAGGCGAAACATCTGTTTTTAAACATGTTTAAGCTGCCAGTATCCAAAACAACACTTGGTAGAGAATTCCAATGCTTACAAACTCAATTTGACAAATATTTGTGGCGAATATACTAGCTGGTAGAGCAATTTGGCTGAAAAATCTTTTTAGATTTGGAAACTTTGTTGAATTTTGACGGAGAACAAAATGTTTTGTAACTCTTGGATCATAAATATTTGAGAGGATTTTAAAAACCTCAATCGTATCACCTCCTGCTCTTCTCTATGTCAGGGTTGAAAGATCTAATCTATCTTGATACGAAAGGTTAATTCAAAGATGAAGCTGGTTTTGTAGCTCTCCTCAGCACATTTTTAATCTTTGTGCTTTTTTGGTGAGTTTGCGAAGCATAATGCGAACCTATGTAATAGCGAGTTCATCCGTTTGGCTATCCAGTTTTGCCTGAGATTTCCTCAGAAAATGTTAAAAGTTTCTTCAGAGTTCCTTAGAAAAAGTTAAAGTTTCTTCAGATATCCTCATGGTAGGCTGGAATTTCCTTACAAAATGTTTAAGTTTTTCAGACTCGTAAGACAGGTTGAAGACTAGTTTCCTTAAAAAGTCTGCAAAATATTTGATAGTTCCTTCAAGATAACTGTAAGATGATATCATTTTTAATATTCTTCAGAGATCTTCAATTGTCTCTCCTGTAGCACTGGAGATTTAATACCCTTAAACTTCTTTAAAATATTTGGGCACCAACGGTTGTATCAGGCATGATTATTAAACTCCACCTTTATTATTGTGGTCATATGCATAAAGTTGCTACAGTATATGAACTGACCAGACGTTTTTATTTAGTATGCTCAGTCAGGGAGCGTGACAGGATGTGACTGTATATGGACATAAGGAGGGATGCCATATATGACATGGATGGGGGCCATGCGGGACATACGATATAATATATACCATGTGGTATACACCAAGGACTATATCAGTCATAATTATTTGACTCCACCGTTTTTTGCTTTATCAGCAACTCATTTGCATATAAGTTATTACAGCATATGAACTGACACTTTAATACATAGTATGCTCAATCAGGGACTGTGATAGCTAGGATGAGACTTCTATGGAGCCTACGGGATGTCATGTGGGACATGGGGTGGGATGCCATGTGGGACATGGGGTGGGATGCCATGTGGAAAATGGGGTGGGATGCCATGTGGAACAGGGTAGAATGCCACGTGGGACATGGTGGAATGCCACATGGGACAAGGAATGCAATGTCATGTGGGACATGGGGTGGGATGCCATGTGGGACATGGGGTGGGATGCCATGTGGAACAGGGTGGAATGCCATGTGGGACATATGGTGGAATGCCACTTGGGACAAGGAATGGAATGGAATGTCATGTGGGATAGGGGTGGGATGCCATGTGGGAGATATGGTGGAATGCCATGTGGGACAAGGGATGGGATGGGATGTCATGTGGGACATGGGGTGGGATGGCATGTGGGACCTGGGATGCCAAGTGGGACTTAGTGTGAGATGCCATTTTTATAATTGGCTGGGTCATATGATATGGGTGTCCACACAGAGTTTGAGAACTCCAGATGTGGCTGACAAGCGCTTTATGTAATTGGATGAGAGAAGTCTCATAAAGATATTTAAATGTTCTGTGAATAAATATGAGGGCCTTGTTAACCTTGTTATTCATGTGGAAGTCAAAAGTTACTCCAAGATCTTTCTCAACAGATAGAAATTTGAGGACATGATTGGACATAGTATAGGACATGATTAAACATAATATAGGACATGATCGGACATAGTATAGGACATGATTGGACATAATATAGGACATGATTGGACATAGTATAGGACATGATTGGACATGGTATATGACACGATTGGACATAGTATAGGACATGATTGGACATAGTATAGGACATGATTGGACACAGTATAGGACATGATTGGACATAGTATAGGACATGATTGGACATAGTATAGGACATGATTGGACATAGTATAGGACATGATTGGACATAGTATAACTCAAATCTGTGTGGGTATGCCTTGATACTTGAAGACCCTTACATTTCTCTGGATAGAATGTTAGAAACCAATCTGACGACCTATCTAAATTATTCAAATTTGCCAGCAAACAATCATGATCAGAGTTGATGGACCGATACACTTGAGTATCGTCTGCAAAAAATAAACAGATGAACTAATACGGTCATAAATTATAAAGCCATAAATGGTGATGAGGTTGTGTTAAGATACTCTTTAAAAAGGTAAGAAGTTTTCATGTGTCATGTGCTTTCCTTCTCATTAGTGTCATGGAGACTGCAACCTCTGGACCGCCAATGATTTGCTGATATTTATTGTCATGGGTGCAGGAGGAGGATTACTGGGGGCGCTCTTCAATGCCATCAATACTATGATAACAGTATGCAGGCTGAGGCATCCTTGGTTCAAAAGAAAATCTGTGAGGTGTGTTTTTAGTTGTTTTATTTGCTTTTTAAACATAGAATAAAGAGATAATGTGTAGAGGTCTTGTGTCATTTTGATTAGGGTGAAAGCAGGAGTGAGACATGAAGTTTTTTAGCTCGATTATTGGAGGAATAGTAGAGCTATTCTACTACCCCCGGCGTCGGCGTCTGGTTAGAGTTTTGGTTGAAGTTTTCATAGCTTAAGTTTTGAAGTTATAAGTTATAAACTAAAGTTTTTGGTTTTTGGTAAGTTTTCATAACTTATGAATGGTGTACATTCATGTGACTTGGCATAGGGCTAGAGGACATGGGTACTGTTTAAATGAGCATGATTGTAAATTAGCCTATTTGCATAACAATGAAAATGTTTTTCAGGTTTAAGTTTTGGTTTAAAGTTTGTGGTTAAAGTTTACATAACTTGCGTTATGAATGTGTACATTCATGTAACTTGGCGTAGGGGTACTGTTCAAGAAACCAAATCAAAAATCAACTCTCAAATTACACCTCCATCTATACTGATGGCTCCAAGGAAGGCAACAAGACAGCTGCTGCTGCCATCATCCAAGACATCACCCTCAGTAGCAGACTCCCTGACTACTCATCCATCTGTCCAGCCGAGGCTAAGGCCATTTTCCTCGCCCTCAACTTGATTGAGTACTCTCCTCTTAGTCACTTTGCCATGCATTTTCTCCGACTCAAAGGCTGTTCTTACTTCATTACTCAATCTTAAATGGGATAACCTCACCTGCCACCTCCTCCTCCGGAGACTCTTTTCTCCCACCCTCTGCAGGAAAAGTGTTCTTTTCTTCTGGATACCCAGCCATGTTGGCATCCCTGGCAATGACAGGGCTGATGCAGCCGCTAAGCTTGCCCTCAACCTCCTCCCTACTCCTTTTCCCAAAACCCTCTCTGACATTAAACCGCTTATCGCTTCCCCTGTTCGTGATCGCTGGCAAACCTCATGGAACTCCCAAATTGATAACAAACTCCATGTCATTCAGCCCACAATCCCAGATCAAATCCACCATCAACAACCTCTCTCGTATCGACAACGTTCAAATTACCCGTCTTAGAATTGGTCACACCCACCTCACTCACTCCCACCTCCTTATTGGTTCCCCCCAACCCCTCTGTAACAATTGCCACTGCATCCTCACTATCCATCACGTTATCCTTGCTTGCCCCCTGTACAACCTTCCCAGAGCTTCCCTCGCTCCCCACAACTCAATTGCTGAGTTCTTCCAGAAAAATCCTCCGGATAAAAGTATCTCCTTCCTTCATCATGCTTTCCCCTACAACCATATTTAATTCTCCTCTTTCACCCCCTCTCTACTTTGTTTTTGTTTTACCTATGCACCTCCTCTCTCGATCACAGCTTTCTGACTTTTGTTCTTGAATTTCTCTCATTCTCCCCCTGGTTTTTTCCTTCCTACCTCTAAAATGATCTGGCCTCTCAGGCACAATTTGACCCTCGTTGTCGTGGTGCCGTTAAGACCTCATCAAACAAAAAAACTGTTCAAGTGAGCATGATTAGGGGTTGTGTGCACATACTAATTAGTTTATTTGCATAACAAGGAAAATATTTGTATCTATCATATCTCTTGAATTAAAATGGATGTGGAGATTTTGTTTGCATATGATTAGATATGTGAAGAGCATTGCCTACACTTAATGTTGAGGTGAAGTGTGCATATTAATTAGGTTATTTGCATAACATTAGACTTTTGTATAAAATGTTTAACATGAGCGAAGAAATTAAGTTATGAATGGTGTACATTCATGTAACTTGGCACAAGGGTAGAGGACATGGGTACTGTTCAAATAAGCATGATTGGAGGGTAACATGAGTGCATACTAATTAGCTTATTTGCATAGCAATACAAATATTTGTATCTATGATATGTCTTAGATTAAAGCGGGAGTGGGATTTTGTTTACACAAATGATTATATATGTGAAGACTATTGTCTATGGTGAGTTGTAAACTATTATCTATGGTGAGGTGTAATGTGCATATTAATTAGGTTATTTGCATAACAGACTTTCGTACAACAATGATTAACCTGAGATAATAAGTTGGAACATGATGTACTGGTATTGATGGGGGACCTCAATGCCAAAGTAGGTCATAACAATGAAGGTCATCAGATTATTATTGGTGGGCATGGAACCGGTGAGAGGTATGCTAATGGTGAGAAGCTTCTGGACTTCTGCGGTAACAATAATATGGTAATAACTGGTGAGAGGATTGCTAATGGTGAGAAGCTTCTGGACTTCTGCGGTAACAATAATATGGTAATAACTGGTGAGAGGTATGCTAATGGTGAGAAGCTTCTGGACTTCTGCGGTAACAATAATATGGTAATAACTGGTGAGAGGATTGCTAATGGTGAGAAGCTTCTGGACTTCTGCGGTAACAATAATATGGTAATAACTGGTGAGAGGATTGCTAATGGTGAGAAGCTTCTGGACTTCTGCGGTAACAATAATATGGTAATAACTGGTGAGAGGATTGCTAATGGTGAGAAGCTTCTGGACTTCTGCGGTAACAATAATATGGTAATAACTGGTACAAGGTGAGAGGAATGCTAATGGTGAGAAGCTTCTGGACTTCTGCAGTAACAATAATATGGTAATAACTGGTGAGAGGATTGCTAATGGTGAGAAGCTTCTGGACTTCTGCGGTAACAATAATATGGTAACTGGTGAGAGGTTGCTAATGGTGAGAATAATATGGTAATAACTGGTACAAGGTGAGAGGAATGCTAATGGTGAGAAGCTTCTGGACTTCTGCAGTAACAATAATATGGTAATAACTGGTGAGAGGATTGCTAATGGTGAGAAGCTTCTGGACTTCTGCAGTAACAATAATATGGTAATAACTGGTGAGAGGATTGCTAATGGTGAGAAGCTTCTGGACTTCTGCTGTAACAATAATATGGTAATAACTGGTGAGAGGAATGTTAATGGTGAGAAGCTTCTGGACTTCTGCGGTAACAATAATATGGTAATAACTGGTGAGAGGATTGCTAATGGTGAGAAGCTTCTGGACTTCTGCTGTAACAATAATATGGTAATAACTGGTGAGAGGAATGTTAATGGTGAGAAGCTTCTGGACTTCTGCTGTAACAATAATATAATAATAATAATAAAGAACATTTGCTATTGCGCTTTTACCAGAGGATACAAAGCGCATTACAACAATAACATGTACAAATTAACAAAGAAATACAGTCAACAGAATATGATGTGTATGAGCAAGCAATTGTTCAGGCAGAGTTTGAAAATAAGAATGTCTTTAGATTCTTTCTAAAAGACAGAGAAGAAGTACAGTTCCTTAAGTCCATTGGAAGAGCATTCCAGAATTTTGGAGCTGATTTAAAAAGTCCTGTCGCCAGCAAGTTTCCTGGTCCTGGGACGATTTAGTGTAATAGCAGCAGCTGAGCGAGTGGGGACGCGTTGGAACGTGGACATCTATACAGTCTGAGATATAGCTAGGGAAACTTTGTTGAGTGATTTGAAGACAAGTAAGAGTACTTTAAAAATGATTCTTTTATTAACAGGAAGCCAATGAAGTTCTTCGAGAAGAGCGCGGAGTGCGACGTGGAGGGAGAGCATAGACGAGTCTAGCAGCCTTATTTTGTAAGCGCTGAAGCTTATCAAGATCTTTCTTGTTTAGTCCGCAGTACAAAGAGTTACAATAATCAAGGCGTGAGGAAATCAAGGCTCTCACAGCACTGTGACAAGTGTCAACATCAATGAATCGTCGAATATGCCATAAATTACGAATGTGAAAATTGACAGTTGAACTAAGTTTGATATTTGATTGGTCATTTTAATGGACGAGTCAAAGTAGAAACCGAGGTTGCGGACACTATTTGACTGTTTTATTGTTGCATTTCCAACAGTCAGTGTGATGTTTTGAACTAGATGCAGTGAAAGATGTTGTGGTGATGCAGAGATGAAAAATTCAGTTTTGTCTTCATTAAGTTTAAGTTTATTAGCAGTCATCCATGATTGAACATCAAAACACAATTTGTGAGTCTGGTTAGTGTATGCTGTATATCAACGATATCAGTAGGGTCAAAGTTGAGAAATATTTGAATGTCATCGGCATACATGTGGTATTTGACACCGTGCTTCCTAAGAATATCACCAAGTGGTGTGGTATAGAGTGTGAACATTAAAGGGCCAATAACCGAACCCTGTGGTAATCCAAAAGAAATGTGATTAATATCTGATAGTGCATCAGCTATGCGAACACGGTTGGTCCTTTCGCGTAGATAAGACTTAACCCACTCAAGAGCAGTTCCTGTGATTCCAAACCTTTTTCTAGGCGATCACAAAGAATAACATGATCAACTGTGTCTAAAGCTGCTGATAAGTCAAGCAGCAGCAACATAACTCCTTTTTGATCATCAATAGCTTTCAGGATTTCATCTTGCACTTTGAGAAGGGCCGTTTCTGTTGAGTGATTAGATTTGTATGCAGACTGCAGAGGTTCAGCTAATCCATGTTCGTTGATATGATCATTTAATTGAGCAGCCATGACCTTTTCAATTATCTTGGATTTGAATTGTAGGTTTGAGACAGGCCGGTAGTTCTTTAAATTATTCATGTCAAGAGTGGATTTTTTTTCATAATTGGGGTGACCACAGCTTCTTTAAGTGAATCCGAAATTCACCTGTGGAGAGCGAGAGATTAACAATGTTAGTCAGCTTAGGTAACAGAATATCAAGATGTTGTTTCAGAAGCCAAGTAGGGAGTTGATCCAGGGAGCACGATTTTGAAGGAGAGCGATGTATAATTGCAGCCAGATCAACAGTAGAAATTGGCTTGAAAGATTCAAATATGTGTAAAGTTTGTAGACTTTCAGCACGATGATTATTTGTCACAGATGATTGTTGATCAATGACTTCCATAATCTTGTTTACTTTGTCGCTGAAGAATCCAGAAAAATCATTTGCTAGGTTCTCTGGGGAGTCATGAACTAGTAGTGGGCGATCTTTGTTATTCAGGAGAGTTGTGATAGTTTTGAAAGCGCCCTTAGTAGTGCAATCAGAGAGCATATCAGTGTAGAACGTAGTCTTTGCTTTTACAACACAGTCTTTGACATTTTGTTTGGCGGATTTGAGGTCATCAAACAAGATATCAGTGTTGTGTTTCCGGTATTTCCTTTCACAGCGGTTACGTTCGCGACGAGCAGATACAATCTCTGAGTTATACCATTTAGGTTGACGTTTTGATTGGAACGACTTAGTTTGTAATGGGGCATGTGTATCAAGAATATCATGGATGACTGAATCAAAATCAGATATTGCATCATTAACATTTAGATCTGTGTCCATGTGATTTGTTTCACTATTCTCAGTAGAGGTGAATTTACTGCATAGATCACGGGCGAAAGCAATGCGGTCGATATCCTGATATTTCCTGAAAGTAAATGTTTTGCGAATGGTACAAGGTTTAGGTATGTTCAAAGTGCAGCAAATTACGTGGTGATCCGATTCAAGGTTTCTATGGATAGTCACGTTAGAAATAATGTGATCATCAGCTCTAGTAATTACAGGATCCAAGAGTGTGAGTAGGTTCAGAAATATGTTGAACCAGATCCACGGCAGTAAGAGTGGATAAGACATGGCCGACATCAGATTTGTTGGGTTGATCAAAGTGAACATTAAGATCACCAAGTAACACAAGATGTCCGGGCAGTAAGTTAACAGCATCAATGAAGTCATCAAATTCTGATAAGAAGCCAGATATGGTAAACCCATTACGAGGTGAAGGCGGTGGTCTGTATATCACAATGAACTGAAGAGTGCGTGATGTATTTGAAATCAAAGCATATTCAAAACTTGAAGTAGCAGGTAGAGAAGTGGTGACATGTTTCATTTTCAGTTCATTCTTATATAAAATCCCTATTCCACCATGATGATCAGTCTCAGACACTCTTGGGACATTAATAAAGGCATACCCAGGTGGAGTCAATTCACCGATTACAACGGCATCATCAGGGTGGAGCCAGGTCTCTGTGAGAAACATAATGTCAACATCATGTTCAAGTACATAATCAAGACAGTAGTGGACTTATTGCGAATAGAATGAGAGTTCCAGTGACGTATATTCAACTGATTAGAAGCATTTGGAATTGTTAGGGTATTGTAGGTGCAGCTGCAGGTGAAGCAACAGCTACAGTTGAAGCTTGATGAATTTGTTCTTGTTTCTGGTTGCCGCTTACTCCCCTTAGAACCTCTCTTAGTAGGCTTACGCTTATTTGGAAGGATATATGTATTTAGTATTTCATGCACACCATCAGGTAGCAATGAACTTGAGTGTCAAGATTTAATAGTTCATCCCTTGTATAAGACAGCTTTTCAGTTGGGTGATTGTTAAAAGCACAGCTCCAATGAGGAGAAGAAATAAATAGACACTTCCCATTGTGTGATCAGTTGTATTGTTGTGGTTTCAGAGACAAGTGGCTGAAACCAGTGAGGCACGGTAGACATATATCAAGTGGGGATTATAGTTAATTACAGTTAATTGTATATATACACAAGTTCAATGTACTGTAGCCTATCCATGTATTGTAGCTTACAGTATCTATGTAACTGTACTGTAGGATATCCAATGAAAGGAACATTCACCAATGATAAAAATATATATCCAGAAACAAATCCAAAAATACAGATTGAAACACTATATAAATTGACATGATGGTTCCTTGTTACTATATACAGCAGCAGTTAAAAGTTGAACATACACATATATCTCTAAACGGTACAAAATAACAAACAGGACGAGACACTCAGAGAGGCTGCCTGCAGGTATCAGGAGCACTAACAATAATGTGGTAATAACTGGTGAGAGGAATGTTAATGGTGAGAAGCTTCTGGACTTCTGCTGTAACAATAATGTGGTATTAACTGGTACAAGGTGAAAGGAATGTTAATGGTGAGAAGCTTCTGGACTTCTGCTGTAACAATAATGTGGTAATAACTGGTACAAGGTGAAAGGAATGTTAATGGTGAGAAGATTCTGGACTTCTGCTGTAACAATAATGTGGTAATAACTAGTACAAGGTGAAAGGAATGTTAATGGTGAGAAGATTCTGGACTTCTGCTGTAACAATAATGTGGTAATAACTGGTACAAGGTGAAAGGAATGTTAATGGTGAGAAGCTTCTGGACTTCTGCTGTAACAATAATGTGGTAATAACTGGTACAAGGTGAAAGGAATGTTAATGGTGAGAAGCTTCTGGACTTCTGCTGTAACAATAATGTGGTAATAACTGGTACAAGGTGAAAGGAATGTTAATGGTGAGAAGCTTCTGGACTTCTGCTGTAACAATAATGTGGTAATAACTGGTACAAGGTGAAAGGAATGTTAATGGCGAGAAGCTTCTGGACTTCTGCTGTAACAATAATGTGGTAATAACTGGTACAAGGTGAAAGGAATGTTAATGGTGAGAAGATTCTGGACTTCTGCTGTAACAATAATGTGGTAATAACTGGTACAAGGTGAAAGGAATGTTAATGGTGAGAAGATTCTGGACTTCTGCTGTAACAATAATGTGGTAATAACTGGTACAAGGTGAAAGGAATGTTAATGGTGAGAAGCTTCTGGACTTTTGCAGTAAGAATAATATAACTGGTAGAAAGTAAATCACCACATACGATTGTGGGGGCATTGTGATTATGCAAATCACCACACACGATTGTGGGGGCATTGTGGCTATGTAAATCACCACACACGATTGTAGGGGCATTGTGGTTATGTAAATCACCACACACGATTGTGGGGGCATTGTGGCTATGTAAATCACCACACACGATTGTGGGGGCATTGTGGCTATGTAAATCACCACACACGATTGTGGGGGCATTGTGGCTATGTAAATCACCACACATGATTGTGGGGGCATTGTGGCTATGTAAATCACCACACATGATTGTAGGGGCATTATGGTTATGTAAATCACCACACATGATTGTGGGGGCATTGTGGTTATGTAAATCACCACACACGATTGTGGGGGCATTGTGGCTATGTAAATCACCACACACGATTGTGGAAGCATTGTGGCTATGTAAATCACCACACACGATTGTGGGGGCATTGTGGCTATGTAAATCACCACACATGATTATAGGGGCATTGTGGTTATGTAAATCACCACACATGATTGTAGGGGCATTGTGGTTATGTAAATCACCACACACGATTGTGGTGGCATTGTGGCTATGTAAATCACCACACATGATTGTGGGGACATTGTGGCTATGTAAATCACCACACATGATTGTGGGGGCATTGTGGTTATGTAAATCACCACACACGATTGTGGGGGCATTGTGGTTATGTAAATCACCACACACGATTGTGGGGGCATTGTGGCTATGTAAATCACCACACACAATTGTGGGGACATTGTGGTTATGTAAATCACCACACACGATTGTAGGGGCATTGTGGTTATGTAAATCACCACACAGGATTGTGGGGGCATTGTGGTTATGTAAATCACCACACACGATTGTGGGGGCATTGTGGTTATGTACATCACCACACACAATTGTAGGGGTATCGTGGTTATGTACATTCGACAAAAAAAGTCTTCAAATTCATCAAAAAACGGAAAACGAGAATCGGATGGGATTTAAGAGTATGACACCCTATAAACAACAGTAACAATAAATGTGGTGTTATGATAAGATATTGACCATACAGAATATTAAAAACTGTCTTTTTTACGTTTGGATAAAGAAGTTACTGCCAGGCTGGATCGAATTAAAGTTCCAGTCCCACCGCCAGATTTTCTCAGTGATCTGTGTTGATCAAGAAACTCAATGGCTGTTGATTAAAGCTTACCCCAGGAGACATCGTCATGAGCAGGTATCCAAGTCTCCTTAAAAAGTCATAAGTCCAATTCATTTTCAATAAAGTGATCGAGAATTAGGGGGATTTTGTTGCAGATGGAAAGAGCATTAATTAACATGTAAAAGTAGTATTTGGGGGGATCTTAACTTTAGGATGAATCAAGTTCGCTATGTTACACCCTCTCAACTTACGAAATTTAAAAGAAACAGACCTGTCTCTGTATTTCCATAGGATAGCAGAAGCCATCTTGATTGCCTTGGTGACAGGAGCTACAGCATTTCTCGCAGCAATGATGCTGGGAAAGTGTAAACCTCTCAAGCTGGTGAGTATCAATCATTTAATAAGTCCCTCAATCAATCAATCAATCAATCAATCAATCAATCCCTCAATCAATCAATCAACCAAACCTTTAATCAACCCACCAATTAGCCAATGTATCATTCCCTCAATGAATCTATCAATCAATCAATGAATCAAATCAACCAATCTCTCAGTCAGTAAATCTCTCAATCAGTCAACCAATCCCTCAATCAATCAATCAATTCCTTAAGTAATTAACCCATATAATAATTGATCCCTTAATCAATGAGTCAATCAATCAATGAATAAATCCCTCAATAAATCAACCATTCCTAGATCAAATCAATTCATCAATAAATTAATCAATCAATTAATCAATCAATCCCCTTCAATCAATCAATTCCTTAATCTTTCAATCAACCATACCTCAATCAATCAATAAACCATTCAATCAATCCTCAATCAATAAATCAATCCCTCAATCATTAGCTCAATCAATGAATGATATTTGTAGGGTGCCAAAATCAAACAGAAAATTGCTCTAAGACATTGAATTGTATCAGTTTTGATGATGCACCTGCTGGAATAGATGGGTTTCTAAGTGTATCGTAGAATATTAAGCATCTGTGCATTAAGTGCTTAAATCTATTGAGGTGCTTTTTTCAGATTTCCAGAAAGGATTGTCTACAAAATTGTTGTAGTTGTGTTAAATTTTCTGGAATCTAACAATTCTATCTGCTTAACTTTGCAAGTTTTTCAAAGAAATGAATTTTATATAAGGAGATTATTTGAAAAAGTGTATTGTAAATAAATGGTATACTAGGAAAGCTATTGTACTTACTGGCCTATGGCCCACTTGCCTCCCATGTTATAACTATCATCCTGTGGAGCGTGTGCTCTACATGTGTGCTGTGTACTATGGGTTAACACACATTCTAGAATAGCTTTAATTCTACCCAACAATGCTAGCAACGCTTTATTGTACTTAAAATGAAAACCAGGGAGATTGCATTGTTTGTAATTAGCATGTTGATAAGATTGAATGTACTACAGTATAGTAACCAGGGAGATTGCATTGTTTGTAATTAGCATGTTAAGATTGAATGTACTACAGTATAGTAACCAGGGAGATTGCATTGTTTGTAATTAGCATGTTGATAAGATTGAATGTATGTATAGTAACAAGGGAGATTGCATTGTTTGTAATTAGCATGTTGATAAGATTGAATGTACCACAGTATAGTAACCAGGGAGATTGCATTGTTTGTAATTAGCATGTTGATAAGATTGAATGTACTACAGTATAGTAACTATACAGGGAGATTGCACTATAGCTTGTTAAGATTGAATGTACTACAGTATAGTAACCAGGGAGATTGCATTGTTTGTAATTAGCATGTTAAGATTGAATGTACTACAGTATAGTAACAAGGGAGATTGCATTGTTTGTAATTAGCATGTTAATAAGATTGAATGTACTACAGTATAGTAACAAGGGAGATTGCATTGTTTATAATTAGCATGTTAATAAGATTGAATGTACTACAGTATAGTAACCACGGAGATTGCATTGTTTGTAATTAGCATGTTAATAAGATTGAATGTACTACTGTATAGTAGACGGCTGTCTGTGATTCACATCGTCATTTGAATTGAATCCTTGCCAGGGCTCTGCTGATTCTAATATATCCAGTTCAGTGAGGACGTACTTCTGTCCTGAAGGTCAGTACAATGACATGGCCACTCTGTTCTTCAACTCTCAAGAGGAAGCAATCAAGCAGCTCTTCCACCAAGAAGGTAAGGTACACCCTCCTTTAATAGCACAATGAATCTTTTATGATTTGGTAACATTAAGTATGCAAGCTCTTTCCTTTCAGTATGCTATCATAGGGGCATTAATAATATGCTCAACGTGCATCAGATAGAGGCACCACATTACACTCGCACGTGTTGGCAATGTAATTAGATCGTAGCTGTGCCAGGCCAAGCAAATAATGATGTCATATTAGGTTGGCCTTGCTCTGGCGAGGCGTGTGATGTGCAACCGTTGATTTTGGCCAAAATCGGCGGTTGCAGTGCATACTAAACGGAAAGCGGAGGTACATCTCATGATAGAGGGTTAAAAGAAAATTATTTCCCACTGCTGTCACCTGACTTAAATTTACAACAGCATGGTGCACATCGACAGCAAAACCCTTTAATCCATTTGCTTCGGTCTGCTCAGTTTGTAATGATTATCTCTGGGGAGTTTATCTGTGATATCCAGGGAGGGTCAGTTACTTGCATCCCTGAAACCAGCACCAACCTTATGGGTTTTCATGGCCTGGAAAAGGATTGAACTTAATAGGAAAGGATTACATTGTTTCCTACTGTCATTTCTTGCCTTACAACAGGACTGGAGTTGATCATCTAAAGTACATCATATTTATTACTAAGATGTAGAAGAAATCAACAGATTTAAGTTAGAAAGACTTTATCGTGATTTAAGAGATATTAAGGGCTCAAAGATTCGTAAGGAAGTGCATGTTCCACATACTCCTCATGATACAACCATTAATTCAGAGCTTCCCTCGCTCCCCACAACTCAATTGCTGAGTTCTTCCAGAAAAATCCTCCGGATAGAATTATCTCCTTTCTTCATCATGCTTCCCTCTACAACCATATTTGATTCTCCTCTTCCACCCCCTCTCTACTTTGTTTTTGTTTCAACCATGCACCTCTCCTCTCGATCACAGCTTTCTGACCTTTTGTTTTTGAATTTCTCTCATTCACACCCTGTTTCCTTTACTTCCTACCTCTAGAATGATCTGACCTCTCAGGCACAATTTGACCCTCGTTTTAGGTGCCGTTAAGCCATCATCAAACAACAAACAATTAATACATTGACTGTTGCATTCACCCACTAATTTCTTGCTTTCCTTTCCCTTCAATATTGTATTTGGATAGCAGGTTGAAGATATATATATATTGCGTCATTTGAACACAGTCTCAAGTAAATGTTTTACTTGATTTCATATTTTTGACATCGAAACAAAAGAGATTAAGAAGCAGTTGTTACAGATTAGGTGCACTTCATACAAGTTTAGTCTTAATCTGTCATTTCAACATCTCACTTTCTTCTCACCAAATAACTCATTGTCAACCATTCCATATGATTGTTCTTGTTCAGACTGTCTTAGTTATCAGGTTTCTTTCCTCTGTAGGTACCTTCAGCCTGTCTTCCCTGGGCATCTTCTTTGCCTTCTTCTTCTTCCTGTCATGCTGGACGTACGGTGCAATGGTGCCCAGTGGTCTGTTTGTACCATGTCTGCTGTGTGGAGCTGCGTATGGACGCTTTGTTGGAAATGCACTAAAGAAGTAAGTACCCAGCCATGTTGGCATCCCTGGCAATGACAGAACTGATGCAGCCGCTAAGCTTGCCCTCAACCTCCTCCCTACCCCTTTGCCCAAAACCCTCTCTGACATCAAACCGCTTATCGCTACCCTTGTTCGTGACCGCTGGCAAGCCTCATGGAACTCCCAAATTGATAACAAACTCCATGTCATCCAGCCCACAATCGCGATCAAATCCAACATCAACAACCTCTCTCGTATCGACAACGTTCATATTACCCGTCTTAGAATTGATCACACCCACCTCACTCACTCCCACCTCTTTATTGGTTCCCCCCAACCCCTCTGTAACAATTACCACTGCATCCTCACTATCCATCACGTTCTCCTTGCTTGCCCCCTGTACAACCTTCCCAGAGCTTCCCTCGCTCCCCACAACTCAATTGCTGAGTTCTTCCAGAAAAATCCTCATGGATAAAATTATCTCCTTCCTTCATCATGCTTCCCTCTACAACCATATTTAATTCTCCTCTTCCACCCCCTTCCTACTTTGTTTTTGTTTCACCCATGCACCTCCTCTCTCGCTCACAGCTTTCTGACTTTTGTTCTTGAATTTTCTCTCATTCTCCCCGTTTTCTTTCCTTCCTACTTCTAAAATGATCTGACCTCTCAGGCACAATTTAACCCTTGTTGTTGTGGTGCCGTTAAGACCTCATCAAACAAACAAACAAATTATTTGATACCAATTTATTTAAGAGAACTCAGTAGTCATTTCTGTGCTTATATGTAACTACTATTTGTCAGTTGGTGCAAGTGGTCATTTTAAGGAACACAAGATCTCACAGACGAAGCAGCACTCAAAGGTTATCATTGCTATTTTGGTAAATGCCAGAAGTATTAATAACTTTTACTAATCACGAAATTTAATTTGGTTTATTACAGAGAATTGTTATGTCCTTAATTTATTAATTGATTTTGTTTTGTTTTTCAGCATCTTGAATTTGTCAACTGTGTATTCAGGCACCTTTGCCCTGATTGGTTCAGCAGCCTTCCTTGGGGGCGTGGTTAGAATGACCATTAGTTTAACAGTCATCCTGATCGAGTCCACCAATGAGATCAGCTATGGTTTGCCCATCATGGTCACCTTGATTGTAAGTCACTATTTCAGAAACGTTAATTTTTATGATTTTTTCCAAATAAAAGAGTGTTCAAATTTATCTGTTACATGTATGTTTAATCCTATTAAATATTTGAAATTTAAAAGAAGTACTGGTCTAAATTGATAACAAACTCCATGTCATACAGCCCACAATTCCGATCAAATCCACCATCAACAACCTCTCTCGTATCGACAACGCTCATATTACCCGTCTTAGAATTGGTCACACCTGCCTCACTCACTCCCACCTCCTTATTGGTTCCCCTCAACCCCTTTGTAACAATTGCCACTGTACCCTCACAATCCATTACGTTCTCCTTGCTTGCCCCCTGTACAACCTTCCCAGAGCTTCCCTCGCTCCCCACAACTCAATTGCTGAGTTCTTCCAAAAGAATCCTCCGAATAAGATTATCTCCTTCCTTCTTCATGCTTCCCTCTACAACCATATTTAATTCTCCTCTTCCACCCCCTCTCTACTTTGTTTTTGTTTCAACTATGCACCTCTTCTCTCGATCACAGCTTTCTGACTTTTTGTTCTTGAATTTCTCTCATTGTCCCCCTGTTTCCTTTCCTTCCTACATCTAAAATGATCTGACCTCTCAGGCACAATTTGACATTCGTTGTCGTGGTGCCGTTAAGCCCTCATTAAACAAAAAAACATTAGTACTGATGCAATGTGGATAGTTGAAAATTGAGAGATGTCCTGTTTTCCTCTTTTAGTATATTTAAGTGTAGGTGGTTCTTGGGTCTGGTTAGCTAATAGACATTCAAGTAGTGTAAATAACAAGGTGCATGAAATGGAATGAATTTGATAAAATTCTTAAAATTCATAATACAAAGAATGTGGGTGATATAGTTGTATATGGCGGAATGGAACACAAATGTTTCAGCCAATGGGGGAAGGACAGATTTTTACATAAGATAACAATAAATAGCTATACTTAAACACATGTCATTTATCTGCACTTATTCCATAGATTGTTTTAGAACTTCTTCTAGGGTTTTGTTGTTTCTTCAAAAGATTGTAAACATCTCATGTCCATGTACTGACATACACACTAATGGCTATTAAAACATGCATGATGAGGTCATATATGCAGTATGTGACAATGAAAGTATATATTAAGTTTTATTGATGATTAATAGTGTAATTACTTTCATTCTCATGAAACTTTATATCACATAATCTAATTATAATATATTTCCTGCACAAATAAGGGGGGTGAGTGGAAGGACAAGGTGCGAGGATCAATTCAAAGGAAGTGACCTGTGCATTTCTAAGTTTGATGTGAGTGGTATAGCCAGTTTTTGCTTTGAGAGAAAAAAGCAAGTTTGAAAGAGTAAGCGGAGAAGGTACAGTACATACTCTTGTTTCCCTCCTAGCAAAACTGCTGACCATTTCTTCCACGTGGGAAAGTAAATCTAGATTGTTATAGTCATTGCTATTATATACATACACAGTATGAAGAAATATATGATCAAAAATTACTACCACACATTAAGAGGGACTAGATGTGAACAACGCAAGCATAGTACAGTTTTGGTCATTTTACTATCTATTTGTGTTGGAAAATACAAATGTACTTTTTCCATCCCCCTCTCCACTTGCCATGATCCTGATTCAGACATCATCTTACCATTCTTTAGGTTGCCAAGTGGACAGGTGACCTGTTCAATGAAGGTCTGTATGATATCCACATCAGGCTGAAAGGAGTGCCATTGCTGGAGTGGGAAGTTTCACCCAAAATGGAAAAGTAAGTGTTACTTTTGCATGAATCCTGTTAGAGATTAAGAGTTGTCTTCCTCATATGGCTGCTACTAATGTAAACAAACCTCTCAATTTTATAAACCCAGCTTACAAGGGAAAACTCATTCTTCTCACTTGCTGGAGTAATTTTGAAGAGATTGCTCTGTGCAGTAATCCCCAGTATGGTGCCGTTAAGCCCTCATCAAACAAACAAACATTGACTCTTAGAGGATTAAGGCTTTACTGCTGCCAAGTGAAAATCTAAAGAAAATGTATAATCAGATTACCAAACTAAACTAGCCAATTCTGGAGTGTGCAGATTCTTGAAGGATTATTGTAGCTTAGGTCAGACATGTTTACCTAGTATGGCAACTACATGTAGACGAACAGAGCTGTCAAGAAACTCCTTCATTTACCTTGTTCTATTCAGCAGGTATTGAATTCTAAAGCAGTTATGAATAGGAATAATAATAGCATACTTAGTGCATAACTTGATTCTTGAGGAGTAACATCACACACTGTTAATGTTTGAAGTATTGAAAATTATTTCAAGTTCTTCACTTAATTGTAATTTTTTTTTTTTTACTTTTCAATTTCTTCTTATTGTAAATCATAGAAACTTTATGACTCTTCTGACATATCCCATGGTTGTAATCTATGAAATTTTAGGTAAAATTGCAATAAAATTACACAAAGATATGTAAGGAATGTGATGTCACAACTAGTCATTTGTACAGAAATGGAGTGAGAAAACTTTCAACTTGAAATCTTGTGAATGCTTTTTTTCACCAATTTGTGTGATTGTTCTGTCCCATATCAGATAAATTGGTTGTATGACGGAACTAATCTTTTTAACTCAGATGATTCTGGGGACATGTTCAGTTAGTCAGTCATGTAAAAACATATACTATCATATAATTGCCCATGAAAATTCTCAGGAATCTTCATTCAAGAATAACATGAAGATCTTCATCCATCATAACTTGACATTTCTGATAAAATGTGTATCAGACAGAATCATAACAACAAGATTCAAGATACAAATTATGAATATGATGATTGTGCAGATCTATCGTCTAACAGAGCAAGCCAGTGACGAGGCACAAGATGATTTCTATGAGCAGCTGCAAATTTGTGAGGTATTGTGAGCGCTGTAGATTTTGATAATAAATCATCTGACTGGTTCAATATCACCACTGGAGTCAGACAAGGATGTGCAATGTCTGGATTGCTCTTCATCCTCACATTAGACTGGGTTTTGAAAGCAACTACAGACAACCAAAGACTAGGAATAAGATGGAACATGTTTAGAACACTGAAAGATTTAGACTATGCCGACGATATTGCTTTAATTTCAAGCACAAGGGAGAATCTACAACTAAAACAACTAGACTTCATGAAGTTGGATCTTTCGTTGGACTGCAAATTAATTGAAAAGAAGAGAATGATAAATGAGGATAAGCAATTAAAGTGATACAGCAATAACAGCATCAACCAGTGAGCTAGATGATGTAAATAAGTTTGTGTACTTACGCACAACATTGTCTAAAGATGCTGGTACCGAAGAAGACATCAGAAGAAGAATTTCCGTGGCATAAGCTTCTTTGTAAACAACTTGATCAAATTTGGGATTCAAACATATATAAGAAAAAACAAACAAAGCTTAGAATTTTTATACGAATGTCACATCAATCTTACTCTATGGATCAGAAACATGGAAATTTACGAAATTAGATGAAAACAAGTTGGATATTCCAAAGGAACTGTCTCAGAAAAATATTGAAAATAAGATGGCCAATAAAATTAAGTAATGATGAATTATTACAAAGGAGCACAGACCATACCAATAAGTAAGAATGTTTATACAAGGAGGTGGAGATGGATCGGGCATGTGATAAAAAGAGAAGATGATAATCATGCTAAGATCACACTGTCCTGGGCGAAGAGAAGATGGCAATCATGCGAAGATCGCACTGTCCTGAGCGAAGAGAAGATGGCAATCATGCGAAGATCACACTGTCCTGGGCAAAGAGAAGATGATAATCATGCTAAGATCACCCTGTCCTGGGCGAAGAGAAGATGACAATCATATGAAGATCACCCTGTCCTGGGTGAAGAGAAGATGGCAATCATGCTAAGATCACCATGTCCTGGGCGAAGAGAAGATGACAATCATGCTAAGATCACACTGTCCTGAACGAAGAGAAGATGACAATCATGCTAAGATCACACTGTCCTGAGCGAAGAGAAGATGACAATCATATGAAGATCACCCTGTCCTGGGTGAAGAGAAGATGACAATCATGCTAAGATCACCCTGTCCTGGGCGAAGAGAAGTTGACAATCATGCTAAGATCACCCTGTTCTGAGCGAAGAGAAGATGACAAACATGCTAAGATCACCCTGTCCTGGGCGAAGAGAAGATGACAATCATGCGAAGATTGCACTGTCCTGGGCGAAGAGTGGATGACAATCATGCTAAGATTGCACTGTCCTGGGCGAAGAGAAGATGACAATCATGCTAAGATCACCCTGTCCTGGGCGAAGAGAAGATGACAATCATGCGAAGAGTGCACTGTCCTGGGCGAAGAGAAGATGACAATCATGCGAAGAGTGCACTGTCCTGGGCGAAGAGAAGATGACAATCATGCGAAAAGTGCACTGTCCTGGGCGAAGAGAAGATGACAAAAATGCTAAGATCACCCTGTTCTGAGTGAAGAGAAGATGACAATCATGCTAAGATCACACTGTCCTGAGCGAAGAGAAGTTGACAAACATGCTAAGATCACCATGTCCTGGGCAAAGAGAAGATGACAATCATGCGAAGATCGCACTGTCCTGGGCAAAGAGAAGATGACAATCATGCGAAGACCGCACTGTCCTGAGCGAAGAGAAGATGACAATCATGCTAAGATCACCCTGTCCTGGGCAAAGAGAAGATGACAATCATGCGAAGATTGCACTGTCCTGAGCGAAGAGAAGATGACAATCATGCTAAGATCACCCTGTCCTGGGCGAAGAGAAGATGACAATCATGCGAAGATCGCACTGTCCTGAGCGAAGAGAAGTTGACAATCATGCTAAGATCAGACTGTCCTGGGCGAAGAGAAGATGACAATCATGCGAAGATTGCACTGTCCTGGGCGAAGAGTGGATGACAATCATGCTAAGATCACCCTGTCCTGGGTGAAGAGAAGATGACAATCATGCTAAGATCACCCTGTCCTGGGCGAAGAGAAGTGGACAATCATGCTAAGATCGCACTGTCCTGGGCGAAGAGAAGATGACAATCATGCTAAGATCACCCTGTCCTGGGTGAAGAGAAGTTGACAATCATGCTAAGATCACCATGTCCTGGGCAAAGAGAAGATGACAATCATGCTAAGATCGCACTGTCCTGGGCGAAGAGAAGATGACAATCATGCGAAGATTGCACTGTCCTGGGCGAAGAGTGGATGACAATCATGCTAAGATTGCACTGTCCTGGGCGAAGAGAAGATGACAATCATGCTAAGATCACCCTGTCCTGGGCGAAGAGAAGATGACAATCATGCGAAGAGTGCACTGTCCTAGGCGAAGAGAAGATGACAATCATGCTAAGATCACCCTGTCCTGGGCGAAGAGAAGATGACAATCATGCGAAGAGTGCACTGTCCTGGGCGAAGAGAAGATGACAATCATGCGAAAAGTGCACTGTCCTGGGCGAAGAGAAGATGACAATCATGCGAAGAGTGCACTGTCCTAGGCGAAGAGAAGATGACAATCATGCTAAGATCACCCTGTCCTGGGCGAAGAGAAGATGACAATCATGCGAAGAGTGCACTGTCCTGGGCGAAGAGAAGATGACAAAAATGCTAAGATCACCCTGTTCTGAGCGAAGAGAAGATGACAATCATGCTAAGATCACCCTGTCCTGGGCAAAGAGAAGATGACAATCATGCGAAGATTGCACTGTCCTGAGCGAAGAGAAGATGACAATCATGCTAAGATCACCCTGTCCTGGGCGAAGAGAAGATGACAATCATGCGAAGATCGCACTGTCCTGAGCGAAGAGAAGTTGACAATCATGCTAAGATCAGACTGTCCTGGGCAAAGAGAAGATGACAATCATGCGAAGATTGCACTGTCCTGAGCGAAGAGAAGATGACAATCATGCTAAGATCACCCTGTCCTGGGCGAAGAGAAGATGACAATCATGCTAAGATCACCCTGTCCTGGGCGAAGAGAAGATGATAATCAGCGAAGATCGCACTGTCCTGAGCGAAGAGAAGTTGACAATCATGCTAAGATCAGACTGTCCTGGGCGAAGAGAAGATGACAATCATGCGAAGATTGCACTGTCCTGGGCGAAGAGTGGATGACAATCATGCTAAGATCACCCTGTCCTGGGTGAAGAGAAGATGACAATCATGCTAAGATCACCCTGTCCTGGGCGAAGAGAAGTGGACAATCATGCTAAGATCGCACTGTCCTGGGCGAAGAGAAGATGACAAACATGCTAAGATCACACTGTCCTGGGCGAAGAGAAGATGACAATCATGCTAAGATCGCACTGTCCTGAGCAAAGGGAAGATGACAATCATGCTATGATCACCCTGTCCTGGGTGAAGAGAAGTTGACAATCATGCTAAGATCACCATGTCCTGGGCAAAGAGAAGATGACAATCATGCTAAGATCGCACTGTCCTGGGCGAAGAGAAGATGACAAACATGCTAAGATCGCACTGTCCTGAGCAAAGGGAAGATGACAATCATGCTAAGATCACCCTGTCCTGGGCGAAGAGAAGTTGACAATCATGCTAAGATCACACTGTCCTGAGCGAAGAGAAGATGACAATCATATGAAGATCACCCTGTCCTGGGTGAAGAGAAGATGGCAATCATGCTAAGATCACCCTGTCCTGAGCGAAGAGAAGATGACAATCATGCTAAGATCACACTGTCCTGAGCGAAGAGAAGATGACAATCATATGAAGATCACCCTGTCCTGGGCGAAGAGAAGATGACAATCATGCTAAGATCACCCTGTCCTGAGCGAAGAGAAGTTGACAATCATACTAAGATCACACTGTCCTGAACGAAGAGAAGATGACAAACATGCTAAGATCACACTGTCCTGTGTGAAGAGAAGATGACAATCATGCCAAGATCACACTGTCTAGGGCGAAGAGAAGATGACAATCATGCTAAGATCACACTGTCCTGGGCGAAGAGAAGATGACAATCATGCTAAGATCACCATGTCCTGGGCAAAGAGTGGATGACAATCATGCTATGATTGCACTGTCCTGGGCGAAGAGAAGATGACAATCATGCTAAGATCACCCTGTCCTGGGCGAAGAGAAGATGACAATCATGCTAAGATCACACTGTCCTGGGCGAAGAGAAGATGACAATCATGCTAAGATCACACTGTCCTGGGCAAAGAGTGGATGACAATCATGCTAAGATCACACTGTCCTGGGCGAAGAGAAGATGACAATCATGCCAAGATCACCCTGTCCTGGGCGAAGAGAAGATGACAATCATGCCAAGATCACACTGTCTAGGGCGAAGAGAAGATGACAATCATGCTAAGATCACACTGTCCTGGGCGAAGAGAAGATGACAATCATGCTAAGATCACACTGTCCTGGGCGAAGAGAAGATGACAATCATGCTAAGATCACACTGTCTAGGGCGAAGAGAAGATGACAATCATGCTAAGATCACACTGTCCTGGGTGAAGAGAAAATGATAATCATGCTAAGATCGCACTGTCCTGGGGGAAGAGTGGGCACCAGGAGGAAGTAGGGAGAGAGGGTGACCCAAAGTAAACTGGAGAAGGACAGTGGAGAAAGAAAGAAAAGAGCTTGGATGGAATAGTTGGAGGAAAGCAACAGTGTGTGCTGAAGACGGAAAAAAATGGAAGAAGCTGCTCAACGAAGCCTCAACCTCAATCTCAGAAGAGGAGTTCGGTAAGGTAAGGTAAAGTGTATCAGCAGAAACCTTCAAACGTATTCTGCTAGTTTTAAATGTAATGGTTACTCCACTTACTGAAATGTAATGCTCATTTGAATAGGTAACTTAAAGGTTACCTTGGGAGAGCATCTATAAACATATCTGTAAAGTTTGTCCATAAAATATCTATAGATAGTTCACTTTTTTTTTCCTTCAATTTTACAGGCTTTGCGCAAGAGACATCATGGATACCAATATAACCTACGTCTTCCCGCATACAAGAGTCTTCTCCATTGTGAATGTGTTGAAAACCACCATGCACTATGCCTTCCCTGTAGTGACCAAGTACAAATATGCTGGGGCAGATGAGGAGAACAGATCTAGGAGTGGCTCCGGGGTGAGTAGATTCCACTTCATCAATGTTGCAGGGATGGATATGGTTTACTCATTATTGTATAGAATGGCATTGCTTAGATCGATTCAAGTGCTTTACAATTTCTGTACTATATTTCTCAAATGAAAACACTCCTTTATTCATACTTGTGTATTCTATTTAATTTTTGTTGGCATTTGTTAGTTAGCTTAATAATCATTGATTGATTTGTGATTCAAAAGTGGTGTCAGTCAACCATTAGCTGCAATTTGTTCAGGGTTTTTATTTGGGGGGGGGAGGGGGTGGAGGGGAAGAAGGGGGTCAAAATTAGGACCTGGCAAGGAAGACCTTCATTTGAGTATAATCATCTTAGCATTTTAGTTACATTCCAGTCAAATGTGTCTTCTTCAAGAAAATAGGCACATCACAATTTGATTTGTCAAATAGCATATAACAATTTGCTTTGTCACATAGTATATAACAATGTGATTTGTCAAATAGTATGTAACAACGTGATTTGCAAAATAGTATGTAACAACATGATTTGTCAAATAGTATGTAACAACATGATTTGTCAAATAGTATGTAACAACATGATTTGTCAAATAGCATGTAACAATTTGCTTTGTCACATAGTATGTAACAACGTGATCTGTCAAATAGTATGTAACAATTTGCTTTGTCAAATAACGTATATCAGTTTGATTTGTAAAATAGCATTAATAATAATCATTGATTTATATAGCGCCTTTTTTGCCAGTGCCTTTAAACAATTTTATTTGTCAAATAGCATATAACAATAACAGTGTGATTGGTCAAATAGCATGTATCATCAATTTGATTTGCTATCTTTGAACCATATGTTTAATATTGCTTAGACACATTCTTGTGATCAGGTTTTGACTTCAAATAAAAGTTAATCTATAAATGAATATCATTTTTTTTACTAAAGATGTAAATAGCAGGTGTGTGCTTAATTAAAGGGGTGCAGGTGGTAATGTGATGGTGGTAGCCATGGTGATAAAGAACATCCAGTGATCACTTCTTTGTGGTGATATTTTTGGCATACCTTTAATTTATGCAGAAGCTGTTCATCCTTCCTTGATTTCTATCAAACATTTTGTTTCTCCTGCTTGTAGATGGATGTCCACAACAACCCCAGTTCACATCTTCGGCGACTCCGCACCATCTCTCTTGACTCTGTGGATATGCCTCCTATTCTTACCCTTAACTTGCCAAGAAACAGAGCAGATACCTGTGAATCAACGTAAGAACAATCGCTAGCAAAACGTTTTGTCTGCCATTAATACCTAGAACAAAACATACTTCGTTAATACACAAGAAACATTCTTTAATGACTCAAATTAGGAAATTTTCCAGAAGTGAGAACAGCATGAGTATAGAGGTATGCAATGGTACACAAATTAATTTGACAGATTGATGGAATACCCAGGCCAGGAGTTAAATTGGGAAACTGATAGCTAAGCTGCTCCTCCCAATTTTGAAACACAATGTTAAGTTTTTTTGTTGATGGGTAACTTAAATCAAGTAAGGGCCAGTACGTATTAGAAACTAATGAAATGCATTTTGTGTTTTTATAGACAAGTGCAGTCATCGAGTTAAAATACGTTTTTGAAACTTTTTGTCTTAAAGTTCATGACCAGGAATACACAAGCCTGACTATTTGATTTCTTTGTCAGTTGTATTTCTATTACATGCACATCTATGTTTGCTTTCTGCAGTGCATTAAGAATTTTTGGCCCTTAGACCCCTCCAACCCAACATCCCTGATTTTCTTAAAATCAGGGGAAATTCACACCATTTAACCCGAGAGACTTCACAATTCATTGACTAGCAACCAGCTATTGTTACACCATACACAACACATGACTAATGTACACCTTCTTAACTGACAACATCTTCATAGTCTATTCACAGTTCACTTGTTAGCAACCAGCTACTGTTACACTGTACACAATAGGTCATTCATCGTGGGCTCAAGACACATAACTGCTGTTCAGTGATGCGAATCAGATTAGTCCTTGGCAGAGCCTAAATGATTGAACAATAGGGGACACATCCCTTTGTGTTATCCTATGATAAACAGACATTGTAAATATTGATCAATCATACGGGTTTTTCTACTTTTTCTTATTGGGAGCTTACTTTTCTCTCTTATATATTTTGCTGCTTAATTCTCTTTAAGATTTGTTCTCCTTTATTTCAAATTTGAAAGATGTGCATGGTATGATCAGTGCTTATAGTGGATGATCAAATCATGCATTAAAGATGTGCATGCTATGATCAGTGCTTACAGTGAATGATCAAATCATGCATTAAAGATGTGCATGATATGACCATTGCTTACAGTGGATGATCAAATCATGCATTAAAGATGTGCATGATATGATCAGTGCTTATAGTGGATGATCAAATCATGCATTAAAGATGTGCATGATATGATCAGTGCTTATAGTGGATGATCAAATCATGCATTAAAGATGTGCATGATATGATCAGTACTTATAGTGGATGATCAAATCATGCATTAAAGATGTGCATGGTATGATCAGTGCTTATAGTGAATGATCAAATCATGCATTAAAGATGTGCATGATATGACCATTGCTTACAGTGGATGATCAAATCATGCATTAAAGATGTGCATGATATGATCAGTGCTTACAGTGGATGATCAAATCATGCATTAAAGATGTGCATGATATGATCAGTGCTTACAGTGGATGATCAAATCATGCATTAAAGATGTGCATGATATGATCAGTGCTTACAGTGGATGATCAAATCATGCATTAAAGATGTGCATGATATGACCATTGCTTACAGTGGATGATCAAATCATGCATTAAAGATGTGCATGATATGATCAGTGCTTATAGTGGATGATCAAATCATGCATTAAAGATGTGCATGATATGACCATTGCTTACAGTGGATGATCAAATCATGCATTAAAGATGTGCATGCTATGATCAGTGCTTATAGTGGATGATCAAATCATGCATTAAAGATGTGCATGATATGACCATTGCTTACAGTGGATGATCAAATCATGCATTAAAGATGTGCATGATATGATCAGTGCTTATAGTGGATGATCAAATCATGCATTAAAGATGTGCATGATATGATCAGTGCTTATAGTGGATGATCAAATCATGCATTAAAGATGTGCATGATATGATCAGTGCTTACAGTGGATGATCAAATCATGCATTAAAGATGTGCATGATATGATCAGTGCTTATAGTGGATGATCAAATCATGCATTAAAGATGTGCATGATATGATCAGTGCTTACAGTGGATGATCAAATCATGCATTAAAGATGTGCATGATATGACCATTGCTTACAGTGGATGATCAAATCATGCATTAAAGATGTGCATGATATGATCAGTGCTTATAGTGGATGATCAAATCATGCATTAAAGATGTGCATGATATGACCATTGCTTACAGTGGATGATCAAATCATGCATTAAAGATGTGCATGCTATGATCAGTGCTTATAGTGGATGATCAAATCATGCATTAAAGATGTGCATGATATGATCAGTGCTTACAGTGGATGATCAAAGCATGCATTAAAGATGTGCATGATATGATCAGTGCTTACAGTGGATGATCAAATCATGCATTAAAGATGTGCATGATATGATCAGTGCTTATATTGGATGATCAAATCATGCATTAAAGATGTGCATGATATGATCAGTGCTTACAGTGGATGATCAAAGCATGCATTAAAGATGTGCATGATATGACCATTGCTTACAGTGGATGATCAAATCATGCATTAAAGATGTGCATGATATGATCAGTGCTTACAGTGGATGATCAAATCATGCATTAAAGATGTGCATGATATGATCAGTGCTTACGGTGGATGATCAAATCATGCATTAAAGATGTGCATGATATGATCAGTGCTTACAGTGGATGATCAAAGCATGCATTAAAGATGTGCATGATATGATCAGTGCTTATAGTGGATGATCAAATCATGCATTAAAGATGTGCATGATATGATCAGTGCTTACAGTGGATGATCAAATCATGCATTAAAGATGTGCATGATATGATCAGTGCTTACAGTGGATGATCAAATCATGCATTAAAGATGTGCATGATATGATCAGTGCTTACAGTGGATGATCAAATCATGCATTAAATGTGCATGATATGATCAGTGCTTACAGTGGATGATCAAATCATGCATTAAAGATGTGCATGATATGACCATTGCTTACAGTGGATGATCAAAGCATGCATTAAAGATGTGCATGATATGATCAGTGCTTACAGTGGATGATCAAATCATGCATTAAAGATGTGCATGATATGATCAGTGCTTATAGTGGATGATCAAATCATGCATTAAAGATGTGCATGATATGATCAGTGCTTACAGTGGATGATCAAATCATGCATTAAAGATGTGCATGATATGATCAGTGCTTATAGTGGATGATCAAATCATGCATTAAAGATGTGCATGATATGATCATTGCTTATAGTGGATGATCAAATCATGCATTAAAGATGTGCATGCTATGATCAGTGCTTACAGTGGATGATCAAATCATGCATTAAAGATGTGCATGATATGATCAGTGCTTACAGTGGATGATCAAATCATGCATTAAAGATGTGCATGATATGATCAGTGCTTACAGTGAATGATCAAATCATGCATTAAAGATGTGCATGATATGATCAGTGCTTATAGTGGATGATCAAATCATGCATTAAAGATGTGCATGATATGATCAGTGCTTACAGTGGATGATCAAATCATGCATTAAAGATGTGCATGATATGATCAGTGCTTACAGTGGATGATCAAATCATGCATTAAAGATGTGCATGATATGATCAGTGGATGATCAAAGCATGCATTAAAGATGTGCATGATATGATCAGTGCTTACAGTGGATGATCAAATCATGCATTAAAGATGTGCATGATATGATCAGTGCTTATAGTGGATGATCAAATCATGCATTAAAGATGTGCATGATATGATCAGTGCTTATAGTGGATGATCAAATCATGCATTAAAGATGTGCATGATATGACCATTGCTTACAGTGGATGATCAAATCATGCATTAAAGATGTGCATGATATGATCAGTGCTTATAGTGGATGATCAAATCATGCATTAAAGATGTGCATGATATGACCATTGCTTACAGTGGATGATCAAATCATGCATTAAAAGATGCATGATATGATCAGTGCTTATAGCGGATGATCAAATCATGCATTAAAGATGTGCATGATATGATCAGTGCTTACAGTGGATGATCAAAGCATGCATTAAAGATGTGCATGATATGATCAGTGCTTACAGTGGATGATCAAATCATGCATTAAGATGTGCATGATATGATCAGTGCTTATAGTGGATGATCAAATCATGCATTAAAGATAATGCATGATATGACCATTGCTTACAGTGGATGATCAAATCATGCATTAAAGATGCATGATATGATCAGTGCTTATAGTGGATGATCAAATCATGCATTAAAGATGTGCATGATATGACCATTGCTTACAGTGGATGATCAAATCATGCATTAAAGATGTGCATGATATGATCAGTGCTTACAGAGGATGATCAAATCATGCATTAAAGATGTGCATGATATGATCAGTGCTTACAGTGGATGATCAAAGCATGCATTAAGATGTGCATGATATGATCATTGCTTATATTGGATGATCAAATCATGCATTAAAGATGTGCATGATATGATCAGTGCTTATATTGGATGATCAAATCATGCATTAAAGATGCATGATATGATCAGTGCTTACAGTGGATGATCAAATCATGCATTAAGATGTGCATGATATGATCAGTGTGGATGATCAAATCATGCATTAAAGATGTGCATGATATGACCATTGCTTACAGTGGATGATCAAATCATGCATTAAAGATGTGCATGATATGATCAGTGCTTATAGCGGATGATCAAATCATGCATTAAAGATGTGCATGATATGATCAGTGCTTATAGTGGATGATCAAATCATGCATTAAAGATGTGCATGATATGATCATTGCTTATAGCGGATGATCAAATCATGCATTAAAGATGTGCATGATATGATCAGTGCTTACAGTGGATGATCAAAGCATGCATTAAAGATGTGCATGATATGATCAGTGCTTACAGTGGATGATCAAATCATGCATTAAAGATGTGCATGATATGATCAGTGCTTATAGTGGATGATCAAATCATGCATTAAAGATGTGCATGATATGACCATTGCTTACAGTGGATGATCAAATCATGCATTAAAGATGTGCATGATATGATCAGTGCTTATAGTGGATGATCAAATCATGCATTAAAGATGTGCATGATATGACCATTGCTTACAGTGGATGATCAAAGCATGCATTAAAGATGTGCATGATATGATCAGTGCTTACAGAGGATGATCAAATCATGCATTAAAGATGTGCATGATATGATCAGTGCTTACAGTGGATGATCAAAGCATGCATTAAAGATGTGCATGATATGATCATTGCTTATATTGGATGATCAAATCATGCATTAAAGATGTGCATGATATGATCAGTGCTTATATTGGATGATCAAATCATGCATTAAAGATGTGCATGATATGATCAGTGCTTACAGTGGATGATCAAATCATGCATTAAAGATGTGCATGATATGATCAGTGCTTACAGTGGATGATCAAATCATGCATTAAAGATGTGCATGATATGACCATTGCTTACAGTGGATGATCAAATCATGCATTAAAGATGTGCATGATATGATCAGTGCTTATAGCGGATGATCAAATCATGCATTAAAGATGTGCATGATATGATCAGTGCTTATAGTGGATGATCAAATCATGCATTAAGATGCATGATATGATCATTGCTTATAGCGGATGATCAAATCATGCATTAAAGATGTGCATGATATGATCAGTGCTTACAGTGGATGATCAAAGCATGCATTAAAGATGTGCATGATATGATCAGTGCTTACAGTGGATGATCAAATCATGCATTAAAGATGTGCATGATATGATCAGTGCTTACAGTGGATGATCAAATCATGCATTAAAGATGTGCATGATATGATCAGTGCTTATAGTGGATGATCAAATCATGCATTAAAGATGTGCATGATATGATCAGTGCTTATAGTGGATGATCAAATCATGCATTAAAGATGTGCATGATATGACCATTGCTTACAGTGGATGATCAAATCATGCATTAAAGATGTGCATGATATGACCATTGCTTACAGTGGATGATCAAAGCATGCATTAAAGATGTGCATGATATGATCAGTGCTTACAGTGAATGATCAAATCATGCATTAAAGATGTGCATGATATGATCAGTGCTTATAGTGGATGATCAAATCATGCATTAAAGATGCATGATATGATCAGTGCTTATAGTGGATGATCAAATCATGCATTAAAGATGTGCATGATATGACCATTGCTTACAGTGGATGATCAAATCATGCATTAAAGATGTGCATGATATGACCATTGCTTACAGTGGATGATCAAAGCATGCATTAAAGATGTGCATGATATGATCAGTGCTTATAGTGGATGATCAAATCATGCATTAAAGATGTGCATGATATGATCAGTGCTTACAGTGGATGATCAAATCATGCATTAAAGATGTGCATTATATGATCAGTGCTTATAGTGGATGATCAAATCATGCATTAAAGATGTGCATGATATGATCAATGCTTACAGTGGATGATCAAATCATGCATTAAAGATGTGCATGATATGATCAATGCTTACAGTGGATGATCAAATCATGCATTAAAGGAGTGCACTTGTCCATTATCCCATGGAAATGGATTCAGTAGTTAAAGCTGTATGGACCCTTATGTTGTTCCTGATTGTATTTCTCAGTACATATTCACTTTGAATCTCACCTGCAGGCGGAGTGATGAGCTGGTGAGAAACGGTCAAAGTTCACCTCATTCCTTGGTGTTCCAGGGTATCATCATGAGGGACCACCTGGTGGAGATCTTGAAGAACAGAGTGTGTTTTGTGGAGCATAGTGCTGTAAGTTGCCTAGCACTTTCTTAGCTTCCTTTAACATGCTTGACCAATAGAAAGGTCATCCTTGATGGAATTTGTGGATGATTATTACACATTGAGAATTTTTGGCCCTTAGACCCCTCCAACCCGACTTTCTCAAAATTAGGGGTAATCCACACTATTCAACCGGAGAGACACAATTCACTGACTAGCATCCAGCTATTGTTACACCATACACAACACAGGGTTAATCTACACCTTCTTAACTGACAACATCTTTATAGTCTATTCACAGTTCACTTGTTAGCAACCAGCTACTGTTACACTGTACACAATAGGTCATTCATCTTGGGCTCAAGTCACATAACTGCTGTTCAATGATGCGAATCAGATTAGTCCTTGGCGGAGCCTAATTAAAAAATGTACATTATATGCTTGGGAGGACTTTGTGCAAAACCCATGAATGATTGATGGACCATTCCTCGTATTGATGGTTATTTCAGCATGATGGGTTATTAGATCCCATGTTATCATTATATTTTCAATGTAAACATGTTAGCAGTTTCTTCCAAATTAGTTGTTCTGTTTTTAAATCAGCATCATCTATGTAGATTCCTTTTTGAAAGATTTGTTTTTATTTTATTTTTGAAGAGGAACACTCGTCCAACCATGACCTTTGAGGAACTGACGGTAGATTACCCACGATTCCCAGACATTCATGACTTGGATCTGTCAGATATAAACCCTAATATGATGGTGGTGAGTTACTTTCTTTGTCGACTTCCTAAAAAATGAAAAAGGTTATCCTCTCTCCTGGTTCTTTCATAAATGCCCTTAAATAATCACACTCATCATTTATGGTAGACAAAGTTAACCAGTCTAGCATAGTAGTTTGGTATAGGTATAGTTAGCTATTCAAATCTTGTGTTAGTTAGCATTCTTCCCGTCATTGTACAGCATAGACAATCCATTCACGTTCTTCTTGCTTTCCCCCTGTACAACCTTCCCAGAGCTTCCCTCGCTCCCCACAACTCAATTGCTGAGTTCTTCCAGAAAAATCCTTCGGATAAAATTATCTCCTTCCTTCATCATGCTTCCCTCTACAACCATATTTAATTCTCCTCTTCCACCCCCTCTTTACTTTGTTTTTGTTTCACCCATGCACCTCCCCTCTCGATCACAGCTTTCTGACCTTTTGTTGTTGAATTTCTCTCATTCTCCCCTGTTTCCTTTCCTTCCTACCTCTAGAATGATCTGACCTCTCAGGCACAATTTGACCCTCGTTGTCGTGGTGCCGTTAAGCCCTCATCAAACAAACAAAGAAACAGCATAGACTGTTCAAATTGTTGATGTCAGCCATTTTTGCTAACTAAATTGAATTATGAGAAATGTACACTGTACAACTTGTACACTGTACAACTTGTACACTGTACAAATGTCACCCATTTGAAATGATTCATCCAATCTTTCTTTCATCAGCATTTGTATGCAAGTCTTGTGTAGGCAATTTCTTCCTATGCCTTGATCATTAGTTTCCCCCGGGCTTGCATTATACTGTTATATGAATAACAAGAAATTTTGTTACCAATTTCAGACACAATGTGTGTTTTGTCTCAATTTGAAAATGTATTCCTTATCTTAAGGGGACCCCAATTGGGAAATACATGCACTGAAAAAAGTGAATGTATTCTTCATTTAGGATTTATGATAAGCAGAAAGGACTTCTCAGCCCCTTCAAGTTTTATTTTGTATTTTTCCGCTTCTATTCCTTGAAAGGAAATAATTGCAAAACTCAATTTATGTGTTATTATTTTTGTCTCAAATTTAGGACGTGGCACGCTACATGAACACCTGTCCCTACACAGTCTTCCTATCCACACCAGTCAACAAGGTGTTCAATTTATTCCGCACCATGGGACTGAGACATTTGGTTGTTGTCAATACTTTAGGAGAGGCAAGTTATGTCATTCAGTTTCACGTACCATAAACATGCGTGTCTTGTCATAACTGTATGTTTGGGGTTTCACGAGTCGCCCAGTGTTAGTTAAATTAACGTAGATAAGGCCTAACAAAGGAAATTGTTTTGTTTTCGCTTTCTTGTGGAAAATTGTAAGGGAGGGGAGAGCAGCTTGTTTTTTTTGCTTTCTCATGGTTAAGTATCAAGAACATTTATAAAACATAATTAAAACACTTCAGTTCATTTTTAGATTGTTGGTTCTTTTTATTTTGCTCAGTTTTTATATCTCACTCATGCTTTTTGTGTGATTTGGGATTTTCTTTTCCTTGTCTGACCCACTCGTTACAAACAGGCAGAACAACTTTGTATGTTCAAGCTAAGCTCTTGTGGGCTGTGGGTTTTATTTTTCCATAGTGACAGCAACATTAAACGGGCAAAAGTGGTTGCCACACCATTTTGTAGGGATTTTTACGAAGAGTAGGGATTTGTTTTAAAAATGCCGCCCCTAATTTTCAGTGAGTTACGGGCGGTAGAGCAGGGCAATTAAACCACTTTTTTTAGGCCTCATGATGAGAACAATCCTGGAGCTCAGTTCACATGAAGATCAGTTGATTTCATTCAGTGTGTGCTGTCTTCATTGTTTGGCCTGTAATGAATTCGTATGTTAATCTCCCTGTGCTAAATGATGATTCAAGTAAAGTTATACGGACACCTAGAAATAAGAACTATGAAGAGCATCAAATGATGGATTGTGTAGCATTTCTTGTGGTCAAGTTATGGATGATCATAGTTCGGAAATTTACAATTTGACAGTAGAGACTTTCCTTATTATCGACCTATTCTAGGAATCAAAATCATGTTCTTTTAAATAATTAGCAGATTATTGAAAGACCATGGATTTACATTTGTTTTATTTTTTAATATTCCACTTATGTTACATTTAAGAATATTTTAGTGAACGCTATACCTCTACATGCTCATAGACATTTATTGATGAGCCCAAGGATTTCAGCATGATTGATGAGTAGCCCAAGGCTTTCAGCATCATTGTTAAGCAGCCCAAGGCTTTCAGCATGATTGATGAGCAGCCCAAGGCTTTCGGCATGATTGATGAGGAGCCCAAGGCTTTTAGCATCATTGATGAGCAGCCCAAGGCTTTCAGCATCATTGATGAGCAGCCCAAGGCTCTCAGCATCATTGATGAGCAGCCCAAGGCTTTCGGCATGATTGATGAGGAGCCCAAGGCTTTTGTTTTACCCATGCACCTCCTCTCTCGATCACAGCTTTCTGACTTTTGTTCTTGAATTTCTCTCATTCTTCCCCTGGTCTCTTTCCTTACTACCTCTAAAATGATCTGACCTCTCAGGCACAATTTGACCTTCGTTGTCGTGGTGCCGTTAAGACCTCATCAAACAAACAAACAAACATTAGCATCATTGATGAGCAGCCCAAGGCTTTTAGCATCATTGATGAGCAGCCCAAGGCTCTCAGCATGATTGATGAGCAGCCCAAGGCTTTCAGCATCATTGTTGAGCAGCCCAAGGCTTTCGGCATGATTGATGAGCAGCCCAAGGCTTTTGGCATGATTGATGAGCAGCAAAGGCTTTAAGCATGATTGATGAGCAGCCCAAGGCTTTCAGCACCATTGATGAGCAGCCCAAGGCTCTCAGCATCATTGATGAGCAGCCCAAGGCTTTCAGCATCATTAATGAACAGCCCAAGGCTCTCAGCATCATTAATGAGCAGCTGAGGCTTTCAGCATCATTGATAAGCAGCCAAGGCTTTCAGCATCATCGATGAGCAGCCCAAGGCTTTCAGCATCATTGATGAGCAGCCCAAGGCTTTCAGGATCATTGATGAGTAGCCAAGGCTTTCAGCATCATTGATGAGCAGCCCAAGGCTTTCAGCATCATTGATGAGTAGCCAAGGGTTTCAGCATCATTGAGGAGTAGCCAAGGCTTTCAGCATTATTGAGGAGTAGCCAAGGCTTTCAGCATCATTGAGGAGTAGCCAAGGCTTTCAGCATCATTGATGAGAAAAAGACTGTCATGTCTGACTCTTAAAACAAATTTACTAAAAATTCAAAGAAATCCAAGAAATGATAAAAGATAATTATAAGTAAGTCTTGGTGCAATTGAGCATCATTAATTTATTGATGATTCATAAATTTTCTACAAAAAAATTATAAAATTACACAAATGTTCTGGGCAAGAATATCTGCCTTATATTAATTACAAAATAAAAAAGATTCTAGTACTGTCATTTGAAGATCGTTCACTAATATTGCTTTTAAAATTTAAAGCACCCTTTAGTTCCATCTAGATCACTTCATTTTGTATTTTACAAATGAGATTTAAATATTATCATATTACATATTCTTATATCTATCTACTTTTCAAATTAAATAATAAGATCATAATTTAGATATATAGGTTGATTGAGTACTTATTGATTAATTTCTGATTTCATTGATCATTGTATTGAAATAAAAGCCACAACTTTGGCACATGAAAGCGATATTTTGCTTAAGGCACCCACTGTACATATTTACATTCAACAAATTTGTTTGTGTTTTTCATCAAATTTTGTACAACGTACTTTTTTAAGTAAGAAAATACTTGCTTACATCTAGAACAGGTACTGTAAGCTAATAGTCACCAAACATCGCAAACTTACTCGTATTCACAAATATTTATCGCTAACGTTACGAAACTAATTATTTTTTCAACAATTTCTATGCTTGGACATGTTCCAAATAGCTCACCAATATTATTAATATACCCACCAAATGCCTACATTACATTCTAGCTAACTATTGTCCTCTGGCACAAAAGTATGAAAAAAGTGTTGATAAAAATATTCTTATAATGGCACTCAGTTAATGATGAAGCTATCGACTCCACTTAGTCTGATTATATCAGAGCAGGGGAAGCCAAACAAAAAGCTATAATACAATATTTGTAGTTGTTGCAATAAACAGTTTTCATGCTTTATTACAATCATCCTCAATGTTATCATTACCATCCCCATGCACATCATTGTTATCACATCATTCTTACCATTGTGAGCACATCATTAATACCATTGTTATCACATCATTGTTACCATTGTTATCACATCATTGTTACCATCGCATCACATCACATCATTGTTACCATCGCATCACTGTTACCATCGCATCACTGTTACCATCGCATCACTGTTACCATCGCATCACTGTTACCATCGCATCACTGTTACCATCGCATCACTGTTACCATCGCATCACTGTTACCATCGCATCACTGTTACCATCGCATCACTGTTACCATCGCATCACTGTTACCATCGCATCACTGTTACCATCGCATCACTGTTACCATGGCATCACTGTTACCATGGCATCACTGTTACCATGGCATCACTGTTACCATGGCATCACTGTTACCATCGCAGCTGTTACCATCGCATCGCAGTTATTATCGCATCATTGTTATTATCGCATCACTGTTATCATCGCATCACATTGCCATCATCGCATCACATTGCCATCATCTCTTTTGTACAATAATCATGTTTCATCCTCACTATATATACAAGAACATTTCCAATGATAACAAAACATAATTTACACTGTTTCATTACTTGGAGTAATTTGCATTTTTTCCAGTTATAACTGCCGAAACCATCGATTCTTTAAGGTGCTCAATATTTTATTAAGACATTTTTCAACATTTTCTTGCTTTACATAAATTGTGGAACATTAAAGTAGAACCTGGTGATATAACTGAAGAAAGAAATGTTTTAAGTTTGTAAAACGGTTTAAATATTTACATTTTGTTCAACAAACAACTGACAAGGGATGTATGCTTTACATAAATTGTGGAACATTAAAGTAGAACCTGGTGATATAACTGAAGAAAGAAATTCTTTAAGTTTGTAAAACGGTTTGAATATTTACATTTTGTTCAACAAACAACTGACAAGGGATGTTTGATGTCATATTCAAAATCTTCCATTTCTTCCGAATTCTGTATTACTGATTGTTATCGTAGCAGACAGACCATTGAACCTATCCTTAAATCCATGAGAAATGTTCTTATGATAGAAGATGCTTATAACAAGCTTCCATGGATTCATTGCCAGAGAGTAATACCTCAACAGTCCCCATGAAAAATGTGTACTCACATACCTCCTTCCTCCATATAACTCATATCATTTAACCTATTCTGTTGACATACTGACAATCATTCAACCACAACAATCAGTCAACCACAACATTCATTCAACCACAACATTCATTCAACCACAATATTCATTCAACCGCAACAATCATTCAACCACAACACATATCATTTTGATTGTGATGAGAATCAATATATGATATCATAGCCCTTTTCAGCCAAGACCCCATCGGTTTGGCTCTGGAAGGACAGTGACATTGTTGAGCTGTCATCTTCATCAGCATCTTGAAGCTCCTTCTCGATGGCTCTGAGCACCTTTTCTTCATCCCACGATCCTTGCTCCCAGTCAGGCGTAGTCTCCTCGTAGGTGTTAGTCATGTCTGCAAAATCCCACTGCAAAGGTGGAAAAGAAAAGAAAAACCAAACTTTATAATTCACTTTTGATATGCTTATAAATAAAATGAAAAAAATATGATGTGAGCATCAAATTGGACATTTGATTTAAGTACATAGCAGTGGCAATAGAGTACTTGTGCATACACATATGTTATTTACTGACATGACTCCTTTTTTTAGTGGTCATAGCATCAGCTTGGCAAGCTAGAGGTCCTGGGTTCCCGGTGTGTCTTTATTCACAAGTGCTTCACAACTGATTTATATAACCTTAGCTGTTGAGAAAGGGATGTAAGATATTCAAACTACATACCTAACATTAACAGCACAAGGGATGTAAAATACCCATACTACATACCTAACATTAGCATGACATTCACAGCACCATCAACAATATCAGTGAATATAACAATGGAACCATAACAAAAAAAAACCTTGTAGTAAAGTTTCTCAAAAAACAGATACTTTTTCATTTTCCGAAGAAAAAAGATCAAATTTGCAAACAGTAATAATAGTAATAATAATAATAATAATGAACACTTGTTATGCGCCAGTATCCATCAAAAGTGATGCTCATGGCGCAGCGACACAACAATTAATGCAAAATAATGTGAACAAAAAAGAAATAATAGTTAAGAATACTGCAAATACATACATACAAGAACAAATATAAGCTTAAAATTTGCTCACATTTTCTAATTAAATTGACTATAAATAAAGCTGAAGGTAAAAGTTCATCAGACATCGAGTTCTACCTGGAGAAAAATGTGTAGTATGACCACGTGGGAGACTCTGGAAGTTTATGACATTTCAAATATCCAAACAAGGCTACAATGAGCTTCTACACAGCTCAAACAAGTACAATTTATATTACAGTTAATGTAGGTTATTCAGTGCACTCTGGCTATTTCAGTTTTTTAAATAAATGTTTATTTTTATATCATAATTTACTTACAATACAAATATTTCTTGCAATTATGACAAATTAATTTTGAAAGTACACTGAAAATATTATATTTTAATATACTGATTGCTTCTTGAAACAGATTCAAGGCATTATTACGAGGCACAACCTAACAGAAGAATTCTTGGATGAACATCATCATAAAATGGTAGCCAGGGAACAGATGCTGCACCAGCTTTGAGGAACGCAGTACTACAAGGCAGAAGGAATATAGACAAGGTATGACTATTTGTTCACATGCTGACTGTCCATCTGCAGCTTGTTTTATACCACAATGATAAAGGCAGGTCAGGGTAATAGTAAGGAAGATCACAGACAGGGTAATGGGAAGGAAAATCACAGACAGGATAATGGGAAGGAAGATCACAGACAGGGTAATGAATGGGAAGGAAGATCACAGACAGGGTAATGAGAAGGAAGATCACAGACAGGATAATGAGAAGGAAGATCACAGACAGGGTAATGAATGGGAAGGAAGATCACAGACAGGGTAATGAGAAGGAAGATCACAGACAGGGGTAATGGGAAGGAAGATCACAGATAGGGTAATGAGAAGGAAGATCACAGACAGGGTAATGAGAAGGAAGATCACAGACAGGGTAATGAATGGGAAGGAAGATCACAGACAGGGTAATGAATGGGAAGGAAGATCACAGACAGGGTAATGAGAAGGAAGATCACAGACAGGGTAATGAGAAGGAAGATCACAGACAGGGTAATGAATGGGAAGGAAGATCACAGACAGGGTAATGAATGGGAAGGAAGATCACAGACAGGGTAATGAATGGGAAGGAAGATCACAGACAGGGTAATGGGAAGGAAGATCACAGACAGGGGTAATGGGAAGGAAGATCACAGACAGGGTAATGAGAAGGAAGATCACAGATAGGGCAATGAGAAGGAAGATCACAGACAGGGGTAATAGGAAGGAAGATCACAGACATGGTAATGAGAAGGAAGATCACAGACGGGTAATGGGAAGGAAGATCACAGACAGGGGTAATGGGAAGAAAGATCACAGACAGGGTAATGAGAAGGAAGATCACAGATAGGGTAATGAGAAGGAAGATCACAGATAGGGTAATGAGAAGGAAGATCACAGACAGGGGTAATAGGAAGGAAGATCACATACATGGTAATGAGAAGGAAGATCACAGACGGGTAATGGGAAGGAAGATCACAGACAGGGGTAATGGGAAGAAAGATCACAGACAGGGTAATGAGAAGGAAGATCACAGATAGGGTAATGAGAAGGAAGATCACAGACAGGGGTAATAGGAAGGAAGATCACAGACATGGTAATGAGAAGGAAGATCACAGACGGGTAATGAGAAGGAAGATCACAGACAGGGTAATGAATGGGAAGGAAGATCACAGACAGGGTAATGAGAAGGAAGATCACAGACAGGGTAATGAATGGGAAGGAAGATTACAGACAGGGTAATGGGAAGGAAGATCACAGACAGGGTAATGAGAAGGAAGATCACAGACAGGGTAATGAATGGGAAGGAAGATCACAGACAGGGTAATGAATGGGAAGGAAGATCACAGACAGGGTAATGAATGGGAAGGAAGATCACAGACAGGGTAATGGGAAGGAAGATCACAGACAGGGTAATGAGAAGGAAGATCACAGACAGGGTAATGAATGGGAAGGAAGATCACAGACAGGGTAATGAATGGGAAGGAAGATCACAGACAGGGTAATGAATGGGAAGGAAGATCACAGACAGGGTAATGAATGGGAAGGAAGATCACAGACAGGGTAATGAGAAGGAAGATCACAGACAGGGTAATGAGAAGGAAGATCACAGACAGGGTAATGAATGGGAAGGAAGATCACAGACAGGGTAATGGGAAGGAAGATCACAGACAGGGTAATGAACGGGAAGGAAGATTACAGACAGGGTAATGGGAAGGAAGATCACAGACAGGGTAATGGGAAGGAAGATCACAGACAGGGTAATGAGAAGGAAGATCACAGACAGGGTAATGAATGGGAAGGAAGATCACAGACAGGGTAATGAGAAGGAAGATCACAGACAGGGTAATGAGAAGGAAGATCACAGACAGGGTAATGAGAAGGAAGATCACAGACAGGGTAATGAATGGGAAGGAAGATCACAGACAGGGTAATGGACAGGAATGGAACTGAACCATCAGGAGAACAAAGATGATTGGCGATTGATAAACAATTCCAGAAAGTTTGTTAACAAATTATACTGGAAATAATGAATATAATGATGTGATGCAACAAGTCTTTTTATTTACTGTGTTTATGTTTTAGAGCAAACATTACAATTATGAATAAAATAAAATTAGAGAAATAAACCAATTCGATTTGTAAGTTGTGGCTCATCAGATTTCAAATATTTGGTTAATTCATACACAATTTGTGTTGTAGTAAGTTGAAGACATCTTTATCTTATTCTATAAATTGTGTACTTGGACGTCAGCCATTTTTGTTACCCTCAAGAATGCCCATTAATTCCAATCAAACTATTGCATCAAAACATGAAGAGCTACTCAGCTGATGACTAAACAATGTGTCTAACCATAAGGCATGGAAATCAATACAGACAATGATCTGTTCGACATAATCTTATGCTTTTTTCAAAATCAGAAAAATTAAAATATGTCAATTTTGGGTTTCTTCATCCCATCAGATGCTGCTTCCATCAGATGCTGCTCTAACAGAATGAGTCTCAAATTGATACATTTTGGTCTTCTTCATCCCATCAGATGCTGCTTCCATCAGATGCTGCTCTAACAGGATGACATCAGATGCTGCTCCCATCAGATGCTGCTTTAATAGAATGAGTCTCAAAGGGACCCCAACCCTACATGTTGATCAATCTCTTTGAACAGAAATCTTTTACTTATTGTTGTCTTTAAAAAAAAAAAAAAAAAAAAAACATGTTTAGAATCAATTTTCTCCTCAAGAATAATTTGCAATCAATTTTTCCTCTTTATTTTTGTATTGAGAAAGATATTAACTATGGATAGAGCTTCGGTAATTACACATATATACTGACATCATAGATCATTATTTTGATCATAAAATATATTCAAGTTAATCTAGCTACCATGAATTTTCATTGCCGGAAAAATAGTTATCAGTGTATATAATAAATTTGTTTTTCAAATAGTATATTTTTGTATTGAAATCATTTGCCCGAATGATTTAGCTAACGCTTGCCACTTATTAAAGTATGTATCAAACATATGCAAAAATAATTGCATAAGTGCATTATCCAATAATGTGTATTACTGCTCTGTATGAACTCCTGATGGGCATTGAATGCCAGCTTGATTGAATGATAAATGTTAAGGATTGTTACAAATTATATTACAGATATTTTTTTATTTTTTTTGAATGCCAAATTTTTAATTGTACAAACATTATCCAGCTCTTATTTTTATTTTCTGAATTGCCAGATTTTGAACTTTGAATATGAAAGTAAATATGAACCTGTATTTTTATTTTAAAGAAAGCATTTCATCTAAATCAAGAGGGAGGAGAATGGTGAAGGATTGCTTTTATTTTGAACATATTTATACAGCCAAGATGTTAAAAGGAAATACCACTTTGCAAGTTTAATTCTTGGCCAAGAATTAAACAACTTTGGACAACTTTATAAAAATGTTATTGGATAAATGTACTGTGGGTTTATCTTATTCTTTCAGTCTTGAAAGGATGAATTACTGCCATCAGTCGTCCCAATATATGATGGATAACACATTTTTTACAGCATTAATGTTCATTTCTAACATGACGCCAACGTCATTTCTAACATGACGCCAACGTCATTTCAAACAAAGAAATCTGTTATCATTTTGAATATGGAGAAGGCTTTTCACCATGAATATGAAGCATCAGTATATATTATCAATGATCAGTATATAATATAATGATCAGTTTATATTATCAATGATCAGTTTATATATCAATGATCAGTATGTATTATCAATGATCGGTATATATTATCAATGAACAGTATATATTATCAATGATCGTATATATTATCAATGATCGTATATATTATCAATGATCGTATATATTATCAATGATCGTATATATTATCAATGATCGGTATATATTATCAATGAACGGTATATATTATCAATGATCAATATATATTATCAATGATCGTATATATTATCAATGATCGTATATATTATCAATGATCGTATATATTATCAATGATCGTATATATTATCAATGATCGTTATATATTATCAATAATCGGTTTGTATTATCAATGATCAGTTTGTATTATCAATGATCAGTATGTATAATCAATGATCAGTATATATTATCAATGATCAGTATGTATTATCAATGATCAGTATGTATTATCAATGATCAGTATGTATCATCAATGATCGGTATATATTATCAATGAACAGTATATATTATCAATGATCAGTCTATATTATCAATGATCAGTATGTATAATCAATGATCAATATATATATTATCAAAGATCAGTATATATTATCAATGATCAGTATATATTATCAATGATCAGTATGTATTATCAATGATGGGTAAATATTATCAATGATCGGTATGTATCATCAATGATCAGTTTATATTATCAATGATCAGTTGATATTATCAATAATCAGTATGTATAATCAATGATCAGTTGATATATTATCAATGAACAGTATATATTATCAATGAACAGTATATATTATAAATGATTAGGATATATTATAAATGATCAGTGTATATTAAGGATCAGTATATAATATCAGTAATTGGAGTTGATCTTCATCACGCTTGATATTCAATTTTGTAATGTTTATGATTACAATACATTCCAACATGGTTTTCTAAGATTTTTTGATAGTGTTTATAAATGTCTTATGGATAAAGGGCGCTACTCAAATGTGACTTTGTTTCATAAATGTCTTATGGATAGAGGGTACTACTCAAATGTGACTTTGTTTCATAAATGTCTTATGGATAGAGGGTACTACTTAAATGTGACTTTGTTTCATTATTGTCTTATGGATAGAGGGCGCTACTTAAATGTGACTGTTTCATAAATGTCTTATGTATAGTGGGCGCTACCTAAATGTGACTTTGTTTCATATATTCTTCAGATGTTAATGTACTTTTGACCAAAATTTATTAAATCTTGAAATATGAATGGAAAGTAATTGCCTGTGAAAGTAATTGCTTGTGTAGTTGTCATATTTAAAAAAGGAAAGAGAAAGGGGGAGGGGGGGGGGGGGTTAACCTCCTTTTCTAGGTGAGTAGTGGTATACATATTTCTTCTTAGTGCTTTTTGTATCTTGGCTTTGGCTTTCATGGCCAGGTAGCAAGCGGCAATATTAGCTAAATTGAATTAAGATCCACTGAAAACCTGAAGAAAAAATTTTTTTAATCTAAATTGGTTAAAAAACAGCCATTTTACAGCATTTTAAAGATTTTTATGCAAATTAACAAAAACTTGTGTTACTCTTGTGATGTATGAACAGAACAGTCTATATTTTCTTAGTAATCCATTGTTTTTTTAACCCTCTGCCATTTCTCATTGAAAAAGATTAAGATAATTCTATTAAAGAAGATTTGTTCTTTACCATACCCCAGATTTTTATGCAAATACACAAATATTTGTGTTACTATTGTGATGTATGAACAGGACAGTCTATATTTTCTTATGTAACCCATTTTTATTTTTAACTCTCTGCCATTTCACATTGAAAAAGATTAAGATAATTTAATGAAGAGGATTTTATCTTTACATTTTAAACATTTTTAAGGTCTCAAATTTAGGGAAGAATTATAATGAGGTGTATTTTACATTTTGATGCTTTGATTGGACTTTCAAAATTCAAAGACTACTAATAATTTGTGTGGTATTAGATACCAAATTTGATGCTTGGGAATATGTTATACCATGATGACAACAACTACAGTAAGTCACGATGAAGTATTGCAATTTGTAGGATCATGTGCCTGACTTTGTTCCAGTGCCCCTCCAGACCCTCAGAAGATCTCTTAACAACAACCACAGCCTGTTTGGCTACTCATGATCATAAAAATAGGTAGTGTAAGCAATCTGGCCTACTGTGACAGTTAAGTAGATGTGAACATTTCCTAGGCAAAGTATAGTCAAAATACCATATTTGTTATTGATGATAATTGAATACACTTTGACTGCACTTTCCATCAATGATCGCTCAGTGCTAAACAAAATGCAGCAATAAACAAAATATGCCACATAGCACATTCTGGTAAACCTCTTAAAGTGACAGGGGGAATCTTTATTAGTATATGTAGGAACAAACTTGTGATTGGCTAAGTACTTTCTATGCCTTGGTTAAAGCAGTGCATTGTACTAAGTAAAGGATTAACACATAGAAATCAAGAGAAAAAATTAAGAATTATCCGTGGATTAAATTTGAAAGGTCTATGGACAGGAAGAAGCAACAGCAAAGGTAGAATGTTCTAAAATTTCTTACACATCAGAAAACGGACAAAAATTGCAACCAAATCCGATCAGAATTGGCGATCACTTTGATCACAAAATTGGCGATCACATAACCACCTCCCTCCCCCCCTCCCTCCTCTAACCCCTGGTTCAACGATGACTGCAAAATCACCATCAACAGGAAAAAAAACCTCAGGAACTTCAAAACAAACCCGACCACCCACAACCTCAACCTCTTTCGCATCAGCCATGCCAAAGCCAGGAGCACTATCAAGGACAGTAAAACCAACACTTGAAACAACTTCATCTTTTCTCTCACCACCAACATTCACCACCCCCCCCCCCCCCTCCCCTTCCCCCACTAAGAAGATTTTGAGTACGGTTAACAGCTTCTACAGCAGTATGGGCAAATCTCCCATCTCTCCTGGAATGGTAATCTTCTCATCGGGAAAAGATATCGCTAACTGCTTTGCCGCCTCTTTCAGCAACATCTTACCCTCTGCCAACTTACCCCAATGCTTTCAAAACATTCTCCGCCTCCTCTCCAACAAGACTTGGGGGCGAACCCCCACGCTTTCCTCAAAATCTTCAGGCCCACAAATTATGCCAAGCTGGACTATAGCAATATTGTCTACTGTGCCACTCACAACTCTTACCTCAACACCATCCAAAATGAAACCTGCAGGCTTTGCCTGGGTGTCTACAGGACTTCCCCCTTCACCAGCCTTTACGTTGAAGCCAACGAACCCCCCCTTTCTACTACGGTGTAGGAAGCTTAGCCTTTCCTACAAGCCCTCACCAACACCCAAAACCTGTATACAACATCATTAGGTTTGTTTGTTTGTTTGATGAGGGCTTAATGGCACCACAACAACTAAGGTCAAATTGTGCCTGAGAGGTCAGATCATTCTAGTGGTAGGAAGTAAAGGAAACAGGGGGAGAATGAGAGGAATTTAAGGACAAAAGGTCAGAAAGCTGTGATTGTGAGGGGATGTGCATGGTTGAAACAAAAACAAAGTAGAGAGGGGGTGGAAGAGGAGAATTAAATATGGTCGTAGAGGGTGGCATGATAAAGGAAGGAGATAATTTTATCCGGAGGATTTTTCTGGAAGAACTCAGCAAATGAGTTGTAGGGAGCGAGGGAAGCTCTGGGAAGGTTGTACAGGGGGCAAGCAAGGAGAACGTGATGGATTGTGAGGGTGCAATGGCAATTGTTGCAGAGGGGTTGGAGGAAGCCAATAAGGAGGTGGGAGTGTAGGTACATCATTAGGTACCCCAATTTCTCCACCCTCTTTGATAGGACTAACCACCCTTGCCCCTCCCTTTAGCTTTCGTATCAAACCCAACCTCCACCATCTCGGCATCAACCCCTCCACTCTTGGCACCTTCTCATGGCCCACTTTTTCTCCCTGGGCCACCCCCTCCCTTCTATCTACCTGGGCCTCTCCACTCATCACAAAACCCACCTCAACCTTTACAACCAAATCAAAGACCAACTCTTAAACTACACCCCATCTATACCGATGGCTCCAAGGAAGGCGACAAGACAGCTGCTGCTGTCATTCAAGATATCACCCTCAGTAGCAGGCTTCCCAACTTCTCGGCCAAGACCATCCTACTCGCCCTCAACTATATTGAGTACTCCCTGCTCACTTTGCCATCTTCTCAGACTCCCAAGTCTGTCTTTACTTCTTTACTCAATATTAGGTGGGATAACCGCACATCCCACCTCCTCGCCCTTCCCCCGCCCCCCCCCCTATCCACCCTCTCTGTAGGAAAATTATCCTTTTCTTGTGGATTCCCAGCCATGTTGGAATCCCCGGCAATGACAGTGCTGATTCAGCCGCTAAGCTTGCCCTCAAGTTCCCCCTACCCCCTTTCCCAAAACCCTTTCTGACATCAAACCACTTATCGCTTTCCTTGTTCGTGATTGCTGGCAAACCTCATGGGACTTCCAAATTAACAAACTCCACGACATCTAGAACACCATTCCAACCAAACCCACCATCCACATTCTCGACGTCGACATTACCCACCTTAGAATAGGTCACACCCACCATACTCCCACCCCCTTACTGGCTACCCCTACCCCTCTGCAACAATTGCCATTTCCCCCTCACAGTCCACCACATCCTCCTTGTTTGCCCCCTGTACAACCTTCCCAGAGCTTCCTTCACCCATCACAACTCCATAGCCCAGCTTTTCCAGAAAACCCATCCGAATAAAATAATCTCCTTCCTTCGTCATGCCTTCCTCTACAAACATATTTAGTCCTCCTCTCCAACCCACCTCTACCTACTTTGCTTTTTCTTAGCACCCCTGCACTTCCTCTCTCAATCCTGGCTTTTAGGCCCCATACTTCTCTTAGACTCCTATTTTCTTTTCTTCCTACCTCTGGAATGATCTAACCTCTCAGGCACAATTTGACCTTTGCTGTCGTGGTGCCGTTAAACCTTCATCAAACAAAGAAACATATCTCACTTAAATCCATTATTTTTAGCCCTTTTTAACAAGAGAGCATCTAATGCTGATCAAGGTTTTGATTGTCTGAACTGTACCTACATGTATCTACATGAAACTGAAAAAGACATTCCAAACATGAGTGAAAGTTAGGGAGGACATTTACAAATGACATAAACATATCTGCCCTTTTACACATGACAAATTGTTTAATAATTACAACACCCTAAAACTTTGAGAATCATACAGATCAATTTGCTCAGATTAGGGAAATTAATTTCAAAGCCTGTAAGGTAATGCAATATATTAATTTTATCAATTTTTTTTTTTTTTTTAATTTCAATCTGAGAGGGTTTCCAATCTTTGTAGAAACTAAAGAAGTTTCAAGGTACCGATTTAATGAAAAAACTTGTAGCTATGATTGTTTAAGTTTTGAAATTGTGCTCTTTGTTGCAGAAAATTATTTTCGGATTCATCTTTTTCATTAACCTTGTTTTTTCTTCATACAACCTTTCATTTATGCCTGAAGCAACAATTAATCAAAAGCCCATACTGGGTGGGAGAACATGCTACTGATTTCTGCTAAGCAAAGGTCTGGAACTTGAAAATTGGAATGGCAATGTAAGGGGGAAAGCCAAGCTATATTTATCATGTAATGGCCATTTAGCACATAATGGCCATTTAGCACATAAAGGCCTTTTAGCACGTAATGGCTATTTAGCACATAATGGCCATTTAACACGTAATGGCCATTTAGCACGTAATGACCATTTAACATGTAATGGCCATTTAGCATGTAATGGCCATTTAGCATGTTTACATATAATAGCCATTTAGCACATAATGGCCATTTCATAGTAATGGCCTTTTAGCATGTAATAGCTATTTAGCACGTAATTGCCATTTAGCTTGTAATGTTTATTTAGCACGTAATTGCCATTTAGCACGTAATGGCCTTTTAGCACATATATGGGAGAAAGTTACGTTGTTGTGTATTTTCTTTAAAAAAATTATGTTTGTTTGTTTGTACATGTTCCTCCCTTGCGGGAACTCGGCAAGACTCCTATATGGAGCATAGATGCCAAGCTATAGCCTGCATAGCAGATGCCAGTTTTGTGCGACCGGGACAGAGGTGGATGAACACCGGGTTTTCACCCTACTCTTTTCGAGAAGTGTTTAGAGAACCAGGTAGGGTGTGACTGTCCTACCATCGGGACCGACAGCTTAACGTCCCCTTCGAAGGACGGCGAGCACCATTCAACCATTGCCACTTTTCTTAACAGCTGAATGAGGAGCAGGAGCTGCAAACGACGTACTTCCGCTTTGATGATCGGCGTATCTGTTTGCATAGCTGTGTAAAAACTGGTTAGACCTGTCCGAGGTTTGAACCATGTACCTCCAGCATCTCAGTCGTGTGCTCTGCCAACTGAGCTACCTGACTCCTTTTTTATGTCATGTATGACTGACCCATTTTGCAAAAATTCAAAATTCATACATACTTGTATTTAAAATTAAGCTGGGAAAGACATATACATACTCTAATGACAAATTAAGAATATAAGGTGAGGGGGGAATTATTGGCTAGACCTCTATAAAGGGTGAAGCAAGAGAAAGTAAAAATATCTATTGGTAGGATGATACAGGAACGAAACAAAACTGATATCAAACCAGCTTTAGAAGAGCTGGATTAATTACTACACCACTCACCTCCAAATCATCAAAATCGTTCTTATTTACAGTTCGGTCAGGTTTTCGTGGTAGCTCTTCTTTGCTCATGAAGTTGGCCTGATTCTGGTGAGGTGGGCTTGAGGGGCTCTCCTGAGGCTTGCTGATGATTTTGACAGCAACGGAGTGTGGATCATGTGTTGAAAATCTGTCAGGCTAGTAGCCTCCCATTGCCTGAACAAGAACAAAAGAAACTCATGTAATGATGATGGCTTCCATTTTGTTTCTTTAATGGCTTCCATTTTGTTTCTTTATGTAATGATGATGGCTTCCATTTTGTTTCTTCATGTAATGATAATGGCTACCATTTTGTTTCTTTATGTAATGATAATGGCTTTCAATTTGTTTCTTTATGTAATGATAATGGCTTCCATTTTGTTTCTTCATGTAATGATAATGGCTTCCATTTTGTTTCTTTATGTAATGATAATGGCTACCATTTTGTTTCTTTATGTAATGATGATGTTTCTTTATGTAATGATGATGGCTACCATTTTGTTTCTTTATGTAATGATAATGGCTTTCAATTTGTTTCTTTATGTAATGATAATGGCTTCCATTTTGTTTTTCATGTAATGATAATTTCCATTTTGTTTCTTTATGTAATGATAATGGCTTCCATTTTGTTTCTTTATGTAATGATAATGGCTTCCATTTTGTTTCTTCATGTAATGATAATGGCTTCCATTTTGTTTCTTTATGTAATGATAATGGCTTCCATTTTCTTTCTTTATGTAATGATAATGGCTACCATTTTGTTTTTTGTGTAATGATGATGGCTTCCATTTTGTTTCTTTATGTAATGATGATAGCTTCTATTTTGTTTCTTTATGTAATGATAATGGCTTCCATTTTGTTTCTTTATGTAATGATGATGGCTTCTATTTTGTTTTTATGTAATGATAATGGCTTCCATTTTGTTTCTTTATGTAATGATGATGGCTTCCATTTTCTTTCTTTATGTAATGATAATGGCTACCATTTTGTTTTTTGTGTAATGATAATGGCTTCCATTTTGTTTCTTTATGTAATGATAATAGCTTCATTTTGTTTCTCTATGTAATGATAATGGCTTCCATTTTGTTTCTTTATGTAATGATAATGGCTTCCATTTTGTTTCTTTATGTAATGATAATGGCTTCCATTTTGTTTCTTTATGTAATGATAATGGCTTCCATTTTCTTTCTTTATGTAATGATAATGGCTACCATTTTGTTTTTGTGTAATGATAATGGCTTCATTTTGTTTCTTTATGTAATGATAATAGCTTCCATTTTGTTTCTCTATGTAATGATAATGGCTTCCATTTTGTTTCTTTATGTAATGATAATGGCTTCCATTTTGTTTCTTTATGTAATGATAATGGCTTCCATTTTGTTTCTTTATGTAATGATAATGGCTACCATTTTGTTTATTTATGTAATGATGGCTTCCATTTTGTTTCTTTGCCATTTAATTGATACTGCTTGAAGCATTTAACATGAGAGGTCTCACCATCTCATGCATTGGAGCATTTTTGGGGCCCACAGTCTCACCAAGGGAGTAATTATCTTAGAACCAATATAAATAATAAACAGTTTTTAGATTTCAGTTGAGAATTTGAGGGAAGTCTATCAACTAGGGGTCATTGCTCCCTATGGTTATACTCCTGGGGCCACCCAAGCAACCTCCCTCACAGGGCATGTTGGTTGTGCAGTTTCAACATGTTAACATAATGAGCCAAATGTATGATAAACAAATGGCCAAAAATTATCTAGAAATAGTTATGTACAAGTTTCGAACTAAATAAAGAGCTGTGATTTTATATGAATTTTTCTCTGATTGTCGTTTTACAAAAATATCTCAAAGTATAAAAAAAAAGATATTGGATTACTTGTGTGTTAGGTTCAGCCGGTAGACCACTGACATTCATCGGTGTACGTCTGGAATGTATGGATTGCGCATCACCAATCTCCACCGATGTAACCAAATCATCCCCGCCATTTAAGAGTAACGTGCCGTCCTCCCTTCGAGTGCTGCTCCCTGACCGAGGTTTGATTTTTGTCAGTCTGTAGGTAGTAACTGCAATCTGTATCATACTGTTAGGGACTACAAGCTTTTTTTTCTTTTTTTTTGTGAGGCAAAATGAGAAATCTTTTAACTTGAATGATGTCAAAATTGATCTTAAAACTTATCTCAAATTCTATGGGGATGCATCATAGACTACTAGAAAGCTTTACTACTACCAAGCTTTATATCATGCCAGCCCACCTCTGTGGAATGCATTACCCTTTAAAATCAGAAACAGTTCCACCATTGATGTGTTCAAAACACACCTGAAGACTTTTCTCTTCGAGAAATACTTCCAGCATGTATAGACATTTTGTGTGCATCTCTTTTATTTTCATGTTTTTACCTTATTGTTGGATTATTTGTGTCGAGAGTTTTGTTTTGTTCTGTAAAGTGCAGAGAGCCTTGGGATTCTGTGCTATATAAGCACTGAGGAATTAAGTAGAAGCAATAAAAAGACCCTTCATTGCAACCTTAAATAGTATATAATAATATTTTGAAAACAAATTTGTGCACCAAGAGTTAAGGTATGCAACTGCTGGCAAAGGCCACTTTATCGCAGGGGTGTCCAAAGCAGTTGACAGCCTTTTGATCAAATAAAACAAAACAGCTGGTTAACCAACTTTAGGATCAATTATACCTACTGTTAATGATTGAAGGCATAGGATCAATTAAACCTACTGTTAATAATTGAAGCATAGGATCAATTAAACCTACTGTTAATAATTAAAGGCATAGGATTAATTAAACCTACTGTTAATAATTAAAGGTATAGGATCAATCAAACCTACTGTTAATAATTAAAGGTATAGGATCAATTATACCTACTGTTAATAATTGAAGGCATAGGATCAATTAAACCTACTGTTAATAATTAAAGGCATAGGATCAATTAAACCTACTGTTAATAATTGAAGGTAAAGGATCAATTATACCTACTGTTAATAATTGAAGGCATAGGATCAATTAAACCTACTGTTAATAATTGAAGGCATAGGATCAATTATACCTACTATTAATAATTGAAGGCATAGGATCAATTAAACCTACTGTTAATAATTGAAGGCATAGGATCAATTATACCTACTATTAATAATTAAAGGTATAGGATCAATTATACCTACTGTTAATAATTGAAGGCATAGGATCAATTAAACCTACTATTAATAATTGAAGGCATAGGATCAATTATACCTACTGTTAATAATTGAAGGCATAGGATCAATTAAACCTACTGTTAATAATTGAAGGCATAGGATTAATTATACCTACTGTTAATAATTGAAGGCATAGGATCAATCAAACCTACTGTTAATAATTGAAGGCATAGGATCAATTATACCTACTGTTAATAATTGAAGGCATAGGATCAATTATACCTACTGTTAATAATTAAAGGTATAGGATCAATTAAACCTACTGTTAATAATTGAAGGCATAGGATCAATTATACCTACTGTTAATAATTGAAGGCATAGGATCAATTAAACCTACTGTTAATAATTGAAGGTATAGGATCAATTATACCTACTGTTAATAATTGAAGGTATAGGATCAATTAAACCTACTGTTAATAATTGAAGGTATAGGATCAATTATACCTACTGTTAATAATTGAAGGTATAGGTTCAATTATACCTACTGTTAATAATTGAAGGCATAGGATCAATTATACCTACTGTTAGTAATTGAAGGCATAGGATCAATTATACCTACTGTTAATAATTGAAGGCATAGGATCAATTATACCTACTGTTAATAATTGAAGGCATAGGATCAATTATACCTACTGTTAGTAATTGAAGGTATAGGTTCAATTATACCTACTATTAATAATTGAAGGCATAGGATCAATTAAACCTACTGTTAATAATTGAAGCATAGGATCAATTAAACCTACTGTTAATAATTGAAGGCATAGGATCAATTAAACCTACTGTTAATAATTGAAGGTATAGGATCAATTATACCTACTGTTAATAATTGAAGGTATAGGATCAATTATACCTACTGTTAATAATTGAAGGTATAGGTTCAATTATACCTACTGTTAATAATTGAAGGCATAGGATCAATTAAACCTACGGTTAATAATTGAAGGCATAGGATCAATTATACCTACTGTTAATAATTGAAGGCATAGAATCAATTATACCTACTGTTAATAATTGAAGGTATAGGATCAATTATACCTACTGTTAATAATTGAAGGCATAGGATCAATTATACCTACTGTTAATAATTGAAGGCATAGGATCAATTATACCTACTGTTAATAATTGAAGGTATAGGTTTAATTATACCTCTTGATAATTGAAGGCATAGGATCAATTATACCTACTGTTAATAATTGAAGGCATAGGATCAATTATACCTACTGTTAATAATTGAAGGTATAGGATCAATTATACCTACTGTTAATAATTGAAGGTATAGGATCAATTATACCTACTGTTAATAATTGAAGGTATAGGATCAATTATACCTACTGTTAATAATTGAAGGTATAGGTTCAATTATACCTACTGTTAATAATTGAAGGCATAGGATCAATTAAACCTACGGTTAATAATTGAAGGCATAGGATCAATCAAACCTACTGTTAATAATTGAAGGCATAGGATCAATTATACCTACTGTTAATAATTAAAGGTATAGGATCAATCAAACCTACTGTTAATAATTGAAGGCATAGGATCAATTATACCTACTGTTAATAATTGAAGGTATAGGTTTAATTATACCTACTGTTAATAATTGAAGGCATAGGATCAATTATACCTACTGTTAATAATTAAAGGTATAGGATCAATCAAACCTACTGTTAATAATTGAAGGCATAGGATCAATCAAACCTACTGTTAATAATTGAAGGTATAGGATCAATTATACCTACTGTTAATAATTGAAGGTATAGGTTTAATTATACCTACTGTTAATAATTGAAGGCATAGGATCAATTATACCTACTATTAATAATTGAAGGCATAGGATCAATTAAACCTACTGTTAGTAATTGAAGGTATAGGTTCAATTATACCTACTGTTAATAATTGAAGGCATAGGATCAATCAAACCTACTGTTAATAATTGAAGGCATAGAATCAATTATACCTACTGTTAATGATTGAAGGCATAGGATCAATTATACCTACTGTTAATAATTGAAGCATAGGATCAATTAAACCTACTGTTAATAATTAAAGGCATAGGATTAATTAAACCTACTGTTAATAATTAAAGGTATAGGATCAATCAAACCTACTGTTAATAATTAAGGTATAGGATCAATCAAACCTACTGTTAATAATTGAAGGTATAGGATCAATTATACCTACTGTTAATAATTGAAGGTATAGGTTTAATTATACCTACTGTTAATAATTGAAGGCATAGGATCAATTATACCTACTGTTAGTAATTGAAGGTATAGGTTCAATTATACCTACTGTTAATAATTGAAGGCATAGGATCAATCAAACCTACTGTTAATAATTAAAGGTATAGGATCAATCAAACCTACTGTTAATAATTGAAGGTATAGGATCAATTATACCTACTGTTAATAATTGAAGGCATAGGATCAATTATACCTACTATTAATAATTGAAGGCATAGGATCAATTAAACCTACTGTTAGTAATTGAAGGTATAGGTTCAATTATACCTACTGTTAATAATTGAAGGCATAGGATCAATCAAACCTACTGTTAATAATTGAAGGCATAGAATCAATTATACCTACTGTTAATGATTGAAGGCATAGGATCAATTATACCTACTGTTAATAATTGAAGCATAGGATCAATTAAACCTACTGTTAATAATTAAAGGCATAGGATTAATTAAACCTACTGTTAATAATTAAAGGTATAGGATCAATCAAACCTACTGTTAATAATTAAAGGTATAGGATCAATCAAACCTACTGTTAATAATTGAAGGTATAGGATCAATTATACCTACTGTTAATAATTGAAGGTATAGGTTTAATTATACCTACTGTTAATAATTGAAGGCATAGGATCAATTATACCTACTATTAATAATTGAAGGCATAGGATCAATTAAACCTACTGTTAGTAATTGAAGGTATAGGTTCAATTATACCTACTGTTAATAATTGAAGGCATAGGATCAATCAAACCTACTGTTAATAATTGAAGGCATAGAATCAATTATACCTACTGTTAATGATTGAAGGCATAGGATCAATTATACCTACTGTTAATAATTGAAGGTATAGGATCAATTATACCTACTGTTAATAATTGAAGGTATAGGTTTAATTATACCTACTGTTAATAATTGAAGGCATAGGATCAATTATACCTACTATTAATAATTGAAGGCATAGGATCAATTAAACCTACTGTTAGTAATTGAAGGTATAGGTTCAATTATACCTACTGTTAATAATTGAAGGCATAGGATCAATCAAACCTACTGTTAATAATTGAAGGCATAGAATCAATTATACCTACTGTTAATAATTGAAGGCATAGGATCAATTAAACCTCTTGATAATTGAAGGCATAGGATCAATTATACCTACTGTTAATAATTGAAGGTATAGGATCAATTAAACCTACTGTTAATAATTGAAGGCATAGGATCAATTAAACCTACTGTTAATAATTGAAGGCATAGGATCAATTAAACCTACTGTTAGTAATTGAAGGTATAGGATCAATTAAACCTACTGTTAATAATTGAAGGCATAGGATCAATTAAACCTACTGTTAATAATTGAAGGCATAGGATCAATTATACCTACTGTTAATAATTGAAGGCATAGGATCAATTAAACCTACTGTTAATAATTGAAGGCATAGGATCAATTATACCTACTGTTAATAATTGAAGGCATAGGATCAATTAAACCTCTTGATAATTGAAGGCATAGGATCAATTATACCTACTGTTAATAATTGAAGGCATAGGATCAATTAAACCTCTTGATAATTGAAGGCATAGGATCAATTATACCTACTGTTAATAATTGAAGGCATAGGATCAATTATACCTACTGTTAATAATTAAAGGCATAGGATCAATTAAACCTACTGTTAATAATTGAAGGCATAGGATCAATTAAACCTCTTGATAATTGAAGGCATAGGATCAATTATACCTACTGTTAATAATTGAAGGCATAGGATCAATTATACCTACTGTTAATAATTAAAGGCATAGGATTAATTAAACCTACTGCTAATAATTGAAGGCATAGGATCAATTATACCTACTGTTAATAATTAAAGGCATAGGATCAATTAAACCTACTGTTAATAATTGAAGGCATAGGATCAATTATACCTACTGTTAATAATTAAAGGCATAGGATCAATTAAACCTACTGTTAATAATTGAAGGTATAGGATCAATTATACCTACTGTTAATAATTGAAGGCATAGGATCAATTATACCTACTGTTAATAATTGAAGGCATAGGATCAATTATACCTACTGTTAATAATTGAAGGTATAGGATCAATTAAACCTACTGTTAATAATTGAAGGCATAGGATCAATTAAACCTACTGTTAGTAATTGAAGGTATAGGATCAATTAAACCTACTGTTAATAATTGAAGGCATAGGATCAATTATACCTACTGTTAATAATTGAAGGCATAGGATCAATTAAACCTCTTGATAATTGAAGGCATAGGATCAATTATACCTACTGTTAATAATTGAAGGTATAGCTGGCTACTTTAATGAATGGGAATCGGTATCAAAAGGGACAAATGAATTTTTGATATTTCTAATATTGTAAAGCATAATCCTAAAAAGATATTTGACCCTTTGATATATTTTAATCTACATTAATTTAACTAATCAGCTAATTTCTCATTTCAACAAATGTATGGAAATTATTATTGGGGGTTGGTGCACCTTCTCATCGCTTGTATACCCTTACCGAAATTTTATCTTGCATCACACTTGCGACAAGTTTTTTTTTAGCAACATTTTTAGCTTGCGCAAGCGTGCTGCAAGCTTGCACAAGCATGCTACAAGCTAGTAATTGGAACAAATAATAGCTTGCGCAAGCTACTGTAGTATTTGGAACAAATAATAGCTAACTAGCTTGTGCAAGCTAACATCAGCATGCGCAAGCTAGCATCAATTATTTGTTAGCTTGTGCAAGCTTGCAAAAAGTTTTTCTAGCTTGTGCAAGCTTGCAGATAGTTTTTGCGCACAAGCTAATTTGTTCCAAATACTAGCTTGCAGCATGCTCAAATGTTCAGTTTGTCGCAAGCGTGTCGCAAGCGTGTCGCAAGCGTGCCGCAAGCGTGCTGCAAGCTAATATTTTGTAAGGGTACCCCTAATTGCTGCATGAACTTGTCATATTAGCTTACAATTTACAAAGCTAAAAGGATACAATTAAGTCCTCTACTGCCAAGATGACTCTGCCGAAGAAATGAAAACAGTTGATGTTAAATTTCAAATAAAAAGTTCCTTTTTGTCACTGCATTTTGTTATGTCTCAGAGATGGAAATTACAGTTTACAATTACTAGCAGAGCCTATTTACTTTTAGTGTGGCCTTGGACCATACAATTTCTGAAAAGTCTGAAGCATAATTTGAATTAAAAAGCAGGTGTATTGTGCATGGAAAATTTTCAAAACAGTCATTATTGTACAATTGTATTATTTTGATAAAAACAACCCATTTCTTTCAATCTTTCAAGATGGCAAAAATGTTTGTGTAATATGAGACCTGGGTTGCTTGTAGATTCTAGCTCTCAAGACCTCATAACAACAGCATTGGACATAATTCAAAAGTGGGGTGGGGGACTCCCAAACACTGAAATACTAATATTGTTATTGCATCTTTTATGATATTGCTTCAACATAAATTGGGTTAGTCTACACAAACGTGTGGACCAAATCTAGACATCCTGAAAAGTAGGGGAGCAGGGCAGGAGCAGTTGGGTGCATGAACCTCTTGCTGACATAAGAAATTCCTCTCTATAGGAGAATTGGTCAAAATTGTCTGAATCACACTGTCAATTTCACACTACACTGCACAAGTCACCAACTTGCCAGACCAGTATGCAACCCAATCCCCTGCTCATCATCCTTACTCATTTAACTTGTGCATGGGTGCACTTTCAGCATGCAATCCAATCCTCTGTTCATTGTCCTCACTTCTGCTTGGGTACACTTTCAATGTGTGGCCACACAACACTGTGACTGTGTATGGTCTTCATCACTGGAAGTTACATACAGATCTTAATGATAACAGAGAGGTTCTTTGTTATGAGTGTAAACAAGCTGGTGATAACGGAAATCAGGTTGGGTATCATTGTACCAGACTTTTATATGAAAAGTCTGCATGGTGTCAGGTACGGAAAGCTGTATAGAAAAACTTTTCGGCATGGACCTCCATATCAGTCAACACTAACACATCACTGTTGTTTTTTTTAAATATGTGGAATAAGCATGGGCAGGCTTTGCCCACCAGATGTGGGGGAAAAAATCATAAAATAAGAGTAAAATACAAAACAATTACTATAGAAAATATATAAATATGGAAAAAGTGGAGGGAAAACCCTTGCACCTCCTAATACCTCCTATGGGAATAAATATGGTTTGTAGGAAAACAAATAAAACAGGGAGAACATGGGTGGCATCCCCAGTTGACCATTATTTGGGCATTATTTTGACCAGAATGGTGTGAAAAGTATGAATAGATACTTGTGAAAGCAAATTTAGCTGTTAATCATACTTTCATTCTATTCAATAATTTCTGCCATATTAATGTCTGAAATAATGAAAAATTGGAAAGTCATAAAATGTTGTCATTTAACCAACTTTCATATTTCTGCAATGAAAAGTTTCACTTACCCACCAACAATCCATGGCACTGCATTGATTGCGTCGTCTGAATGGCTGCCGTGATACGACAGTATTGAAATGACATATAAAACATTTGCCACCCCTGCTAATATATGGAATGGTCCTTGCTTTCTCATAAGTTCTCTCCGATGAAACTGTGAAACAGAAAATAATAATGCTGCTCAATAGATGTATTATTCATTGAGAGTAATAGTCCATTAGTTGTACGCATTTTACTTTTGTAACATCAGGAGATGAATGCTTAGTTGAAACTAGGAAGTTGTGATTAGAAATTTCATAATACATCTTTCGATTTGGATGTGAAATCTACTTGTACTAACTGCTTTGCCTTGTAAAAAGATATTATCCTGTATACAATATTTCTTTTTGCTAACGTTACAATTTTGGGTAATAACAGTTATTCATTGCACAGTGTATGTGAGAAACAAAACCATTGAACTGTTAAAAGATGAAATGATCTTTAAGAGAAAATTTAAAATTACTGATACAAAAATCGTTATGCTGTATAATATACCACAATGAACAATTGTTTTAAACACTTGAAGAAGGACATAAGGTAGCAGGGGGAGTGGCAATTCGTTCCCCTTCTTGTTTTATTGATTAAAGAACAACACAGTGCGTAAACATTGGCCAACCACATAAGTTTGTAGTTTTCAGGCCCATGGAGACTTTAATGTCTTTTTTATAGAAACTCAACTTGCAATTTTAAGCAATAGTAAGTGAAGATTTATTATGAATACTGCAGTCACCTGGTCCCTAGCTGCAGTTACCTGGTCCCTAGCTGCAGTTACCTGGTCCCTAGCTGCAGTTACCTGGTCCCTAGCTGCAGTTACCTGGTCCCTAGCTGCACTTACCTGGTCCCTAGCTGCAGTTACCTGGTCCCTAGCTGCACTTACCTGGTCCCTAGCTGCAGTTACCTGGTCCCTAGCTGCAGTTACCTGGTCCCTAGCTGCAGTTACCCGTTCCCTAGCTGCAGTTACCTGGTCCCTAGCTGCAGTTACCTGGTCCCTAGCTGCAGCTACCTGGTCCCTAGCTGCAGTTACCTGGTCCCTAGCTGCAGTTACCTGGTCCCTAGCTGCAGTTACCTGGTCCCTAGCTGCAGTTACCTGGTCCCTAGCTGCAGTTACCTGGTCCCTAGCTGCTCTTACCTGGTCCCTAGCTGCAGTCACCTGGTCCCTAGATCTGCAGTCACCTAGTCCCTAGCTGCAATCACCCGGTCCCTAGCTGCAGTCACCTGGTCCCCAGCTGCAGTCACCTAGTCCCTAGCTGCAGTCACCTGGTCCCTAGCTGCAGTCACCTGGTCCCCACAGCTGCAGTCACCTAATCCCTAGCTGCAGTCACCTGGTCCCTGCAGGCACGGAATGCAACTCCCTTTGCCTTTACCAGCAGAAATTTATCAATTCTGCATGTACCTAATCTATGCATGTAACTAATTTATGCATGTAACTAATTTATGCACATAGCTAATTTATGCATGTAAATAATTTATGCATGTAGCTAATTTATGCATGTTAATACTAAATGCATGTAACTAATTTATGCATGTTAATACTTAATGCATGTAACTAATTTATATTGGCTATAATTGAGGATAATTGCATTTTTAAGAAGTGTTAAATGTGATTATTTTAAAGAGCCAATTTCAATGGGTCTTATAATGTTCCTTAGCTGTTTTAATTGGTAAATTGCAAGTAAAGTGGAATAACTGGTACCTGGACATATTGCTTTGTAATTGGAATGCATGATATGCAGTAAATAAATTATCCAAGATAAAAAGTTTACAAATTTTATACAGGAAAGCTTGCATAATAAAATCAGATAAGAAATTTGATTGTAATAAATAATCTTTTATAAAAGAAATGTGATTTGAAATCATTACTTTTCCTCACTGAACAAACTTATAAGCTTTCTCACAGATAATGATACATAGTACATAAATTATCTATGATAAATCTTCATGTTAATGTTGCACACTTTGAAGGAGGAGGTTGATTACATAGTACAAATCGGAAATGAAATATGATAGTAATAAAAAAATAATAATAACTGACTGACTGAATTACTGAAATGAGTGAATGAACTTACCACATCTTTGATGAGAATTAACCTAACTGATGAATAAACAAATGCTGACAAACCCCCAAGCACAAACCCTAATGTTTCAGGATCACTCTGGAAATGAAAGAAAATCTAATTTACAATCTTCCAAACAAAAACATATATGGACACTTTAACAGCTGATCTACAGCTGCTATGGACATCTCAAATGGAATACACACACTTCCCTTGGGACAGGGCATGACGGAATCTATAATGAAAAAATTGTTGGAAGCATGGGAAAAAATGAGTAAATTGCTACTATTCCTCATTCTTGCTTGATTTCAACGAGGATCTGTTACCTTAGCTATAGCAACTGATCCAATATTTCAATAAGGTTGCCAAGCTAGTCATGTCATTGGTGTTGTCAGAGTTTTCAGTTGGGGAAAGTGTACGCAAGAAAAAGTTAGGGCCATATGCATATGTTTGGTTGCATAATTGATGTTTTGGACATATCCCTAGTAGCAGGGGAATGTTTCCCTTCGCAGGAAGTATGTCCCCCGTCACAGGAAGCATGTCCCACGTCTATGCCCAACTCATGATACCATTGAGTACTGTTTCACTTGTCACAGATTGAATACCTCTAGTAGATACATGCTCAACAGTGGTGCCCAACATCCATTTAATGACTCCTAATTGTATCTGTATGCCATGATGCCCAGCATCCATCTAATGACTCCTAATTGTATCTGTATGCCATGATGCCCATCATCCATCTAATGACTCCTAATTGTATCTGTATGCCATGATGCCCATCATCCATCTAATGACTCCTAATTGTATCTGTATGCCATGATGCCCATCATCCATCTAATGACTCCTAATTGTATCTGTATGCCATGATGCCCATCATCTATCTAATGACTCCTAATTGTATCTGTATGCCATGATGCCCAGCATCCATCTAATGACTCCTAATTGTATCTATATGCCATGATGCCCATCATCCATCTAATGACTCTAATTGTATCTGTATGCCATGATGCCCATCATCCATCTAATGACTCTAATTGTATCTGTATACCATGATGCCTATCATCCATCTAATGACTCCTAATTGTATCTGTATGCCATGATGCCCATCATCCATCTAATGACTCCTAATTGTATCTGTATGCCATGATGCCCATCATCCATCTAATGACTCTAATTGTATCTGTATGCCATGATGCCCATCATCCATCTAATGACTCTAATTGTATCTGTATGCCATGATGCCCATCATCCATCTAATGACTCCTAATTGTATCTGTATGCCATGATGCCTATCATCTATCTAATGACTCCTAATTGTATCTGTATGCCATGATGCCCATCATTTATCTAATGACTCCTAATTGTATCTGTATGCCATGATGCTCATCATCCATCTAATGACTCCTAATTGTATCTGTATGCCATGATGCCCATCATCTATCTAATGACTCCTAATTGTATCTGTATGCCATGATGCCCATCATCCATCTAATGACTCCTAATTGTATCCGTATGCCATGATGCCCATCATCCATCTAATGACTCCTAATTGTATCTGTATGCCATGATGCCCAGCATCCATCTAATGACTCCTAATTGTATCTGTATGCCATGATGCCTATCATCTATCTAATGACTCCTAATTGTATCTGTATGCCATGATGCCCATCATCTATCTAATGACTCCTAATTGTATATGTATGCCATGATGCCCAGCATCCATCTAATGACTCCTAATTGTATCTGTATGCCATGATGCCCAGCATCCATCTAATGACTCCTAATTGTATCTGTATGCCATGATGCCTATCATCTATCTAATGACTCCTAATTGTATCTGTATGCCATGATGCCCAGCATCCATCTAATGACTCCTAATTGTATCTGTATGCCATGATGCCCATCATCCATCTAATGACTCCTAATTGTATCTGTATGCCATGATGCCCATCATCTATCTAATGACTCTAATTGTATCTGTATGCCATGATGCCCATCATCCATCTAATGACTCCTAATTGTATCTGTATGCCATGATGCCCATCATCCATCTAATGACTCCTAATTGTATCTGTATGCCATGATGCCCATCATCCATCTAATGACTCCTAATTGTATCTGTATGCCATGATGCCCATCATCTATCTAATGACTCCTAATTGTATCTGTATGCCATGATGCCCAGCATCTATCTAATGACTCCTAATTGTATCTGTATGCCATGATGCCCATCATCCATCTAATGACTCCTAATTGTATCTGTATGCCATGATGCCTATCATCCATCTAATGACTCCTAATTGTATCTGTATGCCATGATGCCCAGCATCCATCTAATGACTCCTAATTGTATCTGTATGCCATGATGCCCATCATCTATCTAATGACTCCTAATTGTATATGTATGCCATGATGCCCAGCATCCATCTAATGACTCCTAATTGTATCTGTATGCCATGATGCCCATCATCTATCTAATGACTCCTAATTGTATCTGTATGCCATGATGCCCATCATCTATCTAATGACTCCTAATTGTATCTGTATGCCATGATGCCTAGCATCTATCTAATGACTCCTAATTGTATCTGTATGCCATGATGCCCAGCATTCATCTAATGACTCCTAATTGTATCTGTATGCCATGATGCCCATCATCTATCTAATGACTCCTAATTGTATCTGTATGCCATGATGCCCATCATCCATCTAATGACTCCTAATTGTATCTGTATGCCATGATGCCCATCATCTATCTAATGACTCCTAATTGTATCTGTATGCCATGATGCCCATCATCTATCTAATGACTCATAATTGTATCTGTATGCCATGATGCCCAGCATCCATCTAATGACTCCTAATTGTATCTGTATGCCATGATGCCTATCATCTATCTAATGACTCCTAATTGTATCTGTATGCCATGATGCCCAGCATCCATCTAATGACTCCTAATTGTATCTGTATGCCATGATGCCCATCATCCATCTAATGACTCCTAATTGTATCTGTATGCCATGATGCCCATCATCTATCTAATGACTCCTAATTGTATCTGTATGCCATGATGCCCAGCATCTATCTAATGACTCTAATTGTATCTGTATGCCATGATGCCCATCATCCATCTAATGACTCTAATTGTATCTGTATGCCATGATGCCTATCATCCATCTAATGACTCTAATTGTATCTGTATGCCATGATGCCTATCATCCATTTAATGACTCCTAATTGTATCTGTATGCCATGATGCCCATCATCCATCTAATGACTCCTAATTGTATCTGTATGCCATGATGCCCATCATCCATCTAATGACTCCTAATTGTATCTGTATGCCATGATGCCCATCATCCATCTAATGACTCCTAATTGTATCTGTATGCCATGATGCCTATCATCTATCTAATGACTCCTAATTGTATCTGTATGCCATGATGCCCATCATTTATCTAATGACTCCTAATTGTATCTGTATGCCATGATGCTCATCATCCATCTAATGACTCCTAATTGTATCTGTATGCCATGATGCCCATCATCTATCTAATGACTCCTAATTGTATCTGTATGCCATGATGCCCATCATCCATCTAATGACTCCTAATTGTATCCGTATGCCATGATGCCCATCATCCATCTAATGACTCCTAATTGTATCTGTATGCCATGATGCCCAGCATCCATCTAATGACTCTAATTGTATCTGTATGCCATGATGCCTATCATCTATCTAATGACTCCTAATTGTATCTGTATGCCATGGTGCCCATCATCTATCTAATGACTCCTAATTGTATCTGTATGCCATGATGCCCAGCATCCATCTAATGACTCCTAATTGTATCTGTATGCCATGATGCCCAGCATCCATCTAATGACCTAATTGTATCTGTATGCCATGATGCCTATCATCTATCTAATGACTCTAATTGTATCTGTATGCCATGATGCCCATCATCCATCTAATGACTCCTAATTGTATCTGTATGCCATGATGCCCATCATCCATCTAATGACTCCTAATTGTATCTGTATGCCATGATGCCCATCATCCATCTAATGACTCCTAATTGTATCTGTATGCCATGATGCCCATCATCCATCTAATGACTCTAATTGTATCTGTATGCCATGATGCCCATCATCCATCTAATGACTCTAATTGTATCTGTATGCCATGATGCCCATCATCCATCTAATGACTCCTAATTGTATCTGTATGCCATGATGCCCATCATCCATCTAATGACTCCTAATTGTATCTGTATGCCATGATGCCCATCATCTATCTAATGACTCCTAATTGTATCTGTATGCCATGATGCCCAGCATCTATCTAATGACTCTAATTGTATCTGTATGCCATGATGCCCATCATCCATCTAATGACTCCTAATTGTATCTGTATGCCATGATGCCCATCATCCATCTAATGACTCTAATTGTATCTGTATGCCATGATGCCCAGCATCCATCTAATGACTCCTAATTGTATCTGTATGCCGTGATGCCCATCATCCATCTAATGACTCCTAATTGTATCGGTATGCCATGATGCCCAGCATCCATCTAATGACTCCTAATTGTATCTGTATGCCATGATGCCCATCATCTATCTAATGACTCCTAATTGTATCTGTATGCCATGATGCCCATCATCTATCTAATGACTCTTAATTGTATCTGTATGCCATGATGCCTAGCATCTATCTAATGACTCCTAATTGTATCTGTATGCCATGATGCCCAGCATTCATCTAATGACTCCTAATTGTATCTGTATGCCATGATGCCCATCATCTATCTAATGACTCCTAATTGTATCTGTATGCCATGATGCCCATCATCCATCTAATGACTCCTAATTGTATCTGTATGCCATGATGCCCATCATCTATCTAATGACTCCTAATTGTATCTGTATGCCATGATGCCCATCATCTATCTAATGACTCATAATTGTATCTGTATGCCATGATGCCCAGCATCCATCTAATGACTCCTAATTGTATCTGTATGCCATGATGCCTATCATCTATCTAATGACTCCTAATTGTATCTGTATGCCATGATGCCCAGCATCCATCTAATGACTCCTAATTGTATCTGTATGCCATGATGCCCATCATCCATCTAATGACTCCTAATTGTATCTGTATGCCATGATGCCCATCATCTATCTAATGACTCCTAATTGTATCTGTATGCCATGATGCCCAGCATCTATCTAATGACTCCTAATTGTATCTGTATGCCATGATGCCCATCATCCATCTAATGACTCCTAATTGTATCTGTATGCCATGATGCCTATCATCCATCTAATGACTCCTAATTGTATCTGTATGCCATGATGCCCATCATCCATCTAATGACTCCTAATTGTATCTGTATGCCATGATGCCCATCATCCATCTAATGACTCCTAATTGTATCTGTATGCCATGATGCTACAAGGAACTGTCAGAGCTACAATCTTGGACAAAATAGTTGTCACACATTTTAATGTTCCTTCACTAATTTTACCAATTTTATGTTAATAATTTATGTTAATAATTTCTTATAATGGTTGTATACAGGGCGATTTTGAGAACCTTTTTTTGTCAATTTTTGAGAAATTTGTTGATGAATGTTACAATATTTCAAATAATTTTCCTTCATTTTCGGGAAATTTTCTTCAATTTTTGGAAAAAAAATCTTCATTTTTAGGCAATTTTATGAAACTTTTTGACAATTTTTGGGAAATTTGTTGACATATTATTTTGTGTTAAGAATTCCTTCTAATGGGTGTATATGCAGGGCATATAGGCAGAGCATTCTTACAGGTGACTTGTCACCTGACTTCCCATGTTTTTTCATAACCTTTCATAAGAGAATATTCCTAGAAACAATTTAGTAAAAATCATTTTGTTACATCACTGACATTGCTGCTAATCAGGAAAAAAAATTCATTTTGGGGCATTTTTCTGGAAATTGTGTTTATTTTTTGTTTACTTTCCTTACAATTTTGGTAAATTGTTTGTTTGACAATGTATTTGTTTGACAATTTTGGAAAATTTTGTTCAATTTTTGGGAGTTTCATCCATTGTCGGGCACAATTTCCTTAAGATTTTGATAAATTGTTTGACAATTTTGGGGAAATTTTCTTCTTTCTAGGCAATTTTCTTCTTTCTAGGCAATTTTGTCAATTTTCGAGAAATTTGTTGAATAATTTGACCAGAATTTTAAATAATTTTACCAGCTTTTCCTTTAAAAAAATTTCTTAAAGATTTTAAAGAAATTTCTTCATTTTTTACACTTTTCTTCAATTTTTGGGAAATTTTCTTCATTTTTAGGCAATTTTGTGGTACTTTTTGTCAATTTTGGGAAATTTGTTGACATATTTCTTAAAATTTCAAATAATTTTTAATGTTAATTTTAAGATAATTTTTAATGTAATTTTAAAATAATTTTAATGTTCCTTCACTAAATTGACCAATTGTTCCAATTTTATGTCAATAATTCCTTACAATGGATGTATGCAGGGCGATTTTGAGAACCTTTTTTTTTTTTTTGTCAATTTTTGGGAAATTTGTTGACAAATTTGACCATATTTTCTAATAATTTTCAATTTGTAAAGAATTTTCCTAAATTTTTGGCAATTTTCTTCAATTTTGGGTTAATTGTCTAAATTTTTAGGCAATTTTGTGAAAGTGGTGGATCACTCCCAATATTTCAATCAGTTGGTTGAGATATTAACATATCGACACCAGGGATGTAACTACCAGGGAGGGGGTTGTGGGGTGTGTGACACCCCCAAGTTTTGGTTGTGACTTTTCTCCTCCCCTTTCCAGTTACTGTAGTAGGCAAATATGCCACCCCTAGCTGTGTATTTTCATCAGAATGTCCCATAAACGTAGCGTTACTTTGTGAATTAAGTAATATATATTGCATTCACCGTGACTGGGTATGACAAACTTTGGGGGTCAATTAACAGGAATCATAAGTTACACTTAACTTAAAAGAGTGCCTGGACAGGTGCACAGTCAGGTACAACTCAGATAGGGGTATAAACCTCTTAATTGGGAAGAAATAACACAAAGGACACACGAGTGATGTCAACAGGTCAAAGGGTGACAATATAAGTATATTTATTGCATTTTATAAGAAGGCATGTTGCTTCACTTACATACGAGTAAACTTTAGAATTTTCGTTTGACACCAACATTTAAGAGAAAGCAAAAAAAATAATTCACTCTAAAATTATCAGTGCCACAATGTGAGCTAGCTGTTAGGGTCCATTTTACATCTGTCTTTTTTTGGGGTGGCTCCTGGGCGTCTTCTGCCCACATTGGGAACTCCCAATTGGACTACTCCTGGCACCACCCCTTGTCCTCTAGTAAATTCTCCCTGCCCCTTGAAGCTTTGTCATGAACAGTAATTACACTACTCTTTCTAATTGAATGTAACAAAGGATGTACTTACATTGCCAACCATTAAGAGTTTCCTTCCAGTCCTGGGAGAGTCATAGGAAGACCAGCTCCTCTTGAAGAATGCAGCAAACTGATTGGTTGATACAGAAGTCCAAAAGACCATAATGTCATGCAACATACAGCAAGTACTGTACCGTTTGGTCTTTGCCTTGAATTGTTTGCTTGTGTCCCCCAATTATCTGAAAAGGGCAAGTTCAAAAAATAATGAATTATGACAAATTGCTCAGACAGAAACATATTGTTTACAAGTATCACTATCCAGGGTAAATATAAAACCCAGGCCTACTTGTATATTTGGTATCTGCCAACTGTAGTGTGGCGGTTATCATACCTGTCTACAGACCACGAGGCCCTGGCTTCAAAGCTGGGTTGGGTAGACACGCCATTGTACCACAACTGGTTATCACAGGCCGTGGACATTGACTTGGTTGTCGATGTTATGTCTGTCCGTACGTCGTACCTGTGTCCTCGTCCGGGTCGTATTAAGCGTTTCATGATAGCGTTGTTACTATCATAACCGAATGCGCAGGCGCAACCCCGTCATTGTAATTGTGTGTTCACTCGTCGTCGTGGTGGTGTATATTTGACATTGAATGTTTTCAGCCATTTTGATGTAAAACAACAACCTGGGAAAGTTGGTGAATCATTGTATTGGAATCATCCCCATTTTGGCATATGCTGCAAAAGTCCATTTCCATACCTAAAAAAATCTAAATGAAAATATATTGTTTGCCCAGGAGAAAATATAAACATCCCCCTCCTCTCCCTTCAACCAGCACAAAGAGCCATTAGCAAAATTCTGAGAAATGGGCCCTGTCATTCCCCTATGAAAGATGACCAAATCTGAGTAAAGGTCGCATGAAGGGCACCCATACAATTTACTTGCTATTTCAAGAAACTTCCGAAAGGTATTACGCATTTGGCATTTGGGGGGAGGCAAATGAGTCCCAAGTTTCAAGTTCCCAACCTTTACCCATCTTAATTAAAGCCCCCTCACTTTGGGTACAGTATCCCCACATTCAGGTTTCCCCAAGGCCTCCCCTTAAACCTATAGGTTCAATATTCATAGTCATACATAATTTCATTATTTTATTACTTTATATTTTATTTTCATCTGGAGTAGTAAACACACAAGGAATGGGAACTCTTCAGCACAAGTAAAAAATTTCCTAAAATAAAAAGGCAAGTATTTATGACTCACTGTTAAGAATTTCACCTTTGGTCATTGTTCTTCTGAATAGAAACCAGAAATACCAGGTTTGAGCAACAAGCACTAGGTCTGATGCTACGAGAACTATTGCTGTAAAAATCTGGGGAAAAAAGAAAAATATTTAAGTTATACATTTCCTTTTTGGTACTAGCTGCAGAAAATAATAATGAGAAATTAAGATTGGGGGAGGGGGGTGGGTGGGGTGGAGTGGAAAATTTAAGAGGATTTCAAGTTTTTGAAGAATAAACTCAAATGTAATTACATTGAAATTTTAGGACATTTTAATTAGTTTTCTAAACTTAAAAATGCATCAGAAGAAAACAATGGTTTCAGACAATAGTGAAACAATGTTTTTAAATTCTCTATAAATATTCAAGATGTAGCTCTTGAAATTATTGACATCAGACCATGGAGTTAAAAACTAAAATCATTTTTGCAATTTCTCACAAACAGGAAATTGAAGGCTCCTCCTATCCTTTACCCCCCCCCCCCTTCTCTCATCCACTCTACACTCACCTCCACACCGCCCCTCCCACCCTTCCGACACTCCAACTCCCTCCTTCCAACCCATCCCACTGTCCCATCCAACCATCTCCCTCTGTACCCTCCCCTCCACCCCTCAAAACAATTGAAGCATTAATCTGTCTTTGCTTTGAAGCATACATTGTATCAGTACAATATGCTTCACACTGTTATAACAGCTTAATGCACTCTTCATACCTGACGTTCTACAATAATTTGTGTGCGCAAAACATGATAGTTTCTACTCATGACAACAAAAAAGTAAAATAATTGCAGGAAACATTTCTTGACTTAATGTCAAATGAAACTGAAAATGATATACTTGTAACTTTTCTTTCCTGGTCTGTAAATTTCTCGTACATTATTTACTGGCAGTTTTCAACATTTTGTTATCAACTAATCTTAACTTTCTGAATTATTCCTCTATTGTATTTGATGTATATCAGGCAGATGCTTTTGAATTTTTAAGTATCTTTGCTTCAAAAAGGAGGCAACAGACTATACATGTTAAAAAGCTGACACCAGTATGTACTATATGTCAATTAAGTCTCACAGCCATAACTTTTCTCAAAGGGGTACAAACCCCTCAATATGGGGCACAAACCCCTCAATAGGGGGCACTTTGGAATATCATCCATATACTACTGTTTTATGTTTTTCATTTGACTTTATGCGAGACCTGGGGATCAGACCTTCCTAAGGGAGTCTCCCTGCCCCGCTGCTGACTTTGGGGTGCCAGCTGCCCCATATTAGCACTGCAGTGCCTGCTACCTGCAGTGGTGCAAATAGATACTAATTTGTTGACAGGGGCGAATTTGACATTCACGCCCATGAAAACATATGGCCATGGGCGGCATTTGTCTGCTGAAAGTGGGGATGAAAAGTCAAAACATGAGGAAATAACCATCCTTATGAGGAATGGTCCATCAATCATTCATGGCTTTTGCACAAAGTCCTCCAAATCATAAAATGCATATTTATATTTGGGCTCAGCCAAGGACTAATCTGATTCGTTTCACTGCACAGCAGTTATGTGGCTTGAGCTCCAGATGAATGACCTATTGTGTACAGTGTAACAGTAGCTGGTTGCTAACAAGTGAACTGTGAATAGACTATAAAGATGTTGTCAGTTAAGAAGGTATAGATTTCCCCTGTGTTGTGTATGGTGTAACAATAGCTGATTGCTAGTTAATGAATTGTGAAGAGTCTCTCGGGTTGAATGGTGTGGATTACCCCTGATTTGAAGAAATTTTAGGGTGTCGGATTGGAGGGGTCTAAGGGCCAAAAATTCTTAATGAGTGCATGCCTCCTTGTTTGACCTCAAATCATGTCTATGCATATGGCAGTGTTGTGGAGTCTTACAATAAAGATTTGCCTGTGGGATTTTGTATGTACTCAGTCTTTATCCCACCCTCTTTGGGCCCTGTTAGTATCCAAAACAGCTGAAATGCTCAACTATAATCAAATTTACAATTAAAATGGACATTTCATCAAACATTATTCAACATTTGCTCCTGCCCCATTAAGTCCCTTTGCCGGTGCACCCACTTTTTGCAGGAAAATGATGAACCCAATGATGGATCCCCCTTTCTGATCGAAAACATACATGCACCCCCATTTTCTGTACCTGCATGCCATGCACCCCCATTTACAGTACCTGCATGCCATGCACCCCCATTTTCTGTACCTGCATGCCATGCACCCCCATTTTCTGTACCTGCATGCCATGCACCCCATTTCTGTACCTGCATGCCATGCACCCCCATTTACTGTACCTGCATGCCATGCACCCCATTTTCTGTACCTGCATGCCATGCACCCCATTTCTGTACCTGCATGCCATGCACCCCCATTTACAGTACCTGCATGCCATGCACCCCCATTTACAGTACCTGCATGCCATGCACCCCATTTCTGTACCTGCATGCCATGCACCCCATTTCTGTACCTGCATGCCATGCACCCCATTTTCTGTACCTGCATGCCATGCACCCCCATTTACAGTACCTGCATGCCATGCACCCCCATTTACAGTACCTGCATGCCATGCACCCCCATTTTCTGTACCTGCATGCCATGCACCCCCATTTTCTGTACCTGCATGCCATGCACCCCCATTTTCTGTACCTGCATGCCATGCACCCCCATTTACAGTACCTGCATGCCATGGCAAAATTAAACTTGAAGGAGATATGTTTGGAGTGCTTGCCCCTCTGAGAGGTAGGTAATGTACCCTTCTTGTGCTCCTGTGTGTGTGGTGAATGATATAGTTTTTATGAGACAAACATACACACTATGAAGCCATAGACTGGATGTTTGGGTGTAATATATGAGTACCTGCTACCCCACTTTTTTTCATATTTATATCTTTTATTTGGTAATGATTTTTTTTTGTATTTAGGATAGTTTCCCCCAGACAGTCATTAATCCTATGAAGCCATACCTGACCTAATACAAACATGAATTCTAAATATATGACTGGAGTTACTTTTAATTAGGAACTCCATGAAATGACACACAGATCACAAGCCTCTTGGGTCGTAGTACTAGTTTAATCCTCAACAGATGTCTGGTGAAGTACCCAAATAACCATGACTTAAACATGTAGTGTCATGTGACCTTGAACCTCATCCTAATCAATTATTGCAGCAGTCAGATTGAGGAAGTTATGATATACTTGATTGCTTATTGTTACTGAACTTTACAGTACCATGTGGGGAAATACAAATGATAAGTTTTTTCCCTGAAGTCCTACCACTGCTGTAGGGAATCTGGTGGTATCTGGCTATACTAAGGTAACATATCCCTGGTCTCATCATTACTCATATGAAGCGTTTCACTTGTGACCTGCTTGACCCTTTTAACATGCCATTCTAGTTTCCAATTCTCCTGGTGTGCTGTAGTGTTTGGAGTTTGGAATGTTGTATTGGGAAGTTTAGTTGCTCCCAATTCTAAAGTGTCTAACTTCCAGGAAATGTAAATCAATTTCATTTCTATTTGGACAAGAATATAACACAGCCAAATGTATACTGACCATCTCGTTTCATCCTTTCTCAACCCCCTACAGATCGGAGCCTGAAGAAAGTCAGGCCAACTCAACAGCACAGATATAGTGGCTAAGTACCAGAGTTTATAGTTTCCCCATGTCTGTAATAATAGGGGTGCATGCTCCCCACCCAAAAAAAAAAAAAAATGTGTCCTTGAATAAAGTATTGTTTTTGTTTTTCTTCTTCACTATTGTTATTCCCCCTTAAACACACACTTTGTTGTTCCTCCTTCAAACACACACTTTGTTATTCCCCCTTAAAACACACACTTTGTTATTCCCCCTAAAAACACACACTTTGTTATTCCCCCTTAAAACACACTTAGGTAAATTAAACCACTACTGATTTGACCCAAATTTATTTCTATCTGCAAAATACTATCAGAATAAACACTAATACTTGAAAAGACCTTAATGCAAACATCTTCTTTGAAGCAGCTGTAATTTAAAACCACAAATCCAATGGACACATAGGTTTAGGAACCAAGGGGCACTGGGGCCGCATGCCATTCCACTTTTCCAATAAATGACAGAAGTGCCCCTTTCGAAAATAAAAATACCCTTTAATAGTCCCAATAGTAGGAAACTGGCAACTTTTGTCAGTCCCGTGTATGGGAGGAATGTGTACCCATTGGAAAAGTGCCCCTTTCTGAAATTAGAGTGCCTGTTTTACTTTACTTTTGTGATCACTTAATCTATCTCTGAGATAAGGGGACATACAGTATGACTTAAAAAGGTCATGCTCCCACTTCCTATACACTCCTGAATGGTCAGCTGCATTCATATCTAAATGTATATGGACAGGTGTAGGCTACGCGGGTGTAGGCTACGCGGGTGTAGGCGACGCGGGTGTAGGCGACGCGGGTGTAGGCGACGCGGGTGTAGGGCGGCGGGTGTAGGCGACGCGGGTGTAGGCGACGCGGGTGTAGGCGACGCGGGTGTAGGCGACGCGGGTGTAGGCGACGCGGGTGTAGGCGACGCGGGTGTAGGCGACGCGGGTGTAGGCGACGCGGGTGTAGGCGACGCGGGTGTAGGCGGCGGTAGGCGACGCGGGTGCAGGCGGACGGGTGTAGGCGACGCGGTGTAGGCGGCGGGTGTAGGCGGCGGGTGTAGGCGCAAGGGTGTAGGCGGCGGGTGTAGGCGGCGCGGGTGTAGGCGAGGCGGCGGGTGTAGGCGGCGGGTGTAGGCGGGGTGTAGGCGAGGCGACGCGGGTGTAGGCGACGCGGGTGTAGGCGACGCGGGTGTAGGCGACGCGGGTGTAGGCGACGCGGGTGTAGGCGACACGGGTGTAGGCGACACGGTCGTAGGCAACACAGGTGTAGGCAACACTTGTTTAATTGTGTTAAACTCCACTACAAAAAGGTATGAAAGGAAACAAATTCATCATTTGAAAATTTGCAGTTTAACAACTTTTTAAAAACTATTGTGCAAATATGCAGTGTGATGTATTTCTGATATGTAAATCCATTGTTTGTTTGTTTTTTGTTTTTTTTAACTTTCTACCATATGCATACTAGAACTTCAAGCTGAAGAAGGCATTTTAAACATTTAAAAGGTATGAAATTAAGTGAAGAAATATAAAGATAAACAAAAGCATTTAGATGTATTTTCCTGTTCTACATCACATTTTTTCAAAACATTAACAAAGTCTTAAAGTTTGATTACTCATAACTTGAGATCTACACATGTTCAAATATCAAACTCTGTCAAACTCAGATTTTAATGCTCTTTTTGTCTCTTACATGTCCATACCTGTCAAATATACCTTTAACTATCTTATTCTTGTATTCCCACATTACTATTCATGTCTAATAACAAATGTAACATGACAGGCCTGGAATCTTAACTGGCAGTGTAACTAGGTTAACCTTCCAACATGAGATTATAGGCTTAGAATAAACATCACGGCAAGAATTCCTGCACATCTTAGGGCAAAGTTCATCAAATCAATCTCTTCATTGTAATCCATGTAAGAGCGTCAGCATGTACACATGTATGTTGTTTGAAAATGTCACAATAATCAACTCCTTTCTAAAGATCAGCAGACAGGTAACATACTAAGCATACAGTAATTGGGAGAAGATGTGTAAAAATTGGTCACATTAGTTGTTCTGCTCCTTAAAGTTTCAAACAGTCAGACCCGACCTGATAAATAACCAGGTCGGGTCTGATTTTTCCTCTTTTTGAAAACCTTAGTTGTTGTGGAAGTTGGTGCTGAGTATCATATAGCAATGGATGAAGTCCTTATTGTGTGGTTATTTTAATTAAGATAACATGGTCTCCCTATTTGCTACAGTAAGTTTGTAGTTATGATTTGCTGGAACAAATTTTTAAGGAGAAGGACAAGTCATGATTTTTAAGGCTTTATTATAATCAATTATGCAAACTGTTATTAGAATCACAAGAGAATCCATACAAATTTCCATATGTTACCTTACTCTTTTTTAATTCCCCATCAATAATTTTTTTAACTGTAAGAGCAAGTTAAAAAAGACCAAGTGATCTTGAACCCCCATCGTAATCAGAGTCCAAATCAGAGTTAAGCAGCAAAAACCGGTCTGGTGATTTCTGGTAGTTACTTCATATTTAAGACAAATTTAAAGAACTGCATTGAAGGATCTGGGTTATTTTTTCTTTCATACTTTTACAAAATTTCAAATTCCTCAAACTTGGATAAGCCAAACTCGGTAACTGCAGGTGTAATTAATGTAAATGGAATTAAAAGCTTGTAATGGTAAATGGAAAGGGAGGGGGTTGAAGGGAAGGGTGGAGTTCCTCTTTTCCTTCTATTTCCACTTTTCTATACATTTCCTTTGTAATTGATTATTTAATTTAGGTTACAGTGGGCTTCTTGTAAAAGCTCCGGCTTCTAAGCCCTTCCACCATTTTCTCATAAACTGTTCTTTTCATTATAAATATGGTAATATATGCATGGAAATGGAAAATAAACCAATCAAAACAAATAAAATCAAATATAAAATCTCTACCAGTGCATATACCATTTATATACCATTTAACAACTGAGCAATGTTTTCAGCATTACAGTAGGTTTTAGCATAACTTAACTTAAAAAAAAGAACACACATTTAGACAAAGAAAACTTTTGTTGTAACTTTCATGTATATAATTTGTACATGGTCTGTATCAATGCTTCCTAAGCATAGGTCATATTTAACCACCTATAAAAACAAAAAATGATTACAAAATATGACCTTTTCAGTTTACTAGGGCAGCTTTAAGTCATGTACATTAGACAGGAAAGAACTGGACTTAATCAGGAAAGAACTGGACTTAGTCAGGAAAGAACTGGACTTAAGTCAGGAAAGAGACAGTTTTTCTTTCATAAAAAAAGTCCAGATTTCTTCAAAGTGACTGAGAACTGACAAAAGCTGGTTCAGATTGTCTTGGGAAATATTAAAGGCCATATCTATATTTTTCGTATGGTGATTTTCATAGGTGCTTATAACATAACACCATATCTGTATCTTTTGCATGGTAATTTTCATAGGTGCTTATAACATAACACCATATTTATATCTTTTGCATGGTAATTTTCATAGGTGCTTATAACATAACACCATATTCATATCTTTTGTATGGTGATTTTCATAGGTGCTTATAACGTAACGCCATATCTGTATCTTTTGTATGGTGATTTTCATAGGTGCTTATAACATAACACCATATCTATATCATTTGTATGGTCAAAGAGCTTCCACACATAGAGAGCTGACGGTTGTAAAGCGTAGCCTCCGGCAAAGAAACACCGACAAAAAAAACCCTACACGGCTTTAACTTAAGCCTACGCAGATTCACTCAACACCCACATTTCATGGGCCCCATAAAAGTCCCTTTCCAACAATGTGTGTAGCCGCTGAGAGCGCTAGAGCAAGCCAGCAAATGACGTCATTATTATACTCAGGTCATTTTGAAGTGACCTGTGCCTTACGTTATACGGCTGTGCAGTGTGTATTTTGCCGTAGTTTCTCAACGAAAGTCATGTGCAGTTGTAGAGCAAGTCGCTACAAAAGTACTGAAAAAAATCTGAAATCGATCGCATTTTTTAACGGTAAGTTATCTTAATATTATTGGTGACATTTCTGGTTACCAATTTAAGCAAATTTTGGAAAATAGCTTGCCTAAATTGTATTTTTTGACTTATTTCCTGCAGGTTCCTGCAAATGACGCTGGGTCAAGTTGGCTTGTTTACCTTTCTTTATGCACTTCTGCCAGCGCTTGTATGTGTGCAATGTTGTCCAATCGAAAAAATCACACTTTTTTGGGGCACTTTTTGGGTCAGATTTTAAGGTTGTTTTCATGGCAACTACTTTTATTGAAAAACGTTAGGAAATTGTTGAATAATTGAGTTTTGAAATAGTAGGAATAAGAATACAAATTGAAGGCCAAGAAAGTGATACTGATAGGCCCTAGGGCCTACTCGTGTTAATGCTGCAGTGCTAACTTCATCCTAGTGTGCCAGGATAGGCCTTGGGCCTAACTAAAAAGAAAAACTTGGACCCATTCTAGGTCAAATTAAATGAAGCTACATTTTAGTGAATCATATGATAAATAGGCTAAGTTTCTGGCCATTACTAAACTCTTACCACTCTCTGAGTACAGAATTTGTACATACTGTAAAGATGATAAATCATTTAGTATTTTGCCTCATTATTTCAGATGGAGATGTATCATCTCATTTTAAGGTTTCTTCGTCATCTCTGCGAAACAAAATTTAAAGAGTATATCCTGGAAGGCTTGAGGTAAGCATTTTTTTTTTGTAGCTTTATATTCACTTTTATGTGTATGTTTACTAAAATGATATCCAATCATCAGCTTTCAGGACATTTGTTGGTTGCAGCATGGGCAGGGGAATTTAAAGATCATCCCTTGAGTGTATTTACACTCTTTTGTAGGATTGGTGGCATATCATTATTTGGACAATTGATATTTTCCTTAAAAAGGAATTGTCAATTCCTGGAAGTCTTTAATTTAAATGCATTTTCTTGAAACTAACAAGGTGCTGTGTCTCAAAAGGGATGCCTTCTGCTGTTTAGATGCCTTCTGCTGTTTGGATGCCTTCTGCTGTTTGGATGCCCTCTGCTGTTTGGATGCCCTCTGCTGATAGGATGCCTTCTGCTGTTCTGATGCCTTCTGCTGTTCGGATACCTTCTGCTGTTTGGATGCATTCTGCTGTTTGGATGTCTTCTGCTGTTTGGATACCTTCTGCTGTTTGGACACCTTTGATAAGCATAATCAGTTTTAGAGTGTGCCATAGAAAAGGCTCTGTGTGTGATATAGACTGAACCACACACTCTACCATGTTGTGTTCGATTCAACAGCTGATTGCTCCTTCGACCTTCTTTGGATTACAATTTACTAACTTGGATCTTTCCATCATTAACAATGTTGAGTTGTATGAAAATGAAAAAAGTTCCAAAATCATTCAAATTTGGGAAAATCCCATTCTTTCTCCCCTTCCCCCCTCCCCTCCCCCTCCAAAAAAATAGATAATAATAATAATGATAATAATAATAATAATACTAATAATAGTAATGATAATAACAATAACAATAACAATAATAATAATAATAATAGTAATAATAATAGTAATAATAATACTAATAATAGTAATGATAATAACAATAATAATGATAATGATAATAATAATGATAATAATAACAATAATAATAATAATAATAATAATAATGATGATTTTGATAATAATAATAATAATAATAATAATAATAATAATAATAATAATAATAATAATAATAATAATAATAATAATAATAATAATGATAATAATAATAATAATAATAATAATAATAATAATAATAATAATAATAATAATAATAATAATAATAATAATAACAATAATAATAATAATAATAATAATAATAATAATAATAACAAAATTAAAATAAAAGAAAAAAATAAGTAAATAAATAAATAAAAGAAAAAACTCATTGTTTTTTTTAACATTAATGTCACAGGTTTCATATACTGAGGTTTATTAAAGAAATCAGCATTAGAAACCCAAGTTACAACAGTTGTTGTTCTCTGTTTCTTTCTTAGTGGACTCATTTGTTGAAATTGCAAAGGAATTGCTGTAATTAAAGACATATGTGCTAAGCAACAAGTTCAACCAGAAACCCATTGAAGAGTTCTTTGGTAAACAGCTTGGAGTCAGAGGTTTCCATGACAACCCAACAATAGAGCAGTTTGGACATCACATGTTAAACCAATGTTGTTGCAGGTAGAAATTAGGACATTAAAAGGCAATGTAACTGCCAGTCAAGCAAGTGAGGCAGAAATAAGTGATGAGCCTCTGCCAAACAGGAAAAGGTGATCAAATATCAGATAGGCATAATATCAGATGAACTGCATTAGCCCTTCTGTTAATTAATTTCCCAGTATCATTAGAGATCTGATGTTTATACAAATCTGACTGATTTTGTTATCATACTAGTAGGCTATCAACAATTACAGAGGGAATCTGGTTTTGAAAAAGTTGCTTGACAACCTGATGTTTATTGTGCTTCATATACTTATAACACCACTTCCTCAGCCATTATTAATTGGATTAGTAGTCTTATGCGCAAATATCATGGGCTTCACAAAATGAGACAACATCAACCCCGTTTTGTGTGTAAATCATCACTGAAAATGTTGAATTATTGCATTTACAAAAACTTAACTATGGGCGAGCAAAAAAAAAAAAAAAGTACATATTGATGGTATGGCTTTTGCTTATGCTTCTCTTGCTTTTGCTTATGTTATTTTTTCAGTTGTAAGGCAGTTTTATTAAGTATCATGCAGTGTCTTGTGCTAAATATTCATTGCACCTAAATAGTTAACTTATCTCGTTGATTCTTATAGAAAAAAGAAAGTTAAATGATAAATACAAGAGTGTAATATAAGGTTTATTTATAAGTTTATTGGCTTACACCATTTTAGAAAGGTAAATTGTGTCTCGAATCTTTATACTTGTTCGTTCTTAATTTGATAGGGAGGTTTTATGGAAATTTACTTCAAGCAATTTCACATAAAATATTTACTTTAGCTATTAGTCTTAAGTTGTTTAGATATTACAGCAAATGTTATCAGTGTGGTAATGTAGAAAAAGATGAATATTTACAGATAAAATCAAGGCAAATCCAAAGGGAAATCCAATTACACACAACAAAGGCACACAACAGAACTTGATTTAATTTGGTTGGTGATGCTTGTAGGTGCCTTAGGAAATGTAAATACTAAAGGTTTCATTAACATCTGCAGAGCAACTTAGTACTGTATATTAAAATGCTATATGCTATAAATAAATGAGAGTCCACACTTTCAATGTTTGAAGTATAATATTATGAAGTTGAGGTTGAGAAGCTTCGAAGAGAGACAGGAAGAGTTGTATCATACGTGGGCATCAACTTACTGTTTGAATTATTTGTCAGGTAAAATACAAGTTGCATGCACTACATTGTATCTCCCAGGAAAAAAGTAGGTATTTAAAGTTTTCAACAACTTAGATTTCAGCTAACAGCTTCAAGAGTAATTTTTCTTTGACCTATTTTCTTCTGTTCACTGTACAGAATTTGAAAGATATTAATTATGAAAAAATGTCAGTTTCATTAATAAGATAATTTAGTTGTATGTCAATTATATGATGTATTTGAAAATGTATTTGAAAATGGATTTGAAAATGTATTAACATATTTTACTCTGCTTATGTTTAGTCTTTCTTTGTAACACTTAACATGATTGGTTTGTGGGTAAAATGCATATCATATTTGGATACCTTTGGAATGATTAGTTTCTATTTTTCCTAGTAAGAAGTGCTGCAAAATTCATAATTGTTTATTTTGCATTTATGAAGATCAATCTTGATACTTGAGTATTCTTCATATTTTTTGCAGAAGTTGATCATATTTTAATAAATCTTGTTTTGACTACTGGTCCTGGATTTGCTTTCTATTGTCCTTTTTGGTGTTGGTAGGGGGTGGGGATTGATGATGACTTGTAAATTTATACCTAGCTGGTATATACTGTTGTCCTTTAAGGCTATAAGGTAAGGCCTTTAAGGCAACATTTTCACAGAAACCTGAATTCCATACAGTTACTTCTCCAAGACCAACAAACAAATAGAGCTTTCAGGGGACGTGGGGCCCCTATAGACTGAATTTTTAGGGGGACAAAGAGAACGGTATCCCGCCCATTGGCCTGGTCCTCTCTAGAGTTCATCAAATGCTTCATTCCTTACCTCAATGAACAAGTCGGAGTTGGTCAATGTCAGAGTTGGTACTCGCTGCAGTGGGTAAATATCACATACAGTATGGCGAGTACTCATTGTAGTGGGCAAATGTCACATAGTGTGGGTACTCCTTGTAGTGGGTAAATGTCACACAGAGTGGGTACCTGGCCTCTTGTGTTTGATAAAAGCCCATTGCACTTCATTCCCCACCCCCGTGAACAAGTCTGATTCAGAATTGATCAATATCAGAGTGGGTACTCCTCGTAGTGGGTAAATGTTACATAGGGCGACTCATTGTAGTAGGTAAATGTCACATAGGGTGAGTACCTGGTCCTCACTTGTGTTTAACAAAAGCCCTTTGCACTTGCTTCATTCCCCACCACCCCAGTGAACAAATCTAGCTCGGAATTTGTCAATGTCAGAGTGAGTACTAACAGCGAGTAATGTTAGGCCTACATACTGTTTGGCAAGTACCCAGCTAGGGCCGTAATTCTCATTTGGAAAGTGTGTGTGTGTAAGAGGGGGGGGGGGGAGGAGGGGGTATGGCCTCTTATACATAAAAAGTGGGGACAGGAGGCAAACTTCCCCAAAATGTACTGATTTTTTTTTTTTTTTTTCTTTGAAAAGTGGTAGAAGACATTTGCCTGGGTACATGTACTTATATCTGATGCCACTTCCTTAGATTTTGGATTACCACAAGGCTCATGTGTAGGACCAGCTCTGTTTCCCATTTACACTCTTCCCTTAGGAGATATACTTCAGAAGCACAATGTGATGTACCACTGCTATGCTGATGACACCCAAATTTATGTGTCAGTTAAGCCTTTGCAGCATGAAATTGATTTGGCAATTGCCAAATTAGAGAACTGCATTGACAATATTCGTATTTAGATGAACCACAACTATTTGAACTTAAATGACTCCAAAACAGAGTTTATAATCATTGGATCCAAACATAAACTCAAGAAAGTCAACATCGCACATATACAAATTGGATCCGCAGTGGTAGAACCATCACTTGACATAAGAAATTTGGGTGTTATGTTTGACAGTTCTTTGTGGAGAAGCAAATCACGGCCATGTCTAAAGCAGCTTGTTTGTCCCTTCGCAATATTGGACGAATTCGCAAATACTTAATGAGAAATGCAGCTGAAAGTCTTGTCCATGCTTTTGTGACATCGCGCATCGACTCAAATAACTCCCTCCTATATGGGGTTCCAAACATCCAGCTAAAACGTCTGCAAAGACTCTAAAATATTGCGGCTCGCATCATCACCCGCACAAAACAGTCTGAACACATAACACCTGTGCTTGCAGATTTACATTGGCTGCCATTTCCGCAGAGAATCACTTTCAAGGTTTGCTTGATAATTTACAAGTGCCTGAATGGTATAATGCCCTCTTATTTATCTACACTTTTCAATGACTATGTGCCAACACGTTGTGGTTTACGATCTTCATGTAAAGGACTGCTTCAAGAGTATAATGCAAAAACACAATGGGGTGACAGATGTTTTATGATTGGAACAGTGAAACTTTGGAACTCATTGCCATTTGCACTCAAGTCATCACCCAGCACCAACATGTTCAAAAGGAACTTAAAAACATACCTGTTCAAAGAGACATTCTGACTGTGACTATTGCTGATACATTTATTATTGTTGTGTTTGCAAAAGCACCATGAGCATCAGTTTTTTGATGGATACCGGTGCTTTATAAATGTTCATATTATTATTATGTGATATGGTAGGTCAGAAGACAAAAGCTTCTTTTCTTTCCAGTACGCCATTTTCTAAAGCCTGAATATTGTTCATTTCAGTAACTGAAACTGCCAAGAAATGTAGGCCTATCTAACAGTACAGAGTTAACAACAGCTGGACAAACTCAGTATGTATATACTGTGTATATACGATGCGTTACACACAAGTTGGTACACCTATTACGTAAATGAGTCATCTCCACAAGAGCGTGTCAAAGGGCATGTTGTGAAGTGATTTAATGAGGGTTTTTAGGATTTTTTACGACTTCCGATAAGTGATTTAGGAGTTTTACGATGGCGGCTACACTCATTGATATAAACGTTTTACGATCGTCCGCTCTCCATGTGTGGAAGCTCTTTGATATGGTAATTTTTATAGGTGCTTATAACATAACGCCATATTTATATCTTTTGCATGGTAATTTTCATAGGTGCTTATAACATAACGCCGTATTTATATCTTTTGTATGGGGATTTTCATAGGTGCTTATACACCATGTCTATATCTTTTGAATGGTGATTTTCATAGGTGCTTATAACATAACTTTTAAGAAGAGAAAAAACATTTAGACAAAAAAACTTAGTTGCACCTTTCATGTATATAAATGGTCTGTATCAATGCTTCCTAAGCATAGGTCATATTTAACTTGATATAAAAACAACAAAAAAGATTACAAAATATGACCTTTTTGATTCAGTTTATTAAGACAGCTTTAAGTCACGTTAGACAGGAAAGAGGTGGACTTAGTCAGGAAAGAGATTGTTTTCCTTTTACAAAAAAAAGTCCAGTTTTTTTTTAAAGGTCTTTTCAAAGGGACTAAAATTGGCTAGTTCAGGTTTTTCTGGGGAAATTAGTTTGTTTTAGATTGCATGTTTCTGTACAACCAATTACTGTTACTATACTAAAGCTATAAAAGAACTATGTTGGAAATAGGCCAAGGATGACTTTTTCGTTTTGCAGTCACCCCTCCCCTTCCCTACCCCACTTTTGACTTTGCCTCCCCCCCCTTCTCCCAACTCTGGTAGGCAAATCTTTCCCATGATCACCTGTATGATAAGATGTCAGTGTATTGAGATTGTGATGTAAGCAATTTGCCCATGAGATAGTGGGTGCCTTAGAGGAAGGGGGGGGGAGGGGGGATATTTGTAAAGTGAAGTGACAGGATGACGTTCATATGTTTAAGAAAGTGAATTAAATAAAAATGCAGTGTAGCAAAACACCATACAGGCAAGATTGCATTTTCATACAGGCCTATCTTAAATGTCCTTTCCATCTTTGCTCCTTTGTATATTTCAACAAGTGGAGGGAGAGGAGACATTTGTCAGCTAGGACACCAAGGCTTCTTGTTTCCAGTGGTATATATTAAAATTAAATATTAAATATTGCAATTAACTTTAAATTGTACAATTGTAGGGAAAAGAAAGTGAGATGCTTTTTTTAAATTAAGGCACACAGTAGGCATATGTATCTAAAGCAGAGAATGCCACATCCTATATCAAAATAACATTTGCACCTATAAAGATTGCTTCAAATTACAGCGCTTCCATCTACCTACTGTGGTGTAGCGGTTATCATACCTGTCTACAGACCACGAGGCCCTGGGTTCAAGCATGGGTTGGGTAGACACGCCAGTGCACCACAACTGGTTATCAAAGGCCATGGACATTGACTTGGTTGTCGATGTTATGTCTGTCCGTACGTCGTACCTGTGTTTTCGTCCGGGTCGTATTAAGCGTTTCGTGATAGCATTGTTACTATCATAACCGAATAGCAGGCGACGACCCCGTCATTATAATTGTGTGTTCACTCGTCGTCGTCGTACAGCGCTTTTAATGATATTGCCCCTCATTTTCCCATGCTTTCACAAGAAAAGTAACTGTCATGATGACAAGCACAAAATTTGCACTGATAAATTATACTTTCATCGAGCATTGCTGACCTTAGGGTAATCTCCAGGTAAAGAGGCGGTGTCGTCTCAAAACAAATTACAATATGGTCAGTAAGTACATGGCATGTACTTACACATGTCATCAATGTATTACAAGTGCCTGCGTGTATTATGCAGTGTGTGTATGGAAATTAGGTATGTGTGCACGTTGTACGTACGACATGTATGTGTCGTAACATCATGACACGACCGAGTTGAACAGAGCTGTAGTATACAAATTCGTCATTAGTTTAATCATGGAGCTATTAAAGAGGGAGGCTCGTCTCAGTAAAATTTGGTAAAAATGGGGGATACTATATTTTGACGTTACTTCCGGTTGTGGAGGCAAGATCAGATCCTCTGTCTGTTTGTACCACACAGCACAGCCAGACACTAGCATGTACGTTGTGTGTGCAGAGTTACATACACAACGCATTACGTTACTGTGACGAGAAACTTATTTGTTTTTTTCAATGCTTTTTTGCCAGAAAGCGAAAGTGGAATTTTAGTATTATAATACTACAATGATAGTCACCAAATGAAAATTACTGAGAAAAGAAAAGAAGAAGATAAACGATTCTACCCGGGCTCCAACTCACGGCATGATTTGAAAAAAACGTTACTTGCAATCGCCGCAACCATCTGGGCTATCTCGTGTGGTGACCTTCACGGCATTTTAAATAACTATATACCTTGCAATACAAGACAACGAATCGCGCAGCAAAATTTCAACCAATCAAAAAATGTAAAAGGAATTCTAAATATTGTGCACATATGACAATATCGCCTCTTTAACTGAAATTAACTTGGTTCATAGCTCTATGTTTTAATTCAAATGAGGAGGAAAAGACAGAAAAAATAATGCCTTGGGGAGATTCAAACTTGTAACGTTTGGCACAAGAGCAAATCCGAAACCCATTGCCTCATTCATTTGGCAACAGCAACACTGAATTGAATAAGTTGCTGTATTATAACTATAGTGCATAATATGATCAAGAGAAGCTCACATAGCCATTGTTTGAAATTTCAGCCAAAACATTAGAACTAAATGTCCTTATGCTGATTTTGCACATTTAAAGTACCTGGCCTTGAGATTTACAAATTTCTGGTTAAATAAAAATTACCTCCAAAGCTGGAAAGCATGCAAGCAGGAACTTGGAAAACCGTCTTAGAGAGGGGAAGTTTCCCCCTTAATTCCCCCCCCACTTGTACAACCCTACTTTTGCCATATCTATATCTTTTGAATGGTGGTTTTTGTATTTTAGAGTGATTTAATGATGTCTTTGCTCCCCTTCTCCCCCCCACCCCACACACACACACTCACACACACACACTCACACTCTTTGTGTGCAAATCCTGCACTCTAAAAAATGTTTGGTAAAATAATTCCACCACTTCTCTGGTTATTTTCATGCCATTTTGATAGTTTTAATCTTCAACAATAAACCTGGTGAAAAATAATTTTCTCATAGACAAATTTTGTCCAGCTTGTGAGATACTGCTTCTGATGGACAAATTTGTCTCTTGACTCTTCCACAAAATTATATCAATATCTACAAGCAGATTTCAGTAAAAAATTAGTTTCTTCAACATATGTGCAAAAATCTTTAAGGGGGCCAAGATCTAGAAAATGTTTTGCATGAGGAAATAACCATCCTTATGAAGAATGGTCCATCAATCATTCATAGGTTTTGCACAAAGTCCTCCCAAGCATATAACATATATTTATATTTAGGCTCAGCCAAGGACAAATCTGATTTACATCACTGAACAGCAGTTATGTAGCTTGAGCCCCAGATGAATGACCTATTGTGTACAGTGTAACAGTAGCTGGTTGCTAACAAGTGAACTGTGAATTGACTATGAAGATGCTGTCAGTTAAGAAGGTATAGATTACCCCTGTGTTGTGTATGGTGTAACAATAGCTGGATGCTAGTCAATGAATTGTGAAGAGTCTCTCTGGTAGAATGGTGTGGATTACCCCTGATTTTAAGAAAATCGAGGGTGTCGGGTTGGAGTGGTCTAAGGGCCAAAAATTCTTAATGGTGACCATGTTTTCTGAACACCATTTTTTCACATTTTTAATTGTTTGTTTCTTTCGTAAATCTCATATCGTTCATCATATTTTTTGCTATAAACCTTAACAAATCTAGTTCTATACACCCGTATTTTACCCAATAAGAACAAAATTACAAAGAATCGTAATCGGAAAACGGCTTGTTTCAAGTCATTTTATATTCATAACCGCGAGTGGGCGAAATACATAAAGAAGAAACGAAGTGACTTTTCACTGTGCTGGGAACTGACTGATGAATTATTTGGAAAAGGTGATATTGTACCTGTGTTCCCAGCTGGTTGTTGATTATTGTTCCCACTAGATTACAGCTGTCCCCTGCCAATAAGTACACCACATACACCATCTGTATCAGTCTGAAGTTACCGTCTTTCCACTTTACTCGTACCATGCTGTGAAACAAGATCAAATAGAATATATACACCGATTAATGACTTTTGGCAACATAACTACTTCGTAAGGATTGTCAATTTCATTGAAAGTTCATTTGAAGCTTGAAAATAATCTAAAATAATGCATGATTCGTGATGTCTTCCCAAACCAATAGTTTGCTCAATTGTCATCAAAGTTTAGGAGTACCTATAGGTTTTTATCATTGGCGGTATGCAAAGGAGAAATCTCCCCGCCCCCCCCCCTCCCCATCAACCCCACACACAAATTTCTTCCTGAATTGATATCTTTTGTATGGTCATATTTTGTATCTTAGTGTGGTTTTGTGATTCTTTCCCCACTTTTGAAAGGCAAATTTTATTGTGTTACCCCCTTCACCCACACACACTTTTGGTATGCAAATCTCACCCATGCATGGGTTGTATTGTTCTTAAAGACTATGCAACCAATGGCTTTTGTGAAGCTCCAAAAGCTAGCAATGTTTTCTCTTAGGTGATAAGTAATGGTCAGCATGTAGGTCATTTTCTATTGTTTCTTGAAGAAAGATAATCAGCTAATGAAGGATGGGAATTTTATTTGATTTCTTAGGTATGGTTTGGGATTGTACCAAGGGAACTAGGAACTACCAGCAAACAATACATGATCAGTGGCGCCAGACACTGGGGGGGGGGGGTGCAAATACCAGAAAATCAAGTTTTTGTCACCATTTTTAATGTCACTGCACTAGAAAGTAAGATTGAAGCAGCAGATTTTCAATGTAGAGGGATTATCCAGGTATGACCTGCCATCAGAAGTAGCACTAGTATGGGTGCATTGCTTATGATGAGAATAGGAATGTTTTGCCAACCTGCATGGGTGCAGTGGCTCAGTGGTTAAGGAGTCATGCTCGTATACAAAATGTACCGGGTATGATTCCCGCCGGGAGCGCTGCATTGTGTCCTTGAGCGGGACACTTTACTTGCTTCAGTCCACTCAGCTGTAAAATGAGTACTAGTACTGCTGGGGAGTTAATCTGCGATGGACTGGCATCTCATTCAGGGGGAGTCATGTACTCTCATCCGCTTGCACCATGGAAACCGGGGATAAGCACCCATGAGCAGTATGGTCAGCTTGACCTATTTTCTGCTCATTGGGAGCCAGTGAGCATAGGGAATTAGATGTAATGTAGTCATATACATGTAGCTGTTTGGTGATGGTCCATGAAAAAGCCTGGCATAGAGGGACTTATTTACTGCTACTAAGAGACTATTCCTGCTAGAGATCACTATACAGTATGAAGGTTATCCTGAGGAAAATTGAAAATGGAAAATGTTTCTCAGAAAAATGTATGCTTGCCCCATAGAAATTATTTGGTTCATAGGGAGATAGGCTCAGTCCATAGGCCTGAAATTAGGCCCGGTCCATAGGCTCGGTCCATATGCCTATGAATGTAAGCCAATGCAGTGACTCACCTTGTGTTTGCGAGCATCCAGAATACAACTGCCGCAAGTCCGATGACAAATGAAAAATATTCATTTGCATCAATTAAGCATTCTCCAAAGATCTTTGTGACTCCTGATTGGTTAGAACATGATGACCAATCAGAATAAGATGAGTCTACAGTTGTTTGAAACAGTGAGGTTATTATTCTGGAGGTACTGTTTTCTTCTGGTACTGTAGTGGAGGTTTCTGTGGTTTGGTGTGCATGGGTGGTTAAAGCAGGAAGAGTTGTCATATTGGGATCATCATTAGTTTGTACTTCTGTCATATTGCCTAGTTATGGCTCCTGCCTTCTCTTTGTTACTTGAAGTATAAAGGCTTCCAAGTCCTCATATTTGAAGGCATTGCTGTCAAAGTAAAAAGGAGAAAATTAAAGAGTCAAGTTTAGAAGTGAAAAATGTCATGAAACAGAAAATTAATCCATAGAACTAGGTTTTCCTCTTCAATCATTTTTTGACCACTTTTTTTGCTATAATTCATGATTCACAGCCATTGGTCCCCTGGGATTGCACCTGCAGCTTGAGAATATCACTATTGGTCACAGCTAGCCTGGAGGCAATAGCCATTACTACAGCCACCAGGTTACCTGTGGCCAATAGTGATATTTAAAGGCCTAGATATATTTAGAGGCCTAGTGATATTTAGAGACCTAGTAATATCTAGAGGCCTAGATGTAGGCACGCCAATTTTTGATTTACAAGTTCAAAGTTAGTCAAACAGTATTGTCATCTTTATTTCACTTCCTACATACTGTATGTTTGTGCCATTATGCCATCCTGGCCGTAATCATGGGCAGGATTTGCCGACCAATACTGGGGGAAATTACAAAATCAAATGTGCCTATTGGGGGTTGGGGGTTGGGAGGGGGGGTGGGGGTTGGGAGGGGTGGGGTGGGGAGGGGGGATGTCTCAGCTACAAAATCAAGTTTGCATACCAAACTTGGTGAGGGCAAAATCAAATTAATAGACAAAAATTAACGATATAAACAGTGCAGCCAAGATGGGCAGGGGGAAAAGTTGCCCTGGGTTCAGGGTACACCAAATGTATCCAAGTTAATTTTGGGGGGAGCAAAAAAGTAAAACTACCATAAAAACATAAATTTTATAACGGAATGAAAATGAGGGAAACCCGTGCTCAGCATTGCCAACAAAATAATACGTTGCTGAAGTTCTTCTGAATTTTTTGTGACGAGATGATGTTAATTTGTCCCAGGGTGGCCCTGTATACAAAAGATTACACTTAGATTTCCCCGGCCATGCCCCCTATAGCACCGACACTCCCCCTCCCCCCCCCTCTTCCCTTCCTATGATTTGAGAAAAGGTCCTGGCTATTGTCCGGGCACACATCCCCAACGTTTCATTACTGTACCCAGCAATTACTGAGGTATTGTCTGTCCATATCATTTTATCATATCATATTAATAATAAATAAACATTTTCAATTGTTTGGCATAGGGCCCCTTCCATTCCCCTCCCCACTTTCTGTAAGGCTTCCAAATATGTTTTTGGGGGGATGATTTAGTACTCTCCCTCATAACATCCTGGACAGCTAGCTGTAACCTGCAGTTGATAAATGTAATTCGTACCAAACATTTTATGTGTAGCACCAACTTGTTCTAGCAACACTGTTCTAGCAACCCTATTATATCGCTTTCTAATTAAATGTTCGATGTACATTAGTATAGTAAAGAAAAAGTAAGCACAAAACTCCATACCTACAATGGTTTATATCACAGTATTGTGTCTAATCCTGCTAATGAAACTTCATATCATTCCGGCTAAATTCCTCACGTGAAGTTGCACATTTGCGTGGTTTCTTTTCTTTCCGTATTGAACTTGAAGCTTGTACACGAGCCGTTGTCGGTACCTAACATTGTAAGGACTAATAATAATTACTACAGCGTGTACTTTGACGGGTACTTTGACCCAAATGTAAATAAAACAACAAATTGGGAGATCAATTATCAACATTCACTCGCGGTCGCATCTGGTTGAGTTAGGCTCAGTCGACTTAAGTTCATTTTCAATATAGGAACTTTCGATTAGTCATTAACTGGCAATCTGTATAGAAAGACCGACCTTATACTAACTGGGCGGCCTTCTGTTTGGACTGTCGAAATTAGTGTCTCAGCTTGTTCATGGAGGGGCAAAAAAAAATCGGGGGCAGAAGAAATCGGGGGCAGAAGTAATCGGGGCAGAAGAAATCGGGGCAGAAGAAATCAGGGGCAGAAGAAATCAGGGGGCAGAAGAAATCGGGGCAGAAGAAATCGGGGGCAGAAGAAATCGGGGCTGAAGAAATCGGGGGCAGAAGAAATCGGGGGCAGAAGAATTCGGGGGCAGAAGAAATCGGGGGCACAAGAAATCAGGGGCACAAGAAATCGGGGGGCACAAGAAATCGGGGCAGAAAAATCAGGGCAGAAGAAATCAGGGCAGAAGAAATCAGGAGCAGAAGATATCAGGGGCAGAATAAATCAGGGGCAAAAGAAATCAGGGACAGCAGAAATCAGGGACAGCAGAAATCAGGGACAGAAGAAATCGGGGGCAGAAGAAATCGGGGGCAGAAGAAATCGGGGGCAGAAGAAATCGGGGGCAGAAGAAATCGGGGGCAGAAGAAATCAGGGGCAAAAGAAATCAGAAGCAGAAGAAATCAGGGACAGAAGAAATCAGGGGCAGAAGAAATCAGGGGCAGAAGAAATCAGGGGCAGAAGAAATCAGGGGCAGAAGAAATCAGGGACAGAGGAAATCAGGGACAGAACAAATCAGGGGCAGAACAAATCAAGGGGAACTATTATATTCTGAACAAAATTTAAAGCAGTCTCGGCTAATGTGAAAAGGCAATTTTACCAGCATTTGCAACATTTTCATTCCACAAAATCATTATTAGAAAAGAATACACCCACAAACAGCAAAAAAACCTTCTTCCTGCCAGCAATGCATGCATTTAGGCCCAGAATGGGCCCAATGTGGGCTGCTGCTTGGGCCGCCATGGGCTGACCATCATGTGGGGCCCAGTCACTTTTGGCCAACTGAGCACTAGGTGGGGTTACCTTAAAGAGCTCTTTCGGAACCAAAATGGGGCCAGGTGGGCTACCCAGTTAGGGCCCTTGCAAAAACATACAGAGCTCAAGTGGGATATATAACTACAAGCTTAAAAGGGTCTCTTTCAATGGTCAACCAGTCCGCTTTCATGCAACGTTTCATCAAATCAATGTCCATCAACATGTGATGTAACATTGGTGAGCTTATCTATATAAAGCTTTCATTTTGTCCCAAATACTCGGGGCACTATGTCATTTTAATTTTGGAGATAAGCAAACCTATATATGTTTTCTTAAAGGTCTTGATGCAGTGAATTCGAAAACAAATATTTGTATTTTGTTACGTGACCCAATGACGGTCATTTTGGATTTTTAAATGGCCGCCATTATTTTCCGTATAATCAATGGATTGTTTATTCGTTTGGATGGTTTCTGCGAAGAAATGACTTGTCCTTCTCCTTAGAAATTTGTTCCAGCAAATCATAACCACAAACTTACTGCAGCAAATAGTGAGACCACTTTACTTTAATTAAAATAACCACACAATAAGGACTTCATCCATTGCTAATATAATACTCAGCACCAACTTCCACAGCAACTAAGGTTTTCTGAATAAAGAAAATAAAGAGGAAAAATCTGACCCGACCTGGTTATGTATCAGGTCGGGTCTGACTAATTTGAAGCTTTAAGGAGCAGAACAACCAATGGGAATATCTTGCAATGCACAAGAACATAATTCTATGCTGTGATTTTTGTTCAATGACCCCTCTCTGGACCTCATTGTTGTCTAAACATGAGTGACAAAAAATGGTTGCTTGTGCTGAACCCCATTCTTGGCAAATCCTCCCCCAAAAAAAAAAAAAAAAAAAATGTAAATATTGCCAAAGTCACATATGACAAGAGCTAATGATGATATTTTTTGGGTGATAGCGTCCCCTGCACACGGTGAGGTGTCAATTGAAGAGTGTGATGTGGGGGCGCTAGTCTGGTCCTAATTCCCAATGTTGGCAAAACTCCTATGGATTCATTCATTTCGGATAGCTAAAGTCGTCGGTAGCATTATCTGATTTGAATGAAGTTGTTCACTGACCACTCTCTTGCTGTAGATACATTGTTGTATCAACGATAGGAAGGTGAAACAGATGTGTTTGGCCCTGCAACAACTAGGCAGATTCTGAAATGCACACACTACAAAAGATCCATGCGTTCCCATATATAGCCGTACATAACACTTTATGAAATGGCCCTAAAAGAGTTCTTCAAATCAAATCTCAACTTACATCGAATGTGTCTCGAGAAATCTGCAGAGGTTAAAAAGGCATGCTCTGAAGTCGACAAGAGCAGAAAACCTACCTCTGTCAAAGATACCCACAAAGATCTTATTGCAACATTGCTCAGTGACAAAGTTATTGCTCAATTCCAGGAATGGAAGGCATTGCAATCGAAGAATACAATGTTTAAATCAATGATGAACTACATTCACATGGTATAAATTATTCTGTTCTTGTTGCAGCATCATGAAATACAGACCTTAAACTACACCTGGTAGCAGGAGAAGTACTCAGCAATATATATATATATATATATATATATATATATATATATATATATATATATATATATATATATATATATATATATATATATATATATATATATATATATATATATATATATATATATATATATATATATATATATATATATGTATATATATATGTATATATATATATATATATATATATATATATATATATATATATATATATATATATATATATATATATATATATATATATATATATATATATATATATATATATATATATATATATATATATATATATATATATATATATATATATATATATATATATATATATATATATATATATATATATATATATATATATATATATATATATATATATATATATATATATATATATATATATATATATATATATGTGTGTGTGTGTGTGTGTGTGTGTATATAGACCGCTTAAAGCACAAATGTCTCTGGCCAGGTACATGTATGCAATCAGATCTAACTATCCAGAAACATGGGAAGAGCTGCAATCTGGTAATTACCATGAGTGTTATTTCTTTTGTATCAATGGTGCAAACCATGGCTGTGAACACGTGAACAAACTAATGAAGGTTCATTCAGGTCTAACCAGAATCTCAAGCAATGTCAATGAAGGCAGCGTTTCTTCTTGGCTGGACCAGAATCATCACGTCTTTCCAGTGAATTCAAAAGTCAGTTAAGTGCCACAATAGGAAGTCCTAAAGAGCACAATATATTTTCTCCTAGTGTTGTGAACAGAGGCCATATGGTAATTGCCAAAATCAAGAAAGCTGTACTAAGCCATGACAACCCATTTGCCAAAGAAGGGGACATGCTATTCAATCTAATGACCAGGGCTTATGTCCTGAAGAATATGTAACCCAGATACTGGAGATTGATCAAACTATGCAGAAGTCGTATGAAGAGTAGGTAGCACAGCGCATTAGTGGAAGTGTCAGCCTGTTTGATCCAGTCAAGAAAGAGAGTAACAAGATGTATCTGTCGGGCAACCTAAAGGAATATTCCCATGGATTTTCATTTTTCATATATGATAGAAAAAAGTTGTAGAAACAAAGTGGTGAAAAATTTATGTTCATATCTTATTCCGTTAAGAAGTTATAACAATTTGTAAAAAATGTTCTTAAAAACATCTCATACAGTATAAGGCCTATGTTCCCTAGCTTGATGATGTCATCAAGGCAATTCCAGCATAGTTCTTATGTATTTCTTAAAAATTTGATCACACTTTTTTTTACATTATCGAAGAGCATTTTTGGTTCATTAAAGAGATAGGAAGGAATATATAATCACTTTTACAATGATAAAAAAAAAATCAAAATCATTTTTAAACAAATACAAAAAACGTTTCGTTAAAATTGTCTCTATAACATCACAGATGTTGCCAATCAGTCACTTCTGCCCAAATTTGAATATACTTTTAAAATTCGTAACTTTTAAACGGAATAAGATATTAACATAGTTTTTTTTACAACTTTGTTTCTGGGGTTAAAATCCATGGAAATATTTCAAGTTTTATAGGCAAAGTTAAAATCCGAAACAAAACTGTGGATCTAAAGGAAACTAAAAATGTATTCGGGGGACCGATGGTACTAGCAGTTTAAGTCAAGCTGTCAAGCAGAGACATCGATCTGAAAAATGCAATTGGCAGTTACGAATTTACGCTACCATCTAATATATCTCGGATGAGGGTACGTTCAATAGGGGGTCACCAGAGATTCTGATCCCCTTTTTCTTGGCTGAAGTAAAGAGGTGTTATACACCCTCACGTTTGGGTCCATGGTAAAATAGTTCCCCATGAAACTTTTACTGAAACAAATCTTGTCAAGTTTGGATATGCATAGTCAAGACTTATCCTTTCTCTACCATTTCTGACATTATCAACTTCTCAGCTTCCTGTCCCATGAAATGGGACCTCTCAAACATATTTTTATTAGCCTTTTCTTTCTCTGAGGGTTCTCATTTTTGGATGGCGGAGTGATACCTTATTAGTTCTGTGCTACCACTAGCTTCCGACATAACACAACAACTCCTGCCTTATCACAGCCGAGTGATGATCTTACTAGATGTTTAACGTATACGCATTATGTATTTTATGTACCTTTTTAGTTTCATTAGAAGTTTAAATTTCCCCGAAAATTCAACATAAATGTTTGAAACAATTTATTTAGGTAACGAAGCACCATGATTAAGTAAATTCACATCAGACTGATTATGTAATTTTTCAAACTAGAAATAATAAGGCAGTTATTAATCTCCAGCTATGTATAAACATCTATCGGGTGTCAATTAATGTGGCTCCGCCCATCGTATATATGCTTAATATTTTTGGTAGATGTGTACTCGTAGTTAACACAGAGCCACACAAAAGTACAGAGCCTTCATAGCTGCATGCTGTCATTGATTATTTACAGATTTTTCTTGTCTGCGTTAGATTGTTGGTCTGAGTCTAAGTCATCATTATGATGTCATTACAACACTTCTGTACTATTCTTTATGTATTTCTTTGCAATTTAATTTCATATTTTCTAAATGATTGGATACATTTGCTTCTTCAGAAATTAAATTTGCAATGATGTTTTCCAATCTGTTATTGTAACTTATGTTTTAATGATGAAAAATTGGCGATTAATTTTCAAGGAAATACATAAAGGTTAAAGTACAGGAAGTGCTGTGATGACATCATCATGATGACTTTGACTTAGTAGGCCACAAGAGTAATTCATAATCCCACTTTTCCATATAATCTTTAAAAATCAGTACATTTTTGGGAAAATTTGCCCATTGTCTCGCACTTTTTGGATAAGAGGCCATGATCCCCACTTTCGAGATGAGAATTTCACGATAATGAAGGAATTTTTGAGAAAAGAGATTTTCGTTTTTTTCTCCCAAAGTTCAAAAAGTGTCCTACAAAATAATGAAAGACTGCCTCTATCCAGCTATCCGACAAATTTAGAAAGTAATACAAGCCTCTTAACTTAGTATAAGAGAAACAATTTGTGAATATATCTCCATTTCCGAGAAATTTCCTTATTTTCGGACAGTTTTTTCGATCTCCAATTTTCGGAAAATACTCCAGAGTCACTTTTCAACATTCAAAGTTTCTTGATAATTTTCTTCGATTTTCGGAACATTATCTTGCTTTTTTGGGAAATCAACTTTCATTTTCAGACAATTTTCTTCGATTTACGGAACATTATTTTCCATTTTCGAAAAAAATTCTTTCATTTTCAGACAATTTTCTTCAATTTACGGAACATTTTAGGAAAATATCTTTCAATTTTCGTTAAAACAAATTTCAGCTCCGTGTAATTTTCTTCAGTTTTCGGAACATTTTATTCCATTTTGGGGAAATTTCTTTCATTTTTGGGCATTTTTTTATTCTTCAGAAAATTTCCTCTAAGTTTCGGGAAAGAGAAAGTTTTTTTTAATTTTCTTCAACATTTGGGAAATGCTATAAATTTAATCCAAATTCCCAATTTTACCTTCCAACCGGGCAAGAAGCATGCAACCGGAAAGGTGACATGCTCTCGCGGGGAGGAAACTGCATCCGCTGCCCCGTCTATGCTCCTTCTCCCAACCTACCTATCAATTGGTCCCGTGACCGGTGAAAATTCATTTAAAAAAACGTTGTCTATACCTGTCTCACTGCACCCCTCCAAATGGGTTCAAGTGAGATCATTTTAAACCCTTATCTCTCGGGGGAAGTCTCCTGGACTCCTCCCGGGGCTTCGCCCATGGACCCTTTAAGCAGGCCTCTGGACCCCACGCCGGAAACCTTGCGCTTTGCGCTCGGAAATCGCTAACGCGCTATAAACTTTCAGCAAATGCTAATTCATGCCCCCCACCCTTGCCCCTCTCTAATATCAAATGCCTTCCGACGGCACTGTTCCCAACTGGCTGACTTTTCGGATATACCAGAGATTTATGGGAATGGTGCTCGAAGCGGCTATATATCAGAATCATGTCACCCAACTCGACATGATGCTGATTTTCGGGTTGGCCATCATATACGTATTCATATGAAGAAACATGATTCTGTCATTTAAAATCCTGAACCCGATGCCAGGGGTGAGTCGGGACTGGGTTGAAAAAATTTCACAAGGGTCCGCATAAATTAAACAGTTCAATTTGTTATGTTAATAGCCTGGACTAGGGGATCCGAATATGAATGCTGTGTATCTAAGAATATTGCTCGAACTTTCCCACTCCCAAGGGAAATTTCTTCTCTATTGCCATGTTTAGAAATGTTAATCCTGCAAAGCTTATCATAGTAGATCTTATGGTGTCTTTTTTCATCAAGTGAGTTTAAAACGTTATGTTTGTTTAACTGCTTATAGGAGCACTAGATCGAAAGTTAAGGGTACTCGTTTTTGTGAATCCCACAAATATTTTATCCTCAACAGATCTATCAACTTCATGCATCCATAGCCCACAAACAGACAAACAGACAACGTGAGGGCAAAGGTTACTTGAATATCTATATTAACCAGAAAATAGCTATACCGTTGCATGTTATATAAGCATTTGATGGACCCCACAGATATATACTATATATTTGTAAGGCCCCTAAAAATGCGCCCTCACTTTTCCGTCTAGTGTCCCTTTATGTCATTTTGGAGCATCAAAAGTTGTTTTTTTCCACAAAGCTCCCCCTCCCCCTTCCTTTACCATTGTATCGGACTTTTCCCCTTGACAACACAGGGTCCTTAAATGGGTCATGGGCCCCACGCCGTTACGTGTAAGCTATACGTCATGTAGACCTACGTGCGCCGTTCTGCATTTGGCGCCACAAACATTTTTAAGAGCATATTTAGCCCCCCCCCCCATCCTCCCGTGCTCAAGGCTAAATGTACACGTATTCCCAGATTCAATCAGCGATTTTCTTCGTAATACGTTTTCGAGTCGGCCAAAAGGTCTTCCCTCCCCCTCCCCCTGAGCAGGATGGGCGCGTACGGCCATGCCTATACAAAATTATTACTAATTAGCTAAAGAGAGAACATGGTCAGATGGTAGGCAGGTCAGAAGTTAATTTGCTTTGTTGAAGGAGACATACATTTTGACATAATCCTTATTTTATATGATAGAATAAGAAATAACAAATCTTCTGACCATGTTCCATACCTCCCAAAGCAATCTGACACTGTTTTTGGGATAATCAAAAACTTTAAATAGTACAACGGAAGCCGCCATTTTGATTCCAAATCATGCAGATTATGATGTCATAAGCCCTGAAGGATGTTGGAATGCTTTTGTATTTCTTTCTAATCTTCCTCAAGTTTTATCTTATGGAAAATGGTTTTTCTTTTGTAAGGTTTAATGATTTTTGTGTATGAAATTATCAAGACATGTTGTTAAAATTTTGTATCACATTATTTTTGAATAGAATTTGAATCACATTTATAAAATAAATAAATTATAAACGTTATTTTATGTTCTGTTGAAATAATCATGTCGTCATGCACAATATTTCAATGCAGAATTGAACAAAATGGCAGCCCCCATTGTCGATTTCAAACATGAATAATTTGAGATAGGAACAGGATTGTGACATGATGTTTTTGGCAGTTGGTTAAGACTATTGATCTTCTATCATATAAAATAATGATTGTATCAGACTCTATGCCTTCTTTAAAGTTTCAAAACTTCACACTCTATACCTGTATACCTGTATACTGCCCAGTTTTATCCTCCAAATGCCGAGCGTCAAGCAATGACATCAGGAACATAGCCCGATGCTGAAGGTACTGGTGCGTGAGCATGCATGCGCAGCGAATAAAAATCGTGAATCTTTGTTTCTCTTTATTAGTGCAATTATGTTACCTTCAAATATCTTTCATATTCATATTTGGAAAGGCACTGACTGACTGAAAAAGGGTCACTGGCCAGCTTTGTAGCTATTCAAAAATAGGTGTGTGATTTGGAATATCTATATTTACAAAATAACATAATACATCATGAGAAATATATCAAACTTTCCACAACCGAATTATTTAAATACAGATAGAATTTCTTTGACAAATTAGTTTTCGTCTTAAATATATTGATACATTTTATGTTCAGATATTGATTGATAAAAAGGAATATTCCAGGGTCAAATAAGGTGAGTGATCGGCTTAAATTCAAGGGACGGGTGGATAATTGTTTCCTCTGCCTCCCTCCCTTCCCCCATACGTCTAGTACATCAAAACTGTTGAAGCGGCAAGAACGAATACATGAAGTGCCAGCTTTATGATATAAGTTCCAAAACATTTTTATGTATTTCATTGAAAATTAATTCTCTTTTTTAATTATTTGAAATTGTATTTCTCTAATGATTGAGATGGGTGTAGCATGCGCTCTGGAAAGATGGGTGTAACATGTGCCCTGGAAAGATGGGTGCAGCATGCGCTCTGGAAAGATGGGTGCAGCATGCGCTCTGGAAAGATGGGTGTAGCATGCGCTCTAGAAAGATGGGTGCAGCATGCGCTCTGGAAAGATGGGTGTAGCATGCGCTCTGGAAAGATGGGTCCAGCATGTGCTCTGGAAAGATGGGTGCAGCATGCGCTCTGGAAAGATGGGTGTAACATGCGCTCTGGAAAGATGGGTGTAACATGCGCTCTGGAAAGATGGGTGTAGCATGCGCTCTGGAAAGATGGGTGCAGCATGCGCTCTGGAAAGATGGGTGTAACATGCGCTCTGGAAAGATGGGTGCAGCATGCGCTCTGGAAAGATGGGTGTAGCATGCGCTCTGGAAAGATGGGTGTAACATGCCCTCTGGAAGAAAATGATTATTTCATCTGTTGATGTACCTCATAATCTTAGAAGAAACTGAAAAATCATTATTATAGCAACTTATGCATAAACATTGTGTTGGATCTGCAAGGATGACATGAACTGATGGCCAAATGATTTACACTGCAAGGTTAGGAGTCATCACTGGTAAAATCTTTGAAATACTGTAGGCCTAAATGGAGATATCAACAGATCAACATGATTCTCTCACCAATTTCTTTATGAAAAATCACGGCATTATTCTCGGTTGGTGTCCATCAGCCCTTGATCAGTTGATGCTTAATAGAATATTCCCATGAATTTTCATTCTCAAATAAATGATAGAAAACAAAATAATTGTAGCAAAAATATGTTAAGATTTTATTCCGTTTAGGCAGTCAGGCAGTGGCACAATTGGAGGCCCGTTGGGAATATAGAGGTCGTAGCCCCATAGCAAATATATCGCAGTGTCATTGCTCGGACCCCCAAATCTCGATTTTCCCGGGACCCGTGAGGTTTACCCACCATCAGGCTTCCCACCCTATTGTTGCGCCACGTGCGTTTAGGGTTATTGTATTTCAAAGATTTCACCAGTGTGATGCAATCAATGACCTTGCATTATAAATCATAAGATGCAATGTGACCTTGCAATGTAAATCATGTGATGTAATGTGACCTTGCAGTGTAAATCATGTGATGTAATGTGACCTTGCATTATACATCATGTGATGCAATGTGACCTTACAGTGTAAATCATGTGATGCAATGTGACCTTGCAGTGTAAATCATGTGATGCAATGTGACCTTGCAGTGTAAATCATGTGATGCAATGTGACCTTGCAGTGTAAATCATGTGATGCAATGTGACTTGCAGTATAAATCATGTGATGCAATGTGACCTTGCAATATAAATCATGTGATGTAATGTGACCTTGCAGTGTAAATCATGTGATGCAATGTGACCTTACAGTGTAAATCATGTGATGCAATGTGACTTGCAGTATAAATCATGTGATGCAATGTGACCTTGCAATATAAATCATGTGATGTAATGTGACCTTGCATTATAAATCATGTGATGCAATGTGACCTTACAGTGTAAATCATGTGATGCAATGTGACCTTGCAGTATACACCATGTAATGCAATGTGACCTTGCAGTGTAAATCGTGGGATGCAATGTGACCTTGCAGTGTAAATCATGGGATGCAATGTGACCTTGCAGTATAAATCATGTGATGCAATGTAACCTTGCAGTATAAATCATGTGATGCAATGTGACCTTGCAGTGTAAATCATGTGATGCAATCAATGACCTTGCATTATAAATCATGTGATGCAATGTGACCTTGCAATGTAAATCATGTGATGCAATGTGACCTTGCAGTGTAAATCATGTGATGCAATGTGACTTGCAGTATAAATCATGTGATGCAATGTGACCTTGCAATATAAATCATGTGATGCAATGTGACCTTGCAGTGTAAATCATGTGATGCAATGTGACTTGCAGTATAAATCATGTGATGCAATGTGACCTTGCAATATAAATCATGTGATGCAATGTGACCTTGCAGTGTAAATCATGTGATGCAATGTGACTTGCAGTATAAATCATGTGATGCAATGTGACCTTGCAATATAAATCATGTGATGCAATGTGACCTTGCAGTATAAATCATGTGATGCAATGTGACCTTGCAATATAAATCATGTGATGTAATGTGACCTTGCAGTATAAATCATGTGATGCAATGTGACCTTACAGTATAAATCATGTAATGCAATGTGACCTTGCAGTATAAATCATGTAATGCAATGTGACCTTGCAGTGTAAACCATGTGATGCAATGTGACCTTGCAGTGTAAATCATATCTTTTCTGATGTTGATGTATTTATCTGAAATTTAAGGGGGCGCTAGTCCGAAAATTGAGGGTGCAATTTTCTAGAGACTAAAATATTCAGCAAAGCTTTTTGACCCCCGTGGAGAGCTACAAGACTTCTCTGCCACCAATATTCATACCAAGTATAGTCATCTTAGAATCATAATCAATAACATTGTTTACCTTTTGGAGGCAAAAGACGGTCACTGAATATTTGAAAAATTTACCAAAAAAAGTCTCTGAATTACTATGGAGATGACGTATAACAAACACTCTTCAAAAAAATGCTTTGTACATATGCTCATGTACTTTACACTCTAAATGAATAAAAATTATTCAAAGCTCCTCATTTGATAAAGTTATACAAATACATAGATATTTATCTTGTGTCTGCAATTATGGCATCACAGTTAACACCGCACGGTCGCTTTTGAACACGCTGGTAATGTGCAAAATCTCCTAACTGCCTAAGCGATACCAGCATATTATGTTCGAACCAATTGTTTCCATCTTACTCACAAATTGTTTTGGTTTTTTAATCATATTTTTGACATGGAGACGTCAGCTAGATTAGGTTACTTTCTACTGTTCTACGTAGCCTGGCATTACATGTATATAGAACAATACCAGTGGCGTGTCTAAAGGGTTACCCTTGTAATGTTGTAGCCCTATTGTTGTTGTTATCGAAGCCATAAGTATTATTAAGTGACATAACAAATGAATCATAGAAAACATAGATGTTATAAAAAAATATATTTGTATCGACTAAATCATTGTTAGTTTTGGACCGAAACTTGAAGTTACAGTTTGCACCAAACACCCCTAATTTTGCACCAAACACCCTCAATTTTGCACCAAACACCCTCAATTTTGCACCAAACACCCTCAATTTTGCACCAAACACCCTCAATTTTGGATCAAAAATCTTCAATTATGGATCAAACATCTTCAAGTTTGCATTTCAAGATCCGCCGTGTGGTCACACTCAAGATCCGCCGTGTGGTCACACTCAAGATCCGCCGTGTGGTCACACTCAAGATCCGCCCTGTGGTCACACACATCCGCCCTGTGGTCACACTCAAGATCCGCCCTGTGGTCACACTCAAGATCCGCCCTGTGGTCACACTCAAGATCCGCCGTGTGGTCACACTCAAGATCCGCCCTGTGGTCACACTCAAGATCCGCCCTGTGGTCACACTCAAGATCCGCCGTGTGGTCACACTCAAGATCCGCCCTGTGGTCACACTCAAGATCCGCCCTGTGGTCACACTCAAGATCCGCCCTGTGGTCACACTCAAGATCCGCCGTGTGGTCACACTCAAGATCCGCCCTGTGGTCACACTCAAGATCCGCCCTGTGGTCACACTCAAGATCCGCCGTGTGGTCACACTCAAGATCCGCCCTGTGGTCACACTCAAGATCCGCCGTGTGGTCACACTCAAGATCCGCCCTGTGGTCACACACATCCGCCCTGTGGTCACACTCAAGATCCGCCCTGTGGTCACACTCAAGATCCGCCCTGTGGTCACACTCAAGATCCGCCGTGTGGTCACACTCAAGATCCGCCCTGTGGTCACACTCAAGATCCGCCCTGTGGTCACACTCAAGATCCGCCCTGTGGTCACACTCAAGATCCGCCCTGTGGTCACACTCAAGATCCGCCCTGTGGTCACACTCAAGATCCGCCCTGTGGTCACACTCAAGATCCGCCCTGTGGTCACACTCAAGATCCGCCCTGTGGTCACACTCAAGATCCGCCCTGTGGTCACACTCAAGATCCGCCTGTGGTCACACTCAAGATCCGCCCTGTGGTCACACTCAAGATCCGCCGTGTGGTCACACTCAAGATCCGCCCTGTGGTCACACTCAAGATCCGCCGTGTGGTCACACTCAAGATCCGCCCTGTGGTCACACTCAAGATCCGCCGTGTGGTCACACTCAAGATCCGCCCTGTGGTCACACTCAAGATCCGCCGTGTGGTCACACTCAAGATCCGCCCTGTGGTCACACTCAAGATCCGCCCTGTGGTCACACTCAAGATCCGCCCTGTGGTCACACTCAAGATCCGCCCTGTGGTCACACTCAAGATCCGCCCTGTGGTCACACTCAAGATCCGCCCTGTGGTCACACTCAAGATCCGCCCTGTGGTCACACTCAAGATCCGCCCTGTGGTCACACTCAAGATCCGCCCTGTGGTCACACTCAAGATCCGCCCTGTGGTCACACTCAAGATCCGCCCTGTGGTCACACTCAAGATCCGCCCTGTGGTCACACTCAAGATCCGCCCTGTGGTCACACTCAAGATCCGCCCTGTGGTCACACTCAAGATCCGCCCTGTGGTCACACTCAAGATCCGCCCTGTGGTCACACCAAGATCCGCCCTGTGGTCACACTCAAGATCCGCCCTGTGGTCACACTCAAGATCCGCCGTGTGGTCACACTCAAGATCCGCCCTGTGGTCACACTCAAGATCCGCCCTGTGGTCACACTCAAGATCCGCCCTGTGGTCACACTGGTCAAGATCCGCCGTGTGGTCACACTCAAGATCCGCCGTGTGGTCACACTCAAGATCCGCCGTGTGGTCACACTCAAGATCCGCCCTGTGGTCACACTCAAGATCCGCCCTGTGGTCACACTCCAAGATCCGCCCTGTGGTCACACTCAAGATCCGCCCTGTGGTCACACTCAAGATCCGCCCTGTGGTCACACTCAAGATCCGCCCTGTGGCCCAAGATCCGCCCTGTGGTCACACTCAAGATCCGCCCTGTGGTCACACTCAAGATCCGCCCTGTGGTCACACTCAAGATCCGCCCTGTGGTCACACTCAAGATCCGCCCTGTGGTCACACTCAAGATCCGCCCTGTGGTCACACTCAAGATCCGCCCTGTGGTCACACTCAAGATCCGCCCTGTGGTCACACTCAAGATCCGCCCTGTGGTCACTCAAGATCCGCCCTGTGGTCACACTCAAGATCCGCCCTGTGGTCACACTCAAGATCCGCCCTGTGGTCACACTCAAGATCCGCCCTGTGGTCACACTCAAGATCCGCCGTGTGGTCACACTCAAGATCCGCCCTGTGGTCACACTCAAGATCCGCCCTGTGGTCACACTCAAGATCCGCCCTGTGGTCACACTCAAGATCCGCCGTGTGGTCACACTCAAGATCCGCCCTGTGGTCACACTTCAAGATCCGCCCTGTGGTCACACTCAAGATCCGCCCTGTGGTCACACTCAAGATCCGCCGTGTGGTCACACTCAAGATCCGCCCTGTGGTCACACTCAAGATCCGCCGTGTGGTCACACTCAAGATCCGCCGTGTGGTCAAGACACTCAAGATCCGCCGTGTGGTCACACTCAAGATCCGCCCTGTGGTCACACTCAAGATCCGCCCTGTGGTCACACTCAAGATCCACCCTGTGGTCACACTCAAGATCCGCCCTGTGGTCACACTCAAGATCCGCCCTGTGGTCACACTCAAGATCCGCCCTGTGGTCACACTCAAGATCCGCCCTGTGGTCACACTCAAGATCCGCCCTGTGGTCAAGATCCGCCCTGTGGTCACAAGATCCGCCCTGTGGTCACACTCAAGATCCGCCTGTGGTCACACTCAAGATCCGCCCTGTGGTCACACTCAAGATCCGCCCTGTGGTCACACTCAAGATCCGCCCTGTGGTCACACTCAAGATCCGCCGTGTGGTCACACTCAAGATCCGCCCTGTGGTCACACTCAAGATCCGCCCTGTGGTCACACTCAAGATCCGCCGTGTGGTCACACTCAAGATCCGCCCTGTGGTCACACTCAAGATCCGCCCTGTGGTCACACTCAAGATCCGCCCTGTGGTCACACTCAAGATCCGCCGTGTGGTCACACTCAAGATCCGCCGTGTGGTCACACTCAAGATCCGCCCTGTGGTCACACTCAAGATCCGCCCTGTGGTCACACTCAAGATCCGCCGTGTGGTCACACTCAAGATCCGCCCTGTGGTCACACTCAAGATCCGCCCTGTGGTCACACTCAAGATCCGCCCTGTGGTCACACTCAAGATCCGCCGTGTGGTCACACTCAAGATCCGCCCTGTGGTCACACTCAAGATCCGCCGTGTGGTCACACTCAAGATCCGCCCTGTGGTCACACTCAAGATCCGCCCTGTGGTCACACTCAAGATCCGCCCTGTGGTCACACTCAAGATCCGCCCTGTGGTCACACTCAAGATCCGCCCTGTGGTCACACTCAAGATCCGCCGTGTGGTCACACTCAAGATCCGCCCTGTGGTCACACTCAAGATCCGCCCTGTGGTCACACTCAAGATCCGCCCTGTGGTCACACTCAAGATCCGCCGTGTGGTCACACTCAAGATCCGCCCTGTGGTCACACTCAAGATCCGCCCTGTGGTCACACTCAAGATCCGCCCTGTGGTCACACTCAAGATCCGCCGTGTGGTCACACTCAAGATCCGCCCTGTGGTCACACTCAAGATCCGCCCTGTGGTCACACTCAAGATCCGCCGTGTGGTCACACTCAAGATCCGCCCTGTGGTCACACTCAAGATCCGCCCTGTGGTCACACTCAAGATCCGCCGTGTGGTCACACTCAAGATCCGCCCTGTGGTCACACTCAAGATCCGCCCTGTGGTCACACTCAAGATCCGCCCTGTGGTCACACTCAAGATCCGCCGTGTGGTCACACTCAAGATCCGCCGTGTGGTCACACTCAAGATCCGCCCTGTGGTCACACTCAAGATCCGCCGTGTGGTCACACTCAAGATCCGCCGTGTGGTCACACTCAAGATCCGCCCTCTGGTCACACTCAAGATCCGCCCTGTGGTCACACTCAAGATCCGCCGTGTGGTCACACTCAAGATCCGCCGTGTGGTCACACTCAAGATCCGCCCTGTGGTCACACTCAAGATCCGCCCTGTGGTCACACTCAAGATCCGCCCTGTGGTCACACTCAAGATCCGCCCTGTGGTCACACTCAAGATCCGCCCTGTGGTCACACTCAATTTCTGTTTTCGCGGATTGCAGAATTTCATACATAGTATGAAGCAGGCGCGGATTAAGCTTTTATGGGCGTTAGGCTAAGTCTGTATGACTGGGTCATTTTGTAAATTTTCGTCTTTTAGTGAAAATTCTGATCTCATGATCTGAGCGTACGACTGGGATGCTGGAAGTCCCAAGTTCGAGTCCAACGGCGATTTAACCAGCAATTTTTCCACAGATTAGCGCAGATATGCAGAACGATATGTGCTGACATCAGGCGCAGAGGTTTGTCTTCTGCATCACATCTTCTTCCCCACCCGACCTTTGTTAAAGTGGCCAATGGTTGGGTGGCGCTCACCGTCCTTCGGAGGGGATGTACAGCCGTCGGTCCCGATGGTAGGAGTTTCACTCCCTGTCTGGTTCTTTGAACACTTCTCGAAAAGAGTAGGGTGTTAACCCGGTGTTCATCCACTTTCCATCTTGGCAAATTCATCGTGTACAAACTGAAAACAAGTCATTGTGACTAACGTGTGCTTTTCCAGGCATATGCCTAAAATCGAAATACCTAACTCTATAAAGTTCACTTACTTTTTTTACTGCTCTTTTTCAAAGATAATTTTTAGTGCATGCATTTTACTTTTAGTACCATTTTTTCCTTGGATGGGCTCTGTGGCATACAGAGAACGTCCCGTGGTCCAAAGGTGCATGGATGTGCTCTGTGGCATACAGAGAACGTCCCGTGGTCCAAAGGTGCTTGGATGTGTCCAGTGGCATACAGAGAACATTCCGTGGTCCAAAGGTGCACGGATGTGCTCTGTGGCATACAGAAAACGTCCCGTGGTTCAAAGGTGCACGGATGTGCTCTGTGGCATACAGAGAACGTCCCGTGGTCCAAAGGTGCTTGGATGTGTCCAGTGGCATACAGAGAACATTCCGTGGTCCAAAGGTGCACGGATGTGCTCTGTGGCATACAGAGAACGTCCCGTGGTTCAAAGGTGCACGGATGTGCTCTGTGGCATACAGAGAACGTCCCGTGGTCCAAAGGTGCATGGATGTGCTCTGTGGCATACAGAGAACGTCCCGTGGTCCAAAGGTGCTTGGATGTGTCCAGTGGCATACAGAGAACGTTCCGTGGTCCAAAGCTGCTTGGTGTTCTCTGTGGCATACAAAGAACGTCCCGTGGTCCAAAGGTGCATTGATTTTGAAATGCATACGACCAAAAATCTTCAAGTGGGATCAACCTCTTTGGGTAAAATTCTCCAGTTTTTGATAAAACACTTTCTTGGACAAAAACATATTGGCGGTAAATTAGTCAAAGTAGAACTGTAGAACGATACGTTCCCGACAAACCGGACGAACAAGAATCTACCCGACAAGCGAAAATCTGGATGGTTCTCCTCCCCCACCCCCCTCCCCCCCCCCTTTTAGTGACGCCTCAGTGTATCTAAGTCAATTTGGTCACATAGATCGTGCTTACAAAATAAAATCATTAGATCGTCCAAACGGTCTTCTGATACTTTACTTTGTGAACCAGAGCTTCATTTTGCTAAAAAGATCACACACCTCCCCGCTTTATCAAAGATTGTTGCTACCAAATAACAAATCTAATTGCCGAAAAAATCGCAATTCTGTCCGAAAGTCAGCCCGAAATTACTCAAGGTTTTCAATTTACACAGTGAATCAGATAAAAACATGGGATCAATAATAGAGTTTTCTCGTTCTGTATAGTTTATCAATATTTTACTTAAAATTGACACGTACCGTGAACTACCAGACGCTGCACACCAACTCCCAGAAAGATGGATTATCCAGAAGACATGGGCGTAGGAAGGGTCACCTTTTGGAAGAGGGGGGGGGGGGGTGAACAATTTCAAAAACAAATCCTGTTATAAATGGAAAAATTGCACTGGTAAATTAAGTTTCTATTAAAAGTTGCCGCTTATCGGGAAATCCCGTTCATCTTTATCAATTTTCCGAAATTATATTTGTTTTAAAATTTTGGACCGTTTTCGGGAAATTGGAATCGAAATTTCGGGTAAGTTAGGCCATTTTACCACATTTTTTCATTTTATGTTAATAGGTTTAGGAAGAACTTATTTTAAATTAACCCTATACACAGCCCTATACAATTAGGTCAGTTTTGTATTTTCAAGGTAAGAAATATTTTGGTTATCATATTCAGTTCTTAGCAAATATCATAGTAGCAGACCAGTGCCCTATGCACTTAAGGAGACAATGCAAAGAGAGAAATCATTAGTTTAGAGCAAGACTGCAAAAAGGATGATTTTCAAAGAGGAATTCAGATTGGGCAGTACGTACCAATTGCGGGAAATGTTTGAATCTGGGGTGAGGGGGCATATGATTTGAGTGGCACTTTCCAACAATCGTATTTTCAACAACAAAAAAACACGAAACATTTTCTAAAATTGTATATGTCCGAAAATTATTAGAGACCCATTTTTCTGTTTTTAGATTGAAAGCTTCAAAATTCAAGATATTTTGGTCCAAAATTTGATAAAATAGAATAAATTTCAACCAAAATCTACACAAATTAAAAAATAGATCATAGAATTGGAAGGATTTAGACTTAAAGATCATGATTAGCCAATTGTATTAGTCATGAATCAGAATATATTTAATTTCTAAAATAATGTAAAAAGCAATTTAGGGGTCTTTAGATTGTTATTCTGCAGGCCATTATTTTCTTGCTGAGAATAAATGTAACTCGGTATATCAGTGTAAATTAGACCAGGTGGCCCAAATTCACACACAGTCTTCAGCGAGTAAGAGGCAGAATCCAAATTAAAGGAGCTCCGCGAGTGAGTTTTTGTGGTATTTTTCTTGTTACTTTTTCAAAATCTGCCAATAAAATGATCAATGTAGTAGTATAGGGGCTTTAACATATTTTGATAGTTAAAAAAAAAAATATCTCTGTAAAGGAACACCTTTTAATCTTTACAAAGAAGATTGGAGAGGGCACGTCAGTTAATTTCACGACAATGGTCCGGGTCCAATTAGTAAACTTTGCTCTGCATGGCCCATTTCAATTATGCCCCACTTGTGAAATTTGAGATGCTTTGCACACTCGAGAAAGGTCCTATTTAAAAGAGTTTTTTTCAATACCATTTAAAAGCTGGGAAACCAAAGGAAGACGAGAGGTATAGGCTTTTAAAGTATGACAAGATCTAAAATATGTAGCGCTGCTGGACCCGCAACTAAATTTGTCTTTAGGGGAAATTCAGAATAGTGTGAAATTTCACAATTTTAGTTTTTTTAGAGCGATATCTGTGTTACTTTATTTATTGAAAAAATTAGGTATATAGCCTTTGAAGAAAAAGTGTTTCAATGTTTAAAAGGGCAGGTTCCTTGAATTCTCTAAAAATGGCATTTGTCCTCTTTAAAAGGGTACTTTTTCTTCTGAAAAATGACACTTTTCCCTCCGAAAAAGGGCACTATTCCTCTTTGAAAAGGGCACTTTTTAAACTTTTGAGAAAAGTGTGGGGGAGAACACGTTCCCATGTCCCTGGTTCAGCCATCTATGTTAGGCAGTTAGGGAGAACTTCAGTAAGGTGGGAGGTAGTATATTTCTATAAGTAAAACCAAATTCAGTAATAGTTTATCAGAGTTTATGTACAATGTATTCAACATCACCTGCATGTCACTCATCCTACTCTAATTCACATATAGGTATCACGTGACTTATTTATGTTTACAGCTCATTAGTATCATTATATTATCCATGCACAAGTTGGTGGCAGCGCTGGTTGTGGCATTAACTCCTATAAGCCACACTTGAATTGGAAACCATAAGGGTCATAAGTGTTAGGCTACATAGAAAAAACCTCAAATTGTGCTTAAGTTGATTTCTGCCTATTTCTGGAAACCTCTTTAACTCTCCAACCGAGCACCGCTCTGATCCCACCTTCCAGAACCTCGACAGGCTCCAATCTCCCAAATCCATATACGACTTCAATTTCATCTCCTTTTCTGAAGCACGATTTTGCTGCTTAGTTAAATGTGTTTCAGTTCAGTAGTATAATAATTCAATAGAGAAAAAAATGTTTATGTCAATGAGAAGCTTTTTGTGAGAAAGGCGAAGCAGAGAATTTCTATAATTACATGTGCAGTCAGACCTGATGGCTGGATTACGTGCAAACAACGGAAAACTATATGCTTTACCGTTTAATATGGTTCCATATATTTCGAATATAAACACATTAAAAAAGACAAATAAGAAACAAACATGAAACAAAAATATTTTTATTGGTAAAACTAATTTTTCATCGTTCGTAGCCTTTGTTTTATATGTTAAATATACATAAATTGTTAAATTAACCCATGCGGATGAGTATGAAACACTGCTAATGTAGAAAAAGACCTACAAGAAATTAACCAATGGGGTTAGAGATATGTAACTTCTGGACTTCTTGTCAAACTCACTCACTGTAACGTTTACCCATGAAGCTCGATGGTTTACCACATGGGTCAGAGTATGGAGATTAAATTGCGAGTGGTGTAGGATCCCCAGAGGCCTAGCTGTGAGAAATTATTTATAGAACAAAAGTTTGGTGACCTCAGGTACGAGCTTAGCTGGATTGCTCTTAAAATCCGTATAGCCGGTGTAAAAGTAAATTTTGGCCCCCGGCCCTTATTTCATACAAAATTTGGGCCCCAGACAATAAAATCGTAGCCATCCAGCACACTTGGTCCCCCTCATAGTGAAACGGTCCGTTATGGAATTTGGGCCCGGCCCTTCTTTCCTATGAAATTTGGAGACAACAACTTGTCCTCCTTTTGCAAGAAAAAGCCCTTCTTCTCCCTTCACACTAAACATCACTGCCGTTTGGCGTAAAGCACGCCTTTTTTTCTTTAGTGTATTAGTTTATCACTTCTTATCACTTTTAAGCTTATCACTTCAGTACACAAAATTAATTGAAAGAACCGTACAGACACACCAGTAAATTACCTAGTAAAATCAGACCGGAGGGGACCAAATTCACTAGACATTCTTTAGGAAATAAGGTCCGGGGGGGCCGAAATTTACGGGGGAAAAATTTACTATCACACAGGCGTTGGAGAGAATCTTCAAGCGGAAGTTTTTTTTATGACGTCATTACACGTGATTAGGTTAGGATAGGTTTAGGTTTAGATTAGGTTAGGTTTAAGTGAGGGTATGTTGTCACACCCGCTTTAAGATTATGTCGGCTGCTAGTCCGGCCCTCGTCCGCCTAGTGCTATCAAAGTTGAAGTTGCTCCAAATCTAAATTAGTTAAAGAGCACTATTAGAGTGTTCGACCGAGTTGATTTCCCAATGAATTTATTTACATTAGAAATAAATGATTTGCATATAAATAGATCATTGAAATTCATCACGAATTTGATTTTTTTTTATATTTATTGTTATAATAGTAGTATACTACCGATATGAAATAGCTGAAATATAGACTATTTTAGTTCCTATATTTCACAGTAGCGTATACAAAATAACAAATTCTATCAAGAAGAGGTAAGACTAATATTTTTTTGCAAATGAATTATAAATTTTTCTATAATAAAGACAAAAATAATGGTATGTAATATATAATCATTTTCCTGACAGACTCGGTCAATCCAGAAATCATTATCATATATGTGAATTATACATTTATACAGTTAATCGTCGTGCTTGTTGTACATGCAACTTTATCTTTTTTTCTTCATAAGTTCTAGGTTTCTTATATAATTATGGACAGAATCACAAGTCTACTCGGCAGGTTGGGAAAAGGTCCTTCCGGACTTTCTAGAGGTATCACGGTGCTTCTTGCGGGAGGTGCATTAGCCTATGGTGTGAGAGAATCGATTTACACAGGTAATCCTAGGCATAGGGCCTACTGCACTGGTGGTAGGCCTAGTCTCTACAACGTAAGAAAAGATAACGCTAGGCCAAAAAACGTTACTGACGACACAGTGAATGAGTGATGATATTCAGTGACATACATAAACTAAACTTTATGAGAACTTCAAGCTGCTTTTTAATTTTATTTTGAGGGTTTGCTGTAGAAAATTTCCATGAATAGGCCTATATTGTTAAAAAATATAAGATAATTGTTGAGAAAAATCATCGCCGACATTCTTAAGTTCTACATGAAGTGTGTCGTAATTTTTTTACCACATTGCGATTGTTACATGGCGGGTTGATTTGATTTCAAAGTTACCAAATTGCTCTCTTTTTTTTAGCTTATGAGCAGAGAATTAATGGAAAATATAATCGGTACTTGTTTCTAAACATCAAATACAATTTTTCATAGGCTAATAATATTTAGTTCTTTGCATTCATATTCCACAAGTTGGCCATGTTATGAACGTTACGTTGATGCAGGGTACTACTAGTATGTTTTTCATTTGATAAATGTGTTGTATATAGTGGCGTAGCCAGAGGAGGGGGAGTGCCCCTCTCTTTAATATTGTAATCCGTTGGTTCAGATTTTAATTCGTTGATTCAGATTGGTGCCGTCGGTTCAACAAGCTTTGACATTGCAGGTGCTTATTATGTTTTTAGATTTTAAAAAGGGCACTTTCTCAGAAAAAATTGTTCTTCGGTTATAATATATTAAACATTTGTGCGATTTTGTATTTAAAAACATGAATTAAGACAGAAGAGGGGTGGGGAAGGGGGAGGGAAGAGAGGGGGAAGGTGGGTGTTGGAGTGCACATAATTCAGAACAGGCTCATTTGAAAAGTTTGACAACATTTACACAAGTTTGTTGTAAATTATTGAAAACCTTTTAGACAAGTTGACAACTCATATTTTTCAAACAATGATGATAAACCTAACCATGTACAAACGTAAACAATAAAACATTTCTACCTTATGCGTTTTCATGATTTTGTGCTTTGTATATGGTGTATTATAGCTCTCTTTGACATGATTTTTGACTTGTATAATACACCTTAATATGCGTTGCGACACGTTTTTGTCCTTGAAATGTTAATTTTGCGAGAGCTTCTGGGGGGCTTTGCCCCCTGGACACCACCAGGGGCCCTTAAGCGGGCCACTGGACCCTACGCCCACAAGTCGAGCACAAAGCCTTCGGTGTCACCTCAACTACACCACTAAATAACTTGTCAGTTCAATTCAATTCCACGCTCCCTCCCCCCCCCCCTCCTCCATTATGAAAATCCTGGCTATGCCACTGGTTGTATATTATTTTCATTAAACAATTTATGCAAAGGCATACAGATATTTTTCAACAGTTAAATTTTTCGAAGCTATCCATAATCCAACAAATAAGTGATTGAAGTTTTTTTTAAACTTCTGGGACGGAAATTCATGGGTGGAAAATCCTGGCGGAAAGAAACAGCACGCGCTAGCATTTAAATCCCTAAAAAGCTTTTCTGAACTAAAGACAGGCAACGTGGTGTACAAGTAAAATATTTTGATGGAGACTTCTGGCCAACTTTCGAGAGCGGTTCTGGTCGTTTTTTTTTTTGTTCTTTAGACCAACCAAATATTCTTACATTATTTTTGTTACTTTGGGGGAGATTACAGAGGAGCAATTTGTCTTTTTATGCATTATTATTTAAAAAATAAATTTTGAGTTGCCATTGATTTCATTATGTTCGTCCTGAAATTCTGATGAAAATATTATAAATAGTATGGAAAAACTAAAATAATGGGTTGTGACATGAAAGATTTTTCTCAAACAACACAGCTTTCCTCATATTCCACGTTATTTCCTTGCAGAGATCGCGTTAACGACAAATTTTTCGTATATTACGCCATGGCTGAAATTTTTTACAACACAGGTTGTATCTGCATTGTAAGATTTAGATATACATGTAGCATGTGAAATTTTACGCCAAAGTTTTTCATTAACATAAATGAAAATCATGAACATCTTACCTCTCTGATGTGATTCACTTTTCTGAATTACTCATAAATAAAAGAAAAATTATACAACTACAAGACTAATGGCCGAATGATTCAACATGCCTGTAGTACTGTACATAAACACATATAGGCTAGTACATAGGCCCTATGCATGATGTATGTACACTGTTTTGAATGCAGGCTGTCAATTGTCAACGATATTATTAGCTTGGATTCTACTTTCCTTCTGTATTGTATTGATCGTGTATCTGTGAAGTGATCACAATCTGCAAGTCAAGTTACTATACTGTAAAGAAGTAGGCGTGTTTGAGATCTGAATAGTATATTATTGTTGACAATCGATCAAAGTTTACTAAAATGTCATGAAAGTTTGGATTCGATAAACAAAAGTATTTTCTAGTTTATTTTGGGATTGTTAACCCAAATTTCATGATTCAACAATCAACATTATACAAGGATTGGGTATGAAGGTTTTCTTAATATTTTTAAAGATTATAATAGTCCGATTTTTTAAATGTTTTCGGTATTTTAAGCGCAATTTTCATTCACTTTAGTGAGGCAGGCCTACAAGTGTGTGTTAGTAATTACTTGCGAGCTTCGCTAGCACGCAGTGCCCTGTACTGTACATTACGCAGTGCCCTGTGCTGTACATTACGCAGTGCCCTGTGCTGTACATTACGCAGTGCCCTGTGCTGTACATTACGCAGTGCCCTGAGCTGTACATTATGCAGTGCCCTGTGCTGTACATTACGCAGTGCCCTGTGCTGTACATTACGCAGTGCCCTGTGCTGTACATTACGCAGTGCCCTGTGCTGTACATTACGCAGTGCCCTGTGCTGTACATTACGCAGTGCCCTGTGCTGTACATTACGCAGTGCCCTGTGCTGTACATTACGCAGTGCCCTGTGCTGTACATTACGCAGTGCCCTGTGCTGTACATTACGCAGTGCCCTGTGCTGTACATTACGCAGTGCCCTGTGCTGTACATTACGCAGTGCCCTGTGCTGTACATTACGCAGTGCCCTGTGCTGTACATTACGCAGTGCCCTGTGCTGTACATTACGCAGTGCCCTGTGCTGTACATTACGCAGTGCCCTGTGCTGTACATTACGCAGTGCCCTGTGCTGTACATTACGCAGTGCCCTGTGCTGTACATTACGCAGTGCCCTGTGCTGTACATTACGCAGTGCCCTGTGCTGTACATTACGCAGTGCCCTGTGCTGTACATTACGCAGTGCCCTGTGCTGTACATTACGCAGTGCCCTGTGCTGTACATTACGCAGTGCCCTGTGCTGTACATTACGCAGTGCCCTGTGCTGTACATTCACGCAGTGCCCTGTGCTGTACATTACGCAGTGCCCTGTGCTGTACATTACGCAGTGCCCTGTGCTGTACATTACGCAGTGCCCTGTGCTGTACATTACGCAGTGCCCTGTGCTGTACATTACGCAGTGCCCTGTGCTGTACATTACGCAGTGCCCTGTGCTGTACATTACGCAGTGCCCTGTGCTGTACATTACGCAGTGCCCTGTGCTGTACATTACGCAGTGCCCTGTGCTGTACATTACGCAGTGCCCTGTGCTGTACATTACGCAGTGCCCTGTGCTGTACATTACGCAGTGCCCTGTGCTGTACATTACGCAGTGCCCTGTGCTGTACATTACGCAGTGCCCTCTGCTGTACATTACGCAGTGCCCTCTGCTGTACATTACGCAGTGCCCTGTGCTGTACATTACGCAGTGCCCTGTGCTGTACATTACGCAGTGCCCTCTGCTGTACATTACGCAGTGCCCTCTGCTGTACATTACGCAGTGCCCTCTGCTGTACATTACGCAGTGCCCTCTGCTGTACATTACGCAGTGCCCTCTGCTGTACATTACGCAGTGCCCTCTGCTGTACATTACGCAGTGCCCTCTGCTGTACATTACGCAGTGCCCTCTGCTGTACATTACGCAGTGCCCTCTGCTGTACATTACGCAGTGCCCTCTGCTGTACATTACGCAGTGCCCTCTGCTGTACATTACGCAGTGCCCTCTGCTGTACATTACGCAGTGCCCTCTGCTGTACATTACGCAGTGCCCTCTGCTGTACATTACGCAGTGCCCTCTGCTGTACATTACGCAGTGCCCTCTGCTGTACATTACGCAGTGCCCTCTGCTGTACATTACGCAGTGCCCTCTGCTGTACATTACGCAGTGCCCTCTGCTGTACATTACGCAGTGCCCTCTGCTGTACATTACGCAGTGCCCTCTGCTGTACATTACGCAGTGCCCTCTGCTGTACATTACGCAGTGCCCTCTGCTGTACATTACGCAGTGCCCTCTGCTGTACATTACGCAGTGCCCTCTGCTGTACATTACGCAGTGCCCTCTGCTGTACATTACGCAGTGCCCTCTGCTGTACATTACGCAGTGCCCTCTGCTGTACATTACGCAGTGTCCTTTACAATATACGACAGTAATTTTACAAAATAAGCCGAAATTCAAGGGCTTGTCGTAACCAAATACACTAGACGAAAAATTCTAGCCCAACCTCTGTTTCCTAGGCAGTGGTGTAACTTAAACTTTTTATAACTTGTGAATGGTTTACATTCATGTGACTTGGCATAGAGGTAGAGGACATGGGTGCTGTTCAAATGAGCATGATTAGGGAATTGTGTGTGCATACTAATTAGCTTATTTGCATAACAATAAAAACATTTTTCAGGTTTAAGTTTTGGTTAAAAGTGGAGCTGTGAACGTTTAGGGATTTCAGTAAACGTGTACACGCCAAAAAAAGCAAGTGTGTATTGTTTACACGCTTTTAGTACAGTAATTTTTGAAAATACACCGAAATTGCTCCAAATTTACGATGCGAAGTAAAAAATTGTGCAACCAGTATGGCAAAAGTATTGACTCCATTGCCCAAATAGACGCACGAGTTTTGCTTTCCAAATCGTAAAAAGTTTACTTCTACAGTAAAAATCATCATTTTTATGGAAAATAGGCATGGAAATTCAGTTTAGAAAGAACAGATAACTTCCTTTCAATGTCATTTAAACTCAACATTGTGTAAATTTTTTTGCCGTACTTGCTACGGCTTTCAAAGTTCCACTGAAAATCTTGCATACTAGGCCTATGATACCTCGCTGTAAAACATTTCAAAACTACGCCACCACCCAGGAAGTTATACAATTTTCGTCCTCTCGAAAAAATGGCCGCCATCTTTGCGAAGCAAGTAGAATTTCAGTTGTGTCAAAAACTTTTTATTTTTGTTTATTTTGCAATATTTTTTCTTTCTTGCAAAATTTATTTGACTCATCAGGTAATATTTACATGTACTGATTGTCATGATTGAAGTACTTTGACTGTGTTTTGTTGGTTGATTCAACAGCTTGTAAAACGGGCCTTGATTGAGTGGGATTCAAAGCAATTTTGGCCTAGGCCTATTGTAAGTTTCACTGTTTACTGCTGCACATTCGCGGTGCATTTTACAAGTTGGATTACACAGATTTCGGCGAAATCAAAGTGCATAATATCCCCATTCATTGGTGATTACTGCGCATTTGTGATTCTCACATTTAAAAAAGGTTATGCTAATCGGGTTAACAGTTTGTAAATAGTCATTGATTGTAATTTTGTCAGCCGAATGTGTGTGTGATTTGAATCATGAATGATCATATTGATTTTCAACGGCAAGACTGACTGAAAAACGATTACTCGCAATAAAGTATTTAATAAATGTTAACAAGGATTTGCGAGCGTGTAGCGTGTACACGCCTCTGACAACTCCGAAAGCTACAACACCCCTCTCACCCTTTCTGAATTAAACCAAGCCATCAACGACGCTGGCTGCACCTCCAAGGGCCCAGATAACATCCCCTATCAGTTTCTGAAACACCTCCCCATCAAGGCCACCACTACCCTACTCAACATCTTCAACCACATTTGGTCCTCACACTCCTTTCCCCCTATCTGGAGGACAGCTATTGTCATCCCCGTCCTTAAACCGGGGAAGGATGGTACCGACCCCACCAGCTACGGACCCATCGCCCTTACTTGCTGTCTCTGTAAAATTATGGAAAAGATCATTAATCAGAGACTAAACTGGTTCCTCGAGACCAACAGAATCCTCTCTCCTCACCAAAGCGGCTTCCAAAAACGTCGCAATACCTAGACCAGTTAATTACGCTCGACACCGCTATCCGGGAATCCTTTGCAAAAAGGAACACCTCATTGCCATATTTTTGACCTCGAAAGCTTTCGACACTACTTGGAAATACGGCATTACCGGAAACTTCACACCATTGGCCTCAGAGGCCACCTCCCCATCTTTATTCAAAACTTCCTCTCACCCAGGCAGTTCCAAGTTCGTATTGGCCACACCCTCTCCAACCCGTACCCCAAGAAGAGGGCGTCCCCCAAGGCAGCATCCTTTCCCCACTCTCTTCAACCTGAGCATTAATGACATCGGGAATAACCTTGGCCCCAGCATCAAGCGTACCCTCTCGTGGATGACTTCACCATCTTCTACTCCTCCCCTAGCTTTCCTATTGTTGAAAATAGGCTCCAAACCAGCCTCAATCAGCTGCAAGTCTGGAGCAACAATAACGGTTTTAAATTCTCCAAAGACAAGACAGTCTGCATGCACTTTTGTCATTTCAACAACCTCCACCCCAACCCGAACTTTGTGCTCACCTACAAGCCACACATCACCAACCTGAAAATAAAATGCAATAGCTCCCTTAACCTCCTCCGACTGCTCTCCAACACTACTTGGGGAGCGAACCGCTATGCTCTCCTCAAAATTTTCAGGCTCACCATTCGTGCCAAGCTTGACTATGGCAATATTGTTTACTGTGTCGCTCACAACTCATACCTCAACCACATTAACACCATCCAAAATGAAGCCCTCGGGCTTTGTCTAGGAGCCTACAGGACCTCCCCAATTACTATCCTTCATGTTGAAGCCAACGAACCCCCCTTTCTACTTAGATGTAAAAAGCTTAGCCTCTCCTATGCTTTTAAAGTCCTCACCAACACCCAGAACCCTGTTTACAACCTCATTAGGTACCCCAATTTCTCCTCCCTCTTTGATAAGACTAAAACCCTATCGCCTCCCTTCAGCTTACGCATTAAATCAGACCTCTTTCAACTTGGCATCAACCCCGCCACTCTCGGCACCTACTCCTGGCCCACTTTTCCTCCTTGGGCCACCCCCCTTCCTTCTGTCCACCTAGACCTCTCCACTTATAAGAAAACTCAAACTCACCCTAACCTCTTCATCAATCTCCACAACCAAATCAAAGACCAACTCTCAAATTACACCTCCATCTATACTGATGGCTCCAAGGAAGGCAACAAGACAGCTGCTGCTGCCATCATCCAAGACATCACCCTCAGTAGCAGACTTCCTGACTACTCATCCATCTTTTCAGCGGAGGCTAAGGCCATTCTCCTCGCCCTCAACTTTATTGAGTACTCTCCTCTTAGTCACTTTGCCATTTTCTCTGACTCAAAGGCTGTTCTTACTTCATTACTCAATCTTAAATGGGATAACCTCACCTGCCACCTCCTCCTCCGGAAACTCTTTTCTCCCACCCTCTGCAGGAAAAGTGTTCTTTTCTTCTGGATACCCAGCCATGTTGGCATCCCTGGCAATGACAGGGCTGATACAGCCGCTAAGCTTGCCCTTAACCTCCTCCCTTCCCCTTTTCCCAAAACCCTCTCTGACATCAAACCGCTTATCGCTTCTCTTGTTCGTGACCGCTGGCAAACCTTATGGAACTTCCAAATTGATAACAAACTCCGTGTTATCCAGCCCACAATCGATTAAATCCACCATCAACAACCTTTCTCGTATCGACAACGTTCATATTACCCGTCTTAGAATTGGTCACACCCACCTCACTCACTCCCACCTCCTTATTGGTTCCCCCAACCCCTCTGTAACAATTGCCACTGCATCCTCACAATCCAACACGTTCTCCTTGCTTGCCCCTGTACAACCTTCCCAGAGCTTCCCTCGCTCCCCACAACTCAATTGCTGAGTTCTTCCAGAAAAATCCTCCAGATAAAATAATCTCCTTCCTTCAGCATGCATCCCTCTACAACCATATTTAATTCTCCTCTTCCACCCCCTCTCTACTTTGTTTTTGTTTTACCCATGCACCTCCTCTCTCGATCACAGCTTTCTGGCTTTTGTTCTTGAATTTCTCTCATTCTCCCCCTGGTCTCTTTCCTTACTACCTCTAAAATGATCTGACCGCTCAGGCACAATTTGACCTTCGTTGTCGTGGTGCCGTTAAGACCTCATCAAACAAACAAACAAACACGCCAAACGGTCACAGCTCTAGTTAAAAGTTTTGGTTAAAGTTTTTATAACTTTTAGTTATGAATGGTGTACATTTATGTAACTTGATATAGGGGTACTGTTCAAGTGAGCATGATTAGGGTTGTGTGTGCATACTAATTATCTTATTTGCCTAACAATGAAAATATTTGTATCTATGATATCTCTTAAATTAAAGTGGGAGTGGGGATTTTGTTTAACACAAATGATCATATATGTGAAGACCATTGTCTACACTTAATGGTGAGGTGTTGTGTGTATAATAATTAGCTTATTTGCATAACAATAGACTTGTGCATAAATTGTTTAACCTTTAGATAATAACTTGGTACTTATTACAGTGGTAGAGGACATGGGTACTGTTCAAATGAGCATGATTTGGTGTTGTGTGTGCATACTACTTAGCTTATTTGCATAAGAATGAAAATATTTGTATGTATGATATATTTTGAATTGAAGTGGGAATGGGGATTTTGTTTTACACAAATGATCATATATGTGAAGAGCATTGTTGACACACTCAATGGTGAGGTGTAGTGTGCATATTATGTAGTTTATTTGCCTAACAATAGACTTGCATACAAAATATTCAACCTGAGATAATAACTTGCTGTTTGGTTCAGTGGTAGAGGGCATTGGTACTGTTCAGTTGAGCATGGTTTGGGGGATTGAGTGTGCATAATAATTAGCCTATTTGCATAGCAATGAAAATATTTGTATATGTGGTATCTCTAGAATTAAGTGGGTATGATGATTTTGCTTACACAAATGATCATACAGTATATGTGAAGAGCATTATTCACACTTAATGGTGAGGTACACTGTATACAGTAGTGTGCATTTGCTGCAATATGTTTGACCTGAGTTAAAAAAAAAAAGGCTTATGTCGTACTAACTTCATATTTCTAGTTTTGTTATGATATTGACATTCCTGACATAAATAGCAATCAAAATGCTTGTCTTGCAATGAATAAAGAAGGAAGTAAAAAGTATGTTTGCTTCTAAAGAAAGTTAAATTAGGGGTTTGAGAAATATAATCAATAAGCAGAATGTGGGGTAGAAGATAGGCTTGGGCGATATTGAACATAATGCAATATCGATATATCGCCTGAAAAATATCGATAATATCGAAATATCAATATGCAAATTATAGGACGTCATACGTAAGCTGTATGTACTGCTCTGGGCAAGGTAATCTCGTCTCGGCTCAAAAAATGTCAAGTAAAACTTTTTGTACAAATTAACAGAAATCACTGCAAAATATATACATATGATCTTCAAATAAACACCCATTATGTTTAAAAATGTTCTTTACATGGTTTTTATCTCAAAAGATCAATCACAGAAACTTTGAAAAAGTTTAGGCCTCGGCATATTCTTGAAAAGAAAAAAAAATGTTGTGGAACTGGTATTAGGCCTACACTGTATGCCTTACAAAAATCGGCTCCAATTCTTCTTAATATTTTATAACTCACTTACTTCTTATGAAAGTTGTACTAAAGAGGCATTATTTTGGTAGCATTATATGGACTTCTAGAAATTCAGAAGTCCACATATGATGCATATTATTGAATTTCTAGTCTGCTTCTATCATCGCACGAGTGTTGTCACTAAGAAGAAACAGTGGTAGATGGTATGTGTGTACATAGTAAAGTACTGTACAGTAGTGATATTGTGTGTGTATGTAGTTACTGCACTGTACATTATCTGATCGATCTGGCAAGACCAGTTTGTCACTTTTACTTTAGACTTTCTGAACGAACAAAATAGTGAGAAAAACCTCATAATTTTGTCAGTAATTTGTCAATTAATGACTGTTTGATTTAAAAATTCAGATTCAGTATTCCTTTTGAGGAAACTTAACACGATGTTTGAGGATTTAACATCTTATGATTTTTGTTGTCTGAACATCGTAGGCCATCAAGTATAAAGTTGAAGTATTGCGCAATGCCTCTGTACTCCGCGAGTCAAGTGGTTTTTTGTTCATGGAAGGGTTTTTGGGTAATTGTTATCACAATATTAATGTTTTAATAAAGTTTTATCATAACTGACTGCCTGAAACTTTGATATAAATGAAATTTATTAACTTTTTGTGGCTGCTTAATAAAAAATACTTGGATGTTTGATAGTTATGTTTAGTTTTGTAATAGTTCATGTATTGTGTATTATTGAAAAAACATAATATCGATATGTCGATACGACCCTTGAACTCAATATCGGCCATATCGATATAGGTCAATATCGAAATATATCGAAATATCGATATATCGCCCAAGCCTACTGTAAACTTTTTTTTTGCGATACTAGGACCTTCAAGAAACCAGTTCAAATTTTGTAGGTATCGAAAGGGAAATTAATGGGCTTCCCAATAATGTGCAGAATGAGAAAAAAAAATCAAATCTATGCTTAAACATATTTAGAACATTAATAAAATCCTTAACACATATTGTGCATTATTTCAAAACTAAAAATGTTGTGTTTTTAATTAAGTGTTTTTTCACTTCTTATTAACAACGTAGACTGATCGCAACGTGATTGCGTCACGTAGGTTTTCAGAGTAAATTTGTGTCAGTATGCATTAACACTATAGAATACCAATCAGTCACTGAGCAAATCGGCAGTGGACATATAACAAAAGCTGTCGAAATCTCTAAATATGTTTTTTAGTGTACCTAAAAAAGAGCCTAAGTTGTAAGAAATATACAAATCGAGAACCTATTTTCCCATAAAAATAGGCATTTGAAGGAAAGAATGTATGCTTTATTAGTATTTTTGGTCCAAAAATTGTGTTTTTTTTAAAGATCCATTGTACATTTTGTTCGTAGATTAGAGGGCGTATCAACACGGAAGTAAAGTCTCGCATTGCGTGGTTTGAATTTTGGTGACATTGGCAACCTTAATATAAGATAATCGTTGAGAAAAATCATCGTGGACATTCTTAAGCTCTACATGAAGTGTGTCGTGATTTTTTTACCACATTGCGATCGTTTACATGGTGGCTTGATTTGATTCCAAAATTACCAAATTGCTCTTTTTTAGCTTATGAGCAGAGAATTAATGGAAAATATAATCGGTACTTGTTTCTGAATATCAAATACAATTTTTCCATAGGCTAATATTTAGTTCTCTCTGCATTCATATTCCACAAGTTGGCCATGTTGCGAACGTTACGTAGATGCAGGGTACTAGTAGGCTTTCTCGCGAAAGTGATATACGCGCGGACTGAAAAATACCTCCAAAACCTCGTGATATTTGCACTGTGTCTTGTGTTTATTTCCTGCTGATAATAAAGTATCCACAATTAAAGTGTCCTCTCCTTATTCATTCAAGATTGGTATAAAATATTTTGTCAGAATGCTCCTTAATCCCTCGAATTTTCTGGGTCAGTGAACCGTAACCCAACCGTTTTTACACACTAACGATGGAAAATTCCATTTGGTCACATTTCCGGGTTCACCATGCTTCTTTGTTTCGCTTGTACTGTTGGCGCTGATGAGAGGATGGTCAGAGATACCCGGCACTGAAACAGATGAGAGGATGGTCAGAAATACCTAGGACTGAAACAGATGATAGGATGGTCAGAGATACCTGGCACCGAAACAGATGAGAGGATGGTCAGAGATACCTGGCACTGAAACAGATGAGAGGATGGTCAGAGATACCTGGCACTGAAACGGATGATAGGATGGTCAGAGATACCTGGCACTGAAACAGATGATAGTATGGTCAGAGATACCTGGCACTGAAAACTTCTATACATACAGTACACTGAATTTTGACCTTAAATTATTAGACTTGAGTTCCAATCGGATTTTATAACAATCTTACCGATTCTTACGGATGATGAGGCATGGAAGTCTGATAGACTTGTTGAACCTATCAGCAATTTTCAGATTAACTATATAATGCAGGTTTAATTAAAGCTAGCCGAGTCAATTAAGTCTGAAAACTTCAAAATATTTTAAGTCCAAATATGGCCTATACCCAGCTTGTGTCGTGAAGTCACATGGTCACAAGATTCTTGATTCTTGATAGCATGACATTTAAAAAAGCAAGAAATACTGTCCTGGATGGTAATGATGGCTGGTAATGATGGATGGTAATGATGGATGGTAATCAATCGCCATAAGCCTAGCGGCTCGTTGACGCACTCCTCAGGGTCATTGAATAGGATGTGTCTGGCTGAAGTTTTTGAAGTAGAATTCGGGACCACCCTGCAGTAGCCAGATCAGATGCAGACAATTCACTCCCAACTTTTCAGGCCATCCATCCACCTGGCACGAGGGCGCCCAGCAGATCTGCTGGTACCAGAGGGAAGGCCTGACATCATGGGGGCAAGGCCTTTACAAACACAATGTCCATGCCACTATTAAATGGCAATGATGCTAATAATGGTTGGTAATGATGGATGGTAATGACGGATGGTAATGACGGATGGTAATGACGGATGGTAATGACGGATGGTAATGACGGATGGTAATGATGGATGGTAAAGGATTGTACATGTACTATAACTCAAGTTTAATTAAAGAATGCTGTTGCATATTTATGTTGAAAGAACTTCTCTATTTTAATGTTCTAATAATATGACCTCTATGGTTGCCATTTCAAGTGTAGCCTATGGTTGTATCCAAGTTTCTTTGTCTCCGGAGCTGACGAGTATGGCACTTCAGTCATGCACAGAAGAACAATGTCAATGTTTGATAATCAGATGAAGTACAACAGAAAATACTTTGTGGACGGATCATCCACTAAAGTTAACACCTGACTATTTTAGTTTGGATTGTGAATTAAATATTTAAATGAGATTTGAAACTCTTGAGAGAGCTGGCATTCACGACAGCATCCAAAAAGCCAGGGTTTGCACTAGCTTCAAATTTTGGGGAGGGAAATTCCCTTTCAACATTTGTTTGTAGGGATTTCAGAATTTTGGTAGAATATTTCCACAAGTTATAAAAAATATTTTTACTGATAAAAATACCATTTCATTGGTGAGCATGCAAAGCATAATGCGAGCTGACAGTATGTAATGGTGATTCCGGCCATATGGTTGCCAGTTTTTTGTCAGATTTTCTCAGAAATGTTACAGCTCTTCCAGAGTTTCTCAGAAAAAGTTAATGTTTCTTCAGATATCCTTATGGAAGGTTAGAATTTCCTTACAAAATGTTAAAGTTTTTCAGAGACACTACTGTAAAACAAGATTGAAGAATAGTTTCCTTAAGAAGTCTACAAAACATTTGATATTTCCTGAGGAGATAAATGTAAAATGATATAATTTTCCATTATTCTTTAGAGATCCTCAAGCGTCTCTCTCGTAGCTCTGGAGATTTAAAATGCTTAAGATTCTTCAAAATATTTGGGGACCTACAGTTGTATTAGGCATGATTATTAAACTCTGCCTTTATTATTGTTTACATTTGCATAAAGTTGTTACAGTACAGTATATGAAATAACCAGACTTTTAATTTTATTTAGTATGCTCTGTCAGGGAGTGTGACAGGATGTGACTGCATATGGACATAGGGAGGAATGCCATGTGGGACATGGATGGGGGGCTATGCGGGACAAGGTATAATATATACCATGTGGTATACACCAAGGGCTATATCAGGCATTATTTGATTCCGCCTTTTTTTCTGATTCAGCAAGTCATTTGCATATAAGTTATTATATGAAGTGACACTTTCATACATAGTATACTCAATCAGGGACTATGATAGCTAGGATGAGACTTCTTATGGAGCCTATGGGATGTCATGTGAGACATGGGGTGGGATGCCATGTGGAACATAGGGTGGGATGCCATGTGGAACAGGATGGAATGCCATGTAGGATATATGGTGGAATGCCATGCGGGACATAGGGTGGAATGCCATGGGATGGGATGGAATGTCGGACATGGAATGTCATATGCGACATGGGATGCCATGTGGGACATGGGGTGGGATGTCATTTGGCATATGGGATAGGATCCATGTGGGACATATGGTGGAGTTCCACGTGGGACATGGGATGGCATGTCATGTGGGACATGGGGTGGGATGCCATGTGGGAGATATGGTGGAATGCTATGTGGGACATGGGATGGCATATCATGTGGGACATGGGATGCCATGTGGGACATGGGATGCCATGTGGGACATGGGATGCCATGTGGGACATGGGATGCCATGTGGGACATGGGATGCCATGTGGGACATGGGATGCCATGTGGGACATGGGATGCCATGTGGGACATGGGATGCCATGTGGGACATGGGATGCCATGTGGGACTTGTAAGATGCCATTTTTATAATTGGCCGGGTCATATGATATGGTGTCAATTTGCATGGGCATGTGAACCATGATGGTATTTACCATTCTAGTTTTTTTGTTGTATACTTAAAGGTAAAACTCCTCTTAAATTATATTTATTTCCATAAATTGCATAAATATTAGGGCTGTGCATTTACGTTTAGTGACAACTACCCAATAAACACCCTTTCCCCTTTCCCAGCAATCTAGAAAAATTCCATACCTTCAACTGTACACGGTCATCGTACATGGCTGAGGCTAGCAGCTACCATGTTGAAGAAACTGACTGTAAATAGTTTTGTGATAGCCCCCTCATATATCGCTCAGAACATTTAGAATTGAAATGAAGTTCCCAGATGAGGCTAAACCCGGAAGTCTTTTGACTGCTTAAAAAACTTTGATCCAATGCGGTTGAAGACAGAGATTCTTCTGTTACAAAAATGACAATGCAATTGGCAAAGAATATTGTGCGAAATGCATGCAAATCAAAGAAGCTCACGGTTTATTTTAAGTATCTTTGATTTCATGTCTAATTGCTTAAATTCATATCGTCAACTCGAGGCCTGATGTTATCACTGAATGCTTAAGCGTGGATTTCAACACTTGTCTAAGCCAGCAGCTTCCTGTTGCTTTGCGCGACCATCCCGCGTTGCTTCTAATTTTGTGTGGGATTGTGAGAACTGATTATGCAATTCTCGCGATCGTGCTGCTAATGCAAAACCTGTGACAAGCTACAGTATTCCATAACAAGAGTAGAGATGTCTATATCAATAATCAGATATATCAATATCATTAATGATTAAGTTAACAACAGACGCAGGGGGAATAGTCTTTACTGTGCTTGTTCAGATTTGCATTTTGTTTTTAATAAGGAAATTTGTATTGTGTGGATTTTGTTTATTTCAAATTCAAGGGGGTAAATAAATATTAATATTTTGTCTTTTTCATTTCAGTCCAGGGTGGTCAACGATCCATTATATTCAGCAGGATTGGTGGGGTACAAGATTTTGTTTATCGAGAAGGTCTTCACTTTCGAATACCTTGGTTGCAGTGGCCAATCATATATGACATCCGGTCAAAGCCAAGAAGAATATCCTCACCTACTGGAAGCAAAGGTTAGTGGTGTAAAGATTAAAACGTGTGTTTTTCCTTAGCTACAGTATGTCTTAGATTGTTAGTGTTCACTCACCTAGAATGATGGTATGGGGGAACACCTGTAGATGAACATGGTTCTGACCAAGCTGGAACGAGGATGAGCACCGGGTTTTACACCATGCACTTTATATAAGAGAATTAGGCTGGGGGGGAAGGGGGGGGGGAGGGGTTCCCAATGGTTGATTGGAGAGGTAAGGTATGATGCTCTAGACAAACCTCGGAGCTTGATCTCATCGTTCTGCATATATATTATGAAAGATTTGGGTTAAAATCTTGTGAGTACTCAAAGGTGGAGCCTACAGTTCAGTCATACTTCCAGCCGACTGAAGCAACTGTCATCTATATGGATGCGTATGTAAATTGCACTTAAAAGATTATTAGCCAGTTTGTCAATGTCTTGAAAAGATTACTTGTTATTGATGGACAACATTGAAGGGGGAGAAGCTAAGCATTTAAAGAATTACATGTAAAAATATGGAGAAAATCCTTGAAGTGTTCTAACATTAAGGTCATTGTGAAAGCTGGAACTGCTTTAGTTTGAGCACGATTGTTGCTGATGTAGCATAAATTGGCCCAAGTTGTGGGAGAAGGTATTGGGACTATAAAAGTAATATATGTCGTGAGATTCTTACATGAATGTCATCGACCCCCTCTTTATCCAGATTTACAGATGGTCAATATCAGCTTGAGAGTTCTGTTCAGACCTATTCCAGACAAACTTCCAGACATTTGTCGGCAGCTTGGCACCGACTACGATGACAGGGTACTTCCGTCAATTTGCAATGAGGTATTTAAGCTTCATTATCCTCATGTTTCTTTGTAGCTAGTTTATGTAACCCTAGGGCACAATTTGTCCTTTGCTGATGTTTATCAACCTCACAAAATGTTTCTTTATAGCTGGTTTATGTAACCCTAGGGCACAATTTGTCCTTTGCTGATGATTATCATCCTCACAAAATGTTTCTTTATAGCTGGTTTATGTAATCCTAGAGCATAATTTGTCCTTTGCTGATGATTATAAACCTCACAAAATGTTTCTTTATAGCTGGTTTATGTAACCCTAGGGCACAATTTGTCCTTTGCTGATGATTATTAACCTCACAAAATGTTTCTTTATAGCTGATTTATGTAATCTTAGAGCACAATTTGTCCTTTGCTGATGATTATTCACAAAATGTTTCTTTATAGCTGGTTTTGTAACCCTAGGGCACAATTTGTCCTTTGCTGATGATTATTAACCTCACAAAATGTTTCTTTATAGCTGATTTATGTAATCTTAGAGCACAATTTGTCCTTTGCTGATGATTATAAACCTCACAAAATGTTTCTTTATAGCTGGTTTATGTAACCTTAGAGCTCAATTTGTCCTTTGCTGATGATTATCAACCTCACAAAATGTTTCTTTATAGCTGGTGTGTGTAACTCTAAAGCACAATTTGTCCTTTGCTGATGATTATCAACCTCACAAAATGTTTCTTTATAGCTGGTGTACGTAACTTTAGAGCACAATTTGTCCTTTGCTGATGATTATCAACCTCACAAAATGTTTCTTTATAGCTGGTGTATGTAACCCTAGAGCACAATTTGTCCTTTGCTGATGATTATCAACCTCACAAAGTATTTTTTTGTAGCTGGTGTATGTAACTCTAGGGCACAATTTGACCCTTGCTATCATTGTGTTGTAAAGCATCACCAAACTAAACCTTATGTAATTAATGTATTGATGTAACTGTGTTTTATCTCAGTATTTGTACATCTATCAATGTAATGCAAAAGGCTAGCTGAAATCAATGTTTTGAAAGTGAACATTATTGTGCAGGTTTTGACTGATTCATAAATAGTCATTTAATTTTGCAGCAATCTGATTAGTCAATATCATTTAAGACCAGTCTTGAATACAATTTCTTGACCAGTCAATGATAGTAAAGGAGAATTAATCAACATAATCACTTTGTGTTCATTCTACAATTGAGAAGAAATGAAGTTTTCGTGGTAACATTCACAAAAAGTCAAACTTGCTCTGCACTCTTCTCATTACTAATGATAGTCTATCAATAGCCTCATGAACTTTTTTTATGAGAAAATGAGTGACTTCATATCAATTTTTCTATTGCGTTATTCCTACAAATATGTTCAAATTAATCGTCAATTATTTCAGCAAAAAAACCAGAAATATAATAATTTGAACTTAAACGTAAACTGATTGTTTCGTTGCTTTCTCACTTAAGATATCATGGCATACTTAGGAGCCTGAAAAGAGCATGCAAAACGGCCAATGCAACTGGAGGAAAGTTGAAAGTGACCTCAAACAGGGCCGTCCTATGTGAATGTTGTTTCCAAAAAGTTCTAGTGTGCTAAACTATGTAGAGATCCTAATCAAGAACATTTTAAAACTGTTAAAAGTGTTTTAGCTCTATCAGGGTTAACAAGGCCAGACCTAGCCTAGCTATGTGCCAGGCCAAGCCTAGCTATGTGCCAGGCCTAGCCTAGCTATGTGCCAGGCCTAGCCTAGCTATGTGCCAGGCCTAGCCTAGCTACGTGCCAGGCCTAGCCTAGCTACGTGCCAGGCCTAGCCTAGCTACGTGCCAGGCCTAGCCTAGCTACGTGCCAGGCCCAGCCTGGCACGTGCCAGGCCCAGCCTAGCACGTGCCAGGCCCAGCCTGGCACGTGCCAGGCCTAGCCTAGCTACGTGCCAGGCCTAGCCTAGCTACGTGCCAGGCCTAGCCTAGCTACGTGCCAGGCATTGCCTAGCTACATGGCAGGCATCGCCTAGCTACATGGCAGGCATCGCCTAGCTACATGGCAGGCATCGCCTAGCTACATGGCAGGCATCGCCTAGCTACATGGCAGGCATCGCCTAGCTACATGGCAGGCATCGCTTAGGCACGGCAGGCATCGCCTAGCTACATGGCAGGCATCGCCTAGCTACATGGCAGGCATCGCCTAGCTACATGGCAGGCATTGCCTAGCTACATGACAGGCATTGCCTAGCTACATGACAGGCATTGCCTAGCTACATGGCAGGCATTGCACTGCTGCATTCATCCCACAAAACCACAAAACAATGTATATGAACAGGAACCAAAAGTGTGCTCTGCAAAAAACATATAATACGGCTCATCTAACATGTGCACCGTAGGCCCTACTTAAACAGTGAGATTCTAACTTGATGTAACATTAACACTAACACACATGAAACTGTTAGTGTTACAGTAGCAACGTACTGAATGTTAGTGCCAGTGGTATCGATACCCAAGCCATTAATGTGAGGCATTAAGTTAAGAAAAAAATATTCGGCAACACAGTGGCAAAAAGAATCCCAATAAACCAGCCTTTTATGTTACTCTAAATCTGTTTCCGTGGTTACCTTTTTAACTTCCAGACCTCTTCATCTTGGTTGAAATTGAAAATCGTGTAGTGTAAACTTAACCTTACCTTATCATTCAGCCAGTGTTGCCTAAGCTTAACCTTACCATTCAGCCAGTATAGCCTAAGCTAAACCTTACCATTCAGCCAGTGTAACCTAAGCTTAACCTTACCATTCAGCCAGTGTAAGCTAAGCTAAACCTTACCATTCAGCCAGTGTAAGCTAAGCTTAACCTTACCATTTAGCCAGTGTAACCTAAGCTTAACCTTACTTTACCATTCAGCCAGTGTTGTCTGCTATGCAACTTAATGCGACAACAACAAAAGCAAGATAGATTACCGGATTTGACCTTAGAAAAGTCATTTGAGGGCCGAAATGTAATGTTAGCATGGAGACTTTGTTACTCGCATTACTTAACAAGATATATCACCTTGTTTTGCAGGTACTGAAAGGTGTTGTAGCCAAGTTTAATGCCTCTCAGCTCATCACACAGCGTCAGCAGGTAAGGCAGCTATATTATTGGTTGTGTATATGACCGGTCAGAGCCTGCTTTTGGTGACTTAATAATCATAAATCATTAGTCAATGTATGATTGGTTGCAAGGTCCCTGTCAGATTGTAAGCAGTACAGCAAAAGCAAATTCATTATGATAGCATGGTATTGCAAAGTGTGAAGTATGGAAGCCATTTTTGTGCCTCCCAAAATGCTGATGTTTGAAAACATTACCTGGTACCTTTTTTGTAATACTAGTTGGAAATGTCTAAATATGACTTAAATCCAATGAGAAGGTGTTGTCAAACATTTCTTGTCTAAGTGTTGTTTTACCGAGTCTCTTCGTTTAACAACCATTTATCAAGAAGAATGTGCATTACACGCTCATTTTAGAGTCTTAAGGATGATACACTTTTGTTGATATTATCTATATCCAAAATACCTTAACTATATTCTGCTCTCCTTGGCCTTGCTTCTTACACGAAAGCACTTTGTAGCCCCACCTTCTTTCTCTCCAAATACTGTCAACTCAGTAGACACTTCCACAACTATATCTTTCTTTTCACTGACGAGTCTACTGGAGAAGGCTGTGCAGCTGTTTATCCCGGCCTTGCACATTCTTCAGGATTGCCTGATAGAAGAAAATCATTTTTTTCTGGATTCCCAGCGATTTCTGTATCTCTGGTAACGAAAGGGCCAACAAAGCAGCCTATAAGGCCTCGTCCAATCAAATTGCTACTATCCCTATTCCACACTCTGATTTTCCTTCATCAGAAATCATCATGCCATCTCTATCTTCTTTGACTTCGAAAAGGCCTTCGACACCACGTGGCGGTATGGTGTCTGCAAAGACTTTTACTCCTCTGGCCTCAGAGGCTCCTTCCCCACCTTCATCCAGAACTTCCTCCACTCCTGCCACTTCAGAGTACGCATCGGTAACACCTACTCCCAAAGGTACACCACACCTGGGTGTCCCCCAAGGCAGCATCCTCTCCCCCACTCTCTTTATCCTCAAAATTAACAGCTGCACCAAAACTCTCACCCCAACATCAAAAGCTCTCTGTATGTCAACGATTTCACTATCTACTCATCCTCTCCATGCTTCCATACTCTCCAAAATAACCTACAACACTGTCTGGATAGTCTGGCTGACTGGAGCCGACTCCAATGGTTTCAACTTCTCAAAAGACAAAAACTGTTCTCATCCATTTTAACAATAGCAACTCCTTCTTCCTCTGCCCCAATCTCTGCCTCAAACGTTCCATAATCCTTAGTAAAGACAGTTCTCGCTTCCTTGGAATCCACTCTCGACTCCAAACTTTCCTATCTCCCCCGCTTCAACACCCTCAAAACAAAATGCCACAAAATCCTTAATCTCCTCAAGGTCTTCTCAAGCACTGACTGGGGAGCAAATCGGCTCTACTCTGCTCAACTTATACTGCTCCCTCCTCAGATCCAGACTGGACTATGCAATTTCATCTTCGCTTCCGCCCGTAAATTTTACTTGAAACACCTGGAGGTCACTGAGAACACTGCCCTAAGGCTTTGCCTTGGCGCCACTCACACCTCCCCTATCACCAGTCTCCACGTCGAAGCCAATTAACTTTCCTTTGACCTCCGATGCACAAAGGCCGGCCTCTTCTTTGCTCTCCGCACCCTCACCGATCCACGTAACTTCTATTTACTTTTTCTATTTCATCCGTTCTCTCTCCTTCCCGTTCTCTCTCCTTCACCAACCTCTTCAATCTCAACAAAAGTATCCCCCCACCTTTCGGGATTCAGATGCACTCCCACCTCTCCAAAGCCAACATCAACATTTTCTCGATCGCCAGATACACCATTCCACCTACACCATTCCACCTACACCCACCTGGACTATTCACCCCCCCCCCCTCCCTCCAAGGTATACCTTGGTCTTTTCTCCTTCACGAAAGCTCTTCACAACCCAGCCTTCTTTCACTCCAAATACTGCCAACTCAGTAGACATTTCCACTTCTTTCTCTTCACCTACAGCTCCACATGGGAAGGCTCTTCTGCAGCCTCCGCCGCCTGTTCCGGCCTCACCCTCTCCTCAAGGCTACCCGACGGCACCTCAAACTACTCTGCCGAGGCGAAAGCCATCCTCCTAGCCTTAAACTTCATAGAACTTTATTTCCGCCCCCGTTTTGTCATCTTCTCTGGCTCTAAATCCGTCCACACTGGCATCCTCAACATGCTCTGGCCCAACCATCTCATTCTATAAATCCTCAACAAACTCCACACTCTCTCCTCCTTAGGAAAGAATATCATCTTCTTCTGGATTCCCAGCCATGTCAGCATCCCTGGCAACAAGAGAGCCGACAGAGCCGCCAACAAAGCTCTGTCAAACATCGCCTCTCCTTTTCCTATTCCACTCTCAAACCTCCCGTCTCTCCATCTTCACGTACATAAAAAAACCTGGCAAAGCTCCTGGAATCACGAAACTAGTAACAAACTGCACACCATCAAACCCAAAGTCAGGACCAACACCCCTATGCACAGTCGCAACCGCTCTCACTCACTCCCATCTCTTATCCGGCTCCCGTACCCCTCTCTGCCCCACTTGTCACACCGATCTCTCCATCAAGCATATCTTCGTAACTTGTCCCCTATACCAGATCTCTTTTCTCCTCACTATCCTCAATTGTGGACCTTTTCGAAAACAATTCTTTCTCAAACATCAACTTCCACCGCAACAACAACCTCTTCCACCACATTTAACTTCCCCCTCCCCTCCCTTTCTACACCTAACCTTACCCCCTTTTTTTTTTTCTTTCTGCTTTTCTCCCTTACAAACCTTCAATCTCCTCACTATCCTAACTGTTACACCATAATTTATTAACACCCTACCATGTATCCTCTAGCCTGCCCCTTACACTCCAATTTTAGAACCTTTTTCAATCCCATTCTTCCTCATCCTCTGATATCATCAGCTTCTTCTGCAACAGTAACTTATACCATTCTATGAAGCATCTCATAATGATCTCCTTCCGCCCCTCTCTCCCTCCCTTTCCTTCCCCCTACTCTTAACCCTCCCTATTCTTCACCTAACTCTTTCTTTACTCTCCATTTTTCTAGCGCTATGATTTTGTAATACCCTATTGGCACATTTGACTCATGACTGCCTTGACTGCCGCAGTGCTGTTAAACTTTAACAAACAACCAAAAATCAACATCTAAGTCAAGAAAACTGTTCTCTCTATTTTCAATCACTTCAAGATAGGAACAAAGCTAATAGGAATTAAGCTTTGGCGATATTTCAATATTGATCCAAATCGATATGACCTATATTGAGTTCCAAGTGTCGATCGATATATATGTATATATATATATATATATATATATATATAGAGAGAGAGAGAGAGAGAGAGAGATATATATATATATATATATATATGTATATATATATAAATATTATATATATATATATATATATATATATATGTATATATATAAATATATTATATATATATATATATATATATATGTATATATATAAATATTTATATATATATATATATATATATATATATAGAGAGAGAGAGAGAGATATAAATATAGATAGATATATATATATATATATATATGTATATATATATATATATATATATATATATATATATATATATATATATATATATATATATATATATATATATATATATATATATATATATATATAAATATATATATATATATAGATCGATCAATAGGACTCGATATTGTGTTACTGCTCTTTGTACATATTTTGCAATGATATATAATATATATATATATGTATATATATATATGGAGAGAGAGAGATATATAAATATAGATAGATATATATATATATTTATATATATATATATATATATATATATATTTATATATATATATATATATATTTATATATGTATATATATATATATATATATATATATATATATATATATATATATATATATATATATATATATATATATATATATATATTTATATATGTATATATATATATATATATATTTATATATGTATATATATATATATATATATATATATATAGATAGATCAATCAATAGGACTCGATATTGTGTTACGGCTCTATGTACATATTTTGCAATGATCTCTGCATAATTTGCACAAAACTTTTCATTAAATATTTTGTGCTGAGATGAGATGACATTGTGCAGTAATGAGATGACCTTGTGCAGTAATGAGATGACATTGTGCAGTAATGAGATGACCTTGTGCAGTAATGAGATGACCTTGTGCAGTAATGAGATGACCTTGTGCAGTAATGAGATGACCTTGTGCAGTAATGAGATGACCTTGTGCAGTAATGAGATGACCTTGTGCAGTAATGAGATGACCTTGTGCAGTAATGAGATTACCTTGTGCAGTAATGAGATGACCTTGTGCAGTAATGAGATGACCTTGTGCAGTAACTATGATTATACTCCTTTTGTGGTTCTTATACTCTGTACCAGAATAACAAAACTTTAGTTAGCCATTCTGGTACATAATTTTTTTTAACTTACAAAAAAGGAGTATAATTGCAATGTGGAGGGTTTATTCTAGTCCATTTTGACAGTAGAAACTCATTTTAAAAATAAAAGCTGTTAAGATAATTATGAACAAAAAGAAGTATCCATTGTTTTCAATTACTGATCAATTAGTTTGTAATAGTTTTATTACAAAAGTGTTAATTTGACCTTTTATTGGCCACGCTGTTCAGTACGGTATGTGAAATAGACGGGAAGTTCTAATGCATGTACATGTGTGGCAGGAAGTGGTATTGAGCTCTATGCACACTCATCACCTACTGTTGGATTGCCCTTCTTACAAAGTACAGATTTTACCCATGCTGTTGTCCTGGTCATTTTGTAAAATTGTGATTTTTGTAATATTTGTATAAATTTGATGAATATTTTTGTTTTGCAGGTCAGTATGTTGATCAGGAATCAGCTGACAGACAGAGCAAAGGACTTTGGGATTATCCTTGATGATGTGTCCATCACGGAGCTCAGTTTTGGTAAGAATTGATGTAAGATTGGAGTTCAATGAAACTATGTGGGGGTTGGAAGCTTTTATAGTAGTAGGAAGTGAATTTGTGGTTTGTACCAAACTTGGTATCTACTTAATTGTTTGGGTCATATAGGTTCATGATTTCAATGTGTGCATTTATCTACCTACTGTGGTGTAGCGGTTATTATACCTGTCTACAGATCACGAGGCCCCGGGCTCAAGCCTGTGTTGGGTAGACACGCCAGTGCACCACAACTGGCTGTGGACATTGACTTGGTTGTTGATGTTATGTCTGTCCGTACGTCGTACCTGTGTTTCGTTCGGGTCGTATTAAGCGTTTCGTGATAGCATTGTTACTTACATAACCGAATACGCAGGCGACGACCCCGTCATTGTAATTGTGTGTTCACTCGTCGTCGTCGAGTGTGCACTTATTTGAAGTACAGCTGTATACTTACGTCTTTTCTACAACATCTTAGTAGTATCAGATTGTAACCTTTGCCCAAAGAGAACAATAGTGCTTAAACTGCCTTCTTAATGGAATCAAACCCTGACTTCCCCTCCTGCAACAAGTACAGCATCCAAGTCTGATCCACTATCAATCCTTCCTCCCTCACCTCTCCCAGCTCCACCAGCACTGCACATCTTTACTGTCAAGTTCATATCGATATCATTTTTAGCTCGACAAGCAAAGAATAGTAGAGCTATTCTACTTACTACCCCCGGCGTCTGTGTCCGCGTCCAGTGAAAGTTTTTGTAAAGTTTTGGTTAAAGCTTTTGGTTTAAGTTTTCATAAGTTATGATTGGTGTACATTCATATAAGGTAGCATAGGGGTAGAGGACATGGGTACTGTTCAAATGAGCATGACTGGGGGTTGTGTGTGCATACTAATAAGCTTATTTGCATAACAATGAAAATATTTTTCTGGTTAAGGTTTTTGGTTAAAGTTTTCATAACTTAAGTTAATGAATGGTTTACATTCATGTAATTTGGCGTAAGGGTAGAGGACGTGGGTACTGTTCAAATGAGCATGATTGGGGGGTTGTGTGTGCATACTAATTAGCTTGTTTGCATTACAATGAAAGTATTTGTCCAGGTAAAGTTTTGGGTTAAAGTTTTCATAACTTAAGTTATGAATGGTATATATTCATGTATCTTGGCATAGGTAGGGGTAGAGGACATGGGTACTGTTCAAATGAGCATGATTGGGAGGTTGTGTGTGCATACTAATTAACTTCTTTGCATAACAATGTAAATGTTTGTATGTATGATATCTCTTAGATTAAAGTGGATGTGGGGATTTTGTCCCTACTAGGGAGGGTAAGTGTGCATATTAAGTAGGTTATTTGCATAACAATAGACCTCCGTACAAATGATTTAACCTGGGATAATAAATTGTTATTTGGTTCGGTGGTAGAGGGCATTGGTACTGTTCAGTTGAGCATGATTGGGGGGTTATGTTTGTGCATTTTAGCTTGTTAACAGTCCTGAACTTATTTGTCCAGGTAAAGTTCACGTAACCAGCCCAAGCCCTAGCCTCATAATACCTCTGTACCACCTCACCTTTGTAACTTCCGCCACGCTGCCGGTCGCTGTGAGTTGGGACAGTTCCATGTATCTTGAGTCCATAGGTCACCGCGGGGGTAGAGTGAGCCCTACGTTTAACGGTATCCATTGGTTCAAATGATTGGGAGGTTGTGAGTGCACGGAATATTTTTATTTTCTCCATTAACGGTTCCATACGGTTGTTACGGGCTTAACAATGTTCCATTGGACGGTTCCATACGTTATGGATATCCCTTAGATTACGGGCGAACGGTTCCATTGGACGGTTCCATTTTGTCCCGTCTCTTGTTACTAACGGTTCCATTGGACGGTTCCATACGGGTGTCATATTAAGTAGGTTCCATTGGACGGTTCCGTGATCCATACGGGTTCGCGGCCCGTTGTTACAGTTCTCGTTCCGCGCCCGTTGTTACGGGCTTAACGTTCCAAAAATGTTCGCGACCCGTTACGGGCAGTTCCAACGGGATAACGATTCCCTCCCAGTTCCATAATTCCCGATTTCAGCCCGGCCCGTTATTTGGTTCGGGCGGTAGTTCCGGGCATTGGTTACGGGCGAACGGTTCCATTGGAGCAGTTCCACGGTTCCATACGGTTCCGCATACTGATTAGTTTATTTGCATAACAATACAAATATTTGTATTTATGATATGTCTTGAATCAAAGTGGGTATGATGATTTTAAACAAATGATCATACAGTATATGTGAAGAGCATTGTTCACACTTAATAGTGAGGTATAGTGTGCATTTGCTGCAATATGTTTGACCTGAGATCAAAAGTAAATGGCTTATGACTTACTAACTTCACATTTCTAGTTTTGTTATTATATTGACATTCCTGACATGAATAGCAATCAAAATGTTTGTCTTGACATGAATGAAAAAGCAAGTAAAACTTACTTTGCTTGTAAAGAATGTTAAATTAGGGGTTTGGGAAATATAAACAATAAGCAGAATATGGGGTAGAAGATGACATGATGATAAAGTAGCTGAAGGAATTAGGATGAGGTCATGTGGGACAGGGTGGAATTGTATGTAGGGCAGGGTGTGTGGGATGTTGGTCAGGATGTGTTGTCATGTTAGACAGGGTGGATTGGCATGTAGAACAGTGTGGGTTGGCATGTGGAACAGGGTAGGTTGGCATGTGGAATAGGGTAGGTTGGCATGTGGAACAGGGTGAGTCAACGTGTGACAGGGCGGAATGGCATGTGGTAGGATGTCATCTGAACTTCAGTTGTGAGGGCATGTGGGTCATGCAAGTGGTGAAATGACATACAGTATCTGGTTTTCAGGTGTGTTTGGAGTACAGGCACGGGGTGACATTTAGGACAGGTTGGGTTGAATGTGGGACAGTCTGGAATATGCATTATTAGCGGTGAGGGGATTTGTATCATTTCCAATGTCTAGTTTGTCATACCTTAAGCAATATTGCTCCGCATGATTTTGCTTTATTGTTATTGTACATTTTTCATGCTGCTTGACTTTGCTTGACACACATATTAAATTGGAAGTTGTATTACAATCCAGGATGTAGTTCTGGGATTGTGTAGGGGCTGGGGGAGGGTACAGGTTGAAAAGGGGGCTGAATGACATTCTTTCATTGACATTGGCAAGGCAAGGCCTCTCCTTTCTTTATTGTTCAATCGATAGAACTAAAAGAGGTGTTGTAGTTCCAAAGACTGCTAGCTTTTACATGATTTCTGAGTTACTAGGTGAGGTACCTTGAGCTTTTTTTTTGTCTTAAAATATCTTGGAAAACTCAAAAGTTATTTTGAAGCTTGTAGTGCAAATCGAAGTGTAAGTGCATCTTTCAAACCCAAGTAATTTGAAATCATCTGCCCCTACTACCTTATTTCTGTATATACTTCCCTCTATTAGCCCATTGTCTACACTAGCTTGAATAGTCATGCATACTGTCCTTCGGACAGTTCTAGTAATCTCTCTAATACAACTTGACCATCACTGTGACCGCACTAACCAACAGGCTGTTTTGACAAAAAGAATTTGAGGATCTTTACATTTCCCTCAATCAATAGATAACTGGACAAGACATTTTCACTGACTGAAAGTTAGGAAAGAGCGTGATAAGAAATTTAAGATGTCGGCCCTCTTATACATTTCAAATCTTTGTGCTTTCAAAAATACTGCAATAGCGATCTGTCAAAACTTATAATTAAGAGATGTTCCACTGTAATTTTAATGTTGTTTTTGAAGGGTTATTAAGAATTTGCTTTGCATAGATGTTGATACATAGATGTTGATACATAGATGTTGATGCATAGATGTTGATGCAAAGATGTTGATACATAGATGTTGATACATAGCTGTTGATACATAGATGTTGATACATAGATGTTGATACAAAGATGTTGATAATTAGATGTTGATAAATAGATGTTGATACATAGATGTTGATACATAGTTGTTGATACATAGATGTTGATACATAGATGTTGATACATAGATGTTGATACATATATGTTAATACATAGATGTTGATACATATATGTTGATACATAGCTGTTGATACATAGTTATGTAAACATTATCTTTGAACAGGTAAGGAGTACACAGCAGCAGTAGAGTCCAAACAGGTTGCACAGCAGGAAGCACAGAGGGCACAGTTTCTGGTTGAAAGGGCCGTACAGGAACGTCAGCAGAAGGTGGTGCAGGCTGAAGGAGAAGCTGAGGCAGCAAAAATGATATCCTTTTCGCAGATTGGAATTTAATATCTACATGCCATTTGCATCTGCTACTGTGCTTCATTTCTGAAATTTAAGTCAACTAGCCCACCACACCAATGGCAAACACTATTACAAACTAACAGGGTAATTGCATAGGGGCCTGAGAAGTAGGTCTTCAACACTAGGTTAAATTGTCTTGTTGGCAAGCATATGATGATTATGTAGGGCCCCACTACTCCCTTTCCAAAAACACATGCAGGCTTCAAACAGTTTATTTACATTTCCGTCACTGCTGGCAATGAAATTGGGATACGGACACCCACACAGGTTACGAACTCCACAACATCCGATATTCCATTCCGACCAACCCCACTTTCAACAACCTCTTTTGTAGAAACCAATCTACATCGCCCACCTCAGAATAGATCACACCCACCTCACACATTCCCGCCTTCTTACTGACTCCCCCCACCCCCCCAACCTCTCTGCAATAGCTGTCACTGGCCTCTTACAGTCAAAACACATCCTCGTTGCCCCCCCCCCTCCCAACCTCTTTGCAATAACTGTCACTGGCCTCTTACAGTCAAAACACATCTTCGTTGCCTCCCCCCCCCTCCCCGCCCTCAACCTTTCTGCAATAACTGTCACTGGCCTCTCACAGTCAAAACAGATCCTCGTTTCCCCCTCCCTAAAACCTCTCTGCAATAACTGTCACTGGCCTCTTACAGTCAAAACACATCCTCGTTGCCCCCCCTCCTTCCTTAAACCTCTCTGCAATAACTGTTACTGGCCTCTTACAGTCAAAACACATCCTCGTTGCCCCCTTCCCCTAACCTTTCTGCAATAACTGTCACTGGCCTCTTACAGTCAAAACACATCCTCGTTGCCCCCCAAAAGCTCTCTGCAATAACTGTCACTGACCTCTTACAGTCAAAACACATCCTCATTGCCGCTAGCCTACTCTCTATTCACCCCAGAGCTTCCCTCGAATCCTTCAACTCCATTGCCAAGCTTTTCCGCAAAAACTCCCGATAAAAACCATATCCTTCCTACACCATACCTGCTACACCATATGCACTTCATGTACGTGTCCCATGCACTTCATGTACATGTCCCATGCACTGCATGTACGTGTCCCATGCACTGCATGTACGTGTCCCATGCACTGCATGTACGTGTCCCATGCACTGCATGTACGTGTCCCATGCACTGCATGTACGTGTCCCATGCACTGCATGTACGTGTCCCATGCACTGCATGTACGTGTCCCATGCACTGCATGTACGTGTCCCATGCACTGCATGTATGTGTCCCATGCACTGCATGTATGTGTCCCATGCACTGTATGTACGTGTCCCATGCACTGCATGTACGTGTCCCATGCACTGCATGTACGTGTCCCATGCACTGCATGTATGTGTCCCATGCACTGCATGTATGTGTCCCATGCACTGCATGTACGTGTCCCATGCACTGCATGTATGTGTCCCATGCACTGCATGTACGTATCCCATGCACTGCGCGTACGTGTCCCATGCACTGCATGTACGTGTCCCATGCACTGCATGTACGTGTCCCATGCACTGCATGTACATGTCCCATGCACTGCATGTACGTGTCCCATGCACTGCATGTACATGTCCCATGCACTGCATGTATGTGAACCATGCACACTGCATGTACGTGTCCCATGCACTGCATGTGTGTGAACCAATCGTGTATCACACGAGGTATCATTTTATGTCCTCTTCAGTCGTTGTTTTCTTCACTCCCTTCATATCATAGAACATGCATATATACTTAACTCCTTGAGTTATTGGTTTCGTTTTGCCTAGCATGGGAGTCTTATGTAATTTCATTTTGCCAAGTCAAGTGCTTCACCGATGCTGATGATGATACCTGAAACATGACCCTCCAGCTGACTCAGTCAATACAAACAACATTTCCACAATTCCCGCTGCTTGCTGCTTTGCATGTGAGCACCAAGGGATCAGTATGTAATCTTGATGGATGTCTGAAGGTTCATACCTGCTTTTGTATGCACTGCATATTCATAAGTGGGTGTGGCCTTTACATGATAGACATGCATTGTAAGGGCAGACTGACATGTTTTCCCACTATGGTGTACATGGTATTCATTTGTGAGATTCAGTGAATACCCTCATTGTTGTGGTACAGAGGGAATATTTGTTATGGATTGGGTGGAAGGGTGGTGGTAGGGAGGCGAGGTGGTGTTTTTTGTAAGTGGTTGTGTTGTTTGACTGAGGTTTTGCTGGAAAAGTGATTATATCTTTAGTAATCTGATGGCATCGGTGATGATTGCTTGCGCTTGGTTTAGAAAACAATAAGTTGCTGGAACCATGAAATATGCATTGTTAAGTGTTGCCACATATGTGCTTCAATCATTAATTTATGGTGTATTTAAAGTCATTGGTGCCTATATCAAGTAGATTGATGGTTTATTTACAGTCATAGGTGCTTATATCAGGTAGATTGGTGGTTTATTTACAGTCATAGGTGCCTATATCAAGTAGAATGATGGTTATTTACAGTCATAGGTGCCTATATCAAGTAGATTGATGGTTTATTTACAGTCATAGGTGCCTATATCAGGTAAATTGGTGGTTTATTTACAGTCATAGGTGCCTATATCAGGTACATTGGTGGTTTATTTACAGTCATAGGTGCCTATATCAGGTAGATTGGTGGTTTATTTAGTCATAGGTGCCTATATCAGGTAGATTGATGGTTTATTTAGTCATAGGTGCCTATATCAGGTAGATTGATGGTTTATTTAGTTATAGGTGCCTATATCAGGTAAATTGATGGTTTATTTACAGTCATAGGTGCCTATATCAGGTAGATTGATGGTTTATTTAGTCATAGGTGCCTATATCAGGTAGATTGGTGGTTTATTTAGTCATAGGTGCCTATATCAGGTAGATTGATGGTTTATTTAGTCATAGGTGCCTATATCAGGTAGATTGGTGGTTTATTTAGTCATAGGTGCCTATATCAGGTAGATTGGTGGTTTATTTAGTCATAGGTGCCTATATCAGGTAGATTGATGGTTTATTTAGTCATAGGTGCCTATATCAGGTAGATTGGTGATTTATTTAGTCATAGGTGCCTATATCAGGTAGTTTGATGGTTTATTTAGTCATAGGTGCCTATATCAGGTAGATTGGTGGTTTATTTAGTCATAGGTGCCTATATCAGGTAGATTGGTGGTTTATTTAGTCATAGGTGCCTATATCAGGTAGATTGGTGGTTTATTTAGTCATAGGTGCCTATATCAGGTAGATTGATGGTTTATTTAGTCATAGGTGCCTATATCAGGTAGATTGGTGGTTTATTTAGTCATAGGTGCCTATATCAGGTAGATTGGTGGTTTATTTAGTCATAGGTGCCTATATCAGGTAGATTGATGGTTTATTTAGTCATAGGTGCCTATATCAGGTAGATTGGTGGTTTATTTACAGTCATAGGTGCCTATATCAGGTAGATTGGTGGTTTATTTAGTCATAGGTGCCTATATCAGGTAGATTGATGGTTTATTTAGTCATAGGTGCCTATATCAGGTAGATTGGTGGTTTATTTAGTCATAGGTGCCTATATCAGGTAGATTGATGGTTTATTTAGTCATAGGTGCCTATATCAGGTAGATTGGTGGTTTATTTACAGTCATAGGTGCCTATATCAGGTTGATTGGTGGTTTATTTAGTCATAGGTGCCTATATCAGGTAGATTGGTGGTTTATTTAGTCATAGGTGCCTATATCAGGTAGATTGATGGTTTATTTAGTCATAGGTGCCTATATCAGGTAGATTGGTGGTTTATTTAGTCATAGGTGCCTATATCAGGTAGATTGGTGGTTTATTTAGTCATAGGTGCCTATATCAGGTAGATTGGTGGTTTATTTATTCATAGGTGCCTATATCAGGTAGATTGGTGGTTTATTTAGTCATAGGTGCCTATATCAGGTAGATTGGTGGTTTATTTAGTCATAGGTGCCTATATCAGGTAGATTGGTGGTTTATTTACAGTCATAGGTGCCTATATCAGGTAGATTGGTGGTTTATTTAGTCATAGGTGCCTATATCAGGTAGATTGATGGTTTATTTAGTCATAGGTGCCTATATCAGGTAGATTGGTGGTTTATTTAGTCATAGGTGCCTATATCAGGTAGATTGGTGGTTTATTTAGTCATAGGTGCCTATATCAGGTAGATTGGTGGTTTATTTACAGTCATAGGTGCCTATATCAGGTAGATTGGTGGTTTATTTAGTCATAGGTGCCTATATCAGGTAGATTGATGGTTTATTTACAGTCATAGGTGCCTATATCAGGTAGATTGATGGTTTATTTAGTCATAGGTGCCTATATCAGGTAGATTGGTGGTTTATTTAGTCATAGGTGCCTATATCAGGTAGATTGATGGTTTATTTAGTCATAGGTGCCTATATCAGGTAGATTGGTGGTTTATTTACAGTCATAGGTGCCTATATCAGGTAGATTGGTGGTTTATTTAGTCATAGGTGCCTATATCAGGTAGATTGGTGGTTTATTTAGTCATAGGTGCCTATATCAGGTAGATTGATGGTTTATTTAGTCATAGGTGCCTATATCAGGTAGATTGGTGGTTTATTTAGTCATAGGTGCCTATATCAGGTAGATTGGTGGTTTATTTAGTCATAGGTGCCTATATCAGGTAGATTGGTGGTTTATTTAGTCATAGGTGCCTATATCAGGTAGATTGGTGGTTTATTTAGTCATAGGTGCCTATATCAGGTAGATTGATGGTTTATTTAGTCATAGGTGCCTATATCAGGTAGATTGGTGGTTCATTTAGTCATAGGTGCCTATATCAGGTAGATTGGTGGTTTATTTAGTCATAGGTGCCTATTTCAGGTAGATTGGTGGTTTATTTAGTCATAGGTGCCTATATCAGGTAGATTGGTGGTTTATTTAGTCATAGGTGCCTATATCAGGTAGATTGGTGGTTTATTTAGTCATAGGTGCCTATATCAGGTAGATTGGTGGTTTATTTACAGTCATATGTGCCTATATTAGGTAGATTGGTGGTTTATTTAGTCATAGGTGCCTATATCAGGTAGATTGGTGGTTTATTTAGTCATAGGTACCTATATCAGGTAGATTGGTGGTTTATTTAGTCATAGGTGCCTATATCAGGTAGATTGAATGTTAAGAATACAACTAAAGTGTAAACCATTATACTTTTGAAGCCCAGTATTTTGCATATTTTATAACTGTTTGTACTTACTGTCCTTGAGATGGTACCTTGTCTAGTACTAGTTCTAGCCCCATGATTTTCTAATACTTAAAACCTCAACAAACATACAAACTGTCCTTGGGACTATAGTGAGAGTTCTCAAACACAACATGTGACATCAAAATTCAACATTTATTTGCAGTTAAGGTAGATAGTTGCATTGAAAGGACCCCCTGCATTCCAAAAAGGTAGATAGTTGCATAGGAGGACCTTCACTCCAAAGGGTAGATAGTGGCATTGAAAGGACCTCCTGCACTCCGAAGGTCATCTAGTTATACTCTTCTGCTCCAACCAAAAAGGTTTATGGTGGCTTAGTTCTTTACAGCAATTTTCCTTGCAACACAACGTCCTTGCAGCACAACGCCTCTTGTAGCACAACGCTGTTTGCAACACAACATCTCTTGCAGCACAACGTCCCTTGCAGCACAACATCTCTTGCAGCAGAACGTCCCTTGCAGCACAAGTTGCCCAATGTCCCTTGCAGCACAAGTTGCACAACGTCCCTTGCAGCACAACTTGCACAACGTCCCTTGCAGCATACTGACTTGCAGCACAACGTCTTGCAGTACAACCCCTCTTGCAGCACAACGCCTCTTGCAGCACAATGTCCCTTGCAGCACAATGTCCCTTGCAGCACAATTCCCTTGCAGCACAACGTCCCTTGCAGCACACCGACTCTTGCAGCACAACGTCTCTTGCAGCACACCGACTCTTGCAGCACAACGTTCCTTGCAGCACACCGACTCTTGCAGCACAATAGCCCTTGCAGCACAACACCTCTTGCAGCATAATGTCTCTTGCAGCACAATGGCCCTTGCAGCACAACACCTTTTGCAGCACAATGTCTCTTGCAGCACAATGTCCCTTGCAGCACAACGTCCCTTGCAACACAATGGCCCTTGCAGCACAACACCTCTTGCAGCACAACATCCCTTGCTGCACATTGACTCTTGCAGCACAACGTCTCTTGCAGCACAAATTTGCTTGCAGCACAAAATCTCTTACAGCACAAATTCTCTTGCAGCATAACGTCCTTGCAGCACAATGTCTCTTGCAGCACAAATTTGCTTGCAGCACAAATTCTCTTCAGCACAACTTCTCTTGCAGCACAGATTCTCTTGCAGCACAATTTATCTTGCAGCACAAATTTATCTTGCAGCACAAATTCTCTTGCAGCACAAATTTTCTTGCAGCACAATTTACCCCCTTAGCTTTCCTAATTGACTCCATTGACTTTTGCAAAAGTCTGCTGAAAAATACATTTTTTTCTAATATTTTGCTCTATAGATCGTTATTATGTTAAGTAGGGAAATATTCTGTGTGCATAGTATTTTTAAACATCAGTCAAAGATTAAGGTGCAGTATTAATTTCATGATCATTTGGTAACATTGACTACTTCTGAATAAATTGTTTTCCTTAACTTCATGTGCACATGGGAGAAGCAATCACTCTGAACCCAGGTTACTTGAAGCTGAGGAGAATCCGAGCATCACAGAGCATTGCTAGAACAGTAAGTGGTTGAATAATGGTCATAATACTACTTCAGACGTTACTGTAATCACACTCAGGGAGAGCTATGTGCACCCGTCTCATAATTACTGCAATCACACTCAGGGAAAGCTTTGTGCATCCGTCTCATAATTACTGCAATTACACTTGGGGAGAGCTTTGTGCACCCGTCTCATAATTGCTGCAATCACTCTCAGGGAAAGCTTTGTGCACCCATCTCATAATTACTGCAATTAACTCGGGGAATGCTTTGTGCACCCGTCTCATAATTACTGCAATCACTCTCAGGGAAAGCTTTGTGCACCCATCTCATAATTACTGCAATCACACTCAGGGAAAGCTTTGTGCACCCGTCTCATAATGACTGCAATCACACTTGGGGAGAGCTTTGTGCACCCAAATCATAAGGGAAAGCTTTGTGCACCCATCTCATAATTACTGCAATCACACTCAGGGAAAGCTTTGTGCACCCATCTCATAATTACTGCAATCACACTTAGGGAAAGCTTTGTGCACCCATCTCATAATTACTGCAATCACATTCGGGGAGAGCTTTGTGCATCCGTCTCATAATTACTGCAATCACATTTAGGGAAAAAGCCTCATAATTACTGCAATCACTTTGTGCACATAATCTGCAATCACATTCGGGGAGAGTTTTGTGCATCCGTCTCATAATTACTGCAATCACATTTAGGGAAAGCTTTGTGCACCCATCTCATAATTACTGCAATCACATTCGGGAAAGTTTTGTGCATCCGTCTCATAATTACTGCAATCACATTTAGGGAAAGCTTTGTGCACCCATCTCATAATTACTGCAATCACATCTCATAATTACTGCAATCACATTTAGGGAAAGCTTTTGCATCCGTCTCATAATTACTGCAATCACATTTAGGGAGAAAGCTTTGTGAAAGCTTTGTGCACCCATCTCATAATTACTGCAATCACATTTAGGGAAAGCTTTGTGCACATCTCATAATTACTGCAATCACATTTACTTTGTGCACCCATCTCATAATTACTGCAATCACATTTAGGGAAAGCTTTGTTGTCTCATAATTACTGCAATCACATTTAGGAAACTGCATTCGGGAGAGTTTTGTGCATCCGTCTCATAATTAATCACATTTAGGAAAGCTTTGTGCATCCGTCTCATAATTACTGCAATCACATTTAGGGAAAGCTTTGTGCATCCGTCTCATAATTACTGCAATCACATTTAGGGAAAGCTTTGTGCACTCATAATTACTGCAATCACATTTAGGGAAAGCTTTGTGCATCCGTCTCATAATTAGTGCAATCACATTTAGGGAAAGCTTTGTGCACCATAATTACTGCAATCACATTTAGGAAAAGCTTTAATTAGTGCAATCACATTTAGGGAATGCATAATTACTGCAATTTGTGCACCAGTCTCATAATTACTGCAATCACACTCAGGGAAAGCTTTGTACACCTGTCTCATAATTACTGCAATCACATTTAGGGAAAGCTTTGTGCACTCATAATTACTGCAATCACATTTAGGAAAAGCTTTGTGCACCCGTATCATAATTAGTGCAATCACATTTAGGGAAAGCTTTGTGTACCCGTCTCATAATTACTGCAATTAACTCGCGGAAAGCTTTGTGCACCAGTCTCATAATTACTGCAATCACCAGGGAAATCTGTCATAATTAGTGCAATCACATTTAGGGAAAGCTTTGTGCACCCGTCTCATAATTAGTGCAATCACATTTAGGGAAAGCTTTGTGCACCCGTCTCATAATTAGTGCAATCACATTTAGGGAAAGCTTTGTGCATCCGTCTCATAATTACTGCAATCACACTCAGGGAAAGGAAAGCTTTACTGCAATCACCCAGGGAAAGCTTTCTCATAATTACTGCAATCACACTCAGGGAAAGCTTTGTGCACCTGTCTCATAATTTTTAGAAGTTTAAAGTTTATACCAGTTGGATACATTAAGAAAGTGCCTAGAAATGTATGGAGTGAAATGAAGTATTTAAAAATTACATTACAGTTGGATAATATACCTATTTCTACCTATTTATGAAAACTGAACTTTCAAATCTATTTCACACAAAGAGATAGCAAAGAAACATTGAAACTAAGCAAGAAACCTAGCTCTGAGATCAACATTGTCGTCTAGTTTTCTGGTTTGTAATTTCTCATCTGCAGTCCAAAATCGTAGATGTGAACTTTTTTCATTTGGCATATTAGACTAGCGGTTGCTGTAGTCAATAATAATAATAATAATAATAATACATTTTTATATAGCGCATTATACCAAACGGTCTCAATGTGCTTTACATAAACAAATATAACATGAGAAAACCTTAAGATACAAACAGTAAGAAAACAAAAAACCATACTTAAAAAGATACAAGCGGGATAAAGTTACGAGGTCCATTGAGGGTTAGTCATGAAAAGGTGTGTTTTCAATGCACTCCTAAAAATATCTAAAGTAGGGGCATTTCTGATGTAGATTGGGAGAATGTTCCAGAGTTTGGGGGCTGCAAATTCAAAAGAACGTTCACCATAAGTCTTGGTGTAAATTTTTGGCGGTTTTAGGAGAATAGCACTGTGAGATCTGAGTGAGCGAGTTGGTAATTGTAAAGTGAGTAAGTTGCAAATATAATTTGGAGCAAGACCATGGATGGCTTTGTATGTGAGGGTGAGAAGCTTGTAGTTTATTCTTTCACATATAGGAAGCCAATGAAGTTGGTGGAGGATGGGTTTATGCCTGCTATAGCTTGGCATCAATACTAAATGAGGGAGTTCTTGCAAGGAGAATCTTGTAAACAAACAAATTATTGTCAGATATGTAAATGTATATAATCATTTTAGGCTTTAGTGCTATACTATGAAGGTCCTTTAAAACATGCATTCTATTGTATCCTTGCAGATTGCCAATTCACAGAACAGAGTGTACCTGAATGCAGAAGGTCTTCTTTTGAATCTCACCGGAGAGGCATTTAACGAAGGAATAGAACGTTTGAATAAGAAAAAGTAGATCATTTATCGTTCAACATCTGTAATGCGGATACTTGGATCATTTTATGAATATAAAGAACATGATATGAAGAGATTACATGAGTGCTTTTTGGAACGTTTTGAAATGCTCCTTTAAATACTGCAGAATCTTACCAAGGATATCAAAATCATGATAGTGGATCAATTTCTGCCAGTATTTGATGTAATATTTGCCATCATACAAGTTCTTATATTTCAGATGTTGTATTTGTTGTCACAAAACCTTCCTACCAGAATTTCTTTTTGAATTGTTTTTTATTCAAACTGCTTGTTTGAAGTTTTCATTGATTATTTTGAAAATGAAAATAAAATGAAACGATCCATTTTTACAGGGCAATAATGGAAACTTTTTTGACAGTATTTAATTCCATCTCAACAATAAGAATACAGTTTGAAATCAGATTGTATGCAATGCTCTTCTCACCCAGTTTTGCTGAGGAAAAGAGTTAAGAGTAGTTAATGTACAGAATACAACTTCAAAGTAAGTACAATATATTACCTTTTCTATAGTGCAAGTGACATAAAATAAATTAATTGGGATCACATCAACCATTGTGTCGATAGTGTCTTACGGAACTTTAAAATTGATACTCAAAGATTAAAGTTTTGGTGAACTGCAAAGCTCTTGCAAAATGATGAAAAGAACTATTCACACAAATCATGAATTGCCCAATTGATTCTGAATCCTTGGTTTAGATTTGATCTCTTGATTGAAAATATTCTTGATATAAGTTTTTATTTACAAATTATTTTTGGCAGTGTTAATGATTTGTAAGACCTCATTTGTAACAAGTACATTAATGTTGAGAGGAATGAAAGTTTTTTGTAATTAGATCCTTCATTGCAAGTATGACATTGTCTGTAATTCAGGTTAATGTGAATTTATTTAAAATGTGTTATTTTTGCCTGTGAGATGATTAGAGGAACACCAAGGTTCATTAATAAATCAATACTGATTCTTGCCCATACTGATAGCAAAGATATCAAAATTTGATTAACACGGACATATAGACAATTAAGCATGACAATTAAGCATGGCAATTTCATACAAAGGCAAACGTGATCTTATGAATTATGGCTTAGCTTACCTGGGTGCCTTGCAATATAAGCGGCTCAAGTAGATGTTGCTGCAAATGCTGCTCACTTTGTGCTTTAGGCTCTATTAGTGTAGAGTAATGCATCTAAACTCAGGGAAGGGAGTAGAAAATTCTTTCATATAACTTCTATAAGGATGACCTGATCTGCCCTCAGGAAGGGATGATGACCTGAAAAGGTCAGTTTAGCTTGATGATGACCTGATCTGCCTGTATTGCTGCGGGTCAGTTTAGCCATGTGATGATGACCTGATCTGCCTGTATTGCTGCAGGTCAGTTTAGCCATGTGATGATGACCTGATCTGCCTGTATTGCAGGTCAGTTTAGCCATGTGATGATGACCTGATCTGCCTGTATTGCAGGTCAGTTTAGCTGTGTGATGATGACCTGATCTGCCTGTATTGCTGCGGGTCAGTTTAGCCATGTGATGATGACCTGATCTGCCTGTATTTGCAGGTCAGTTTAGCCATGTGATGATGACCTGATCTGCCTGTATTGCAGGTCAGTTTAGCCGTGTGATGATGACCTGATCTTTCTGTATTGCAGGTCAGTTTGGCCTTGTGATGATTTATATGGACTGGACATGTTATGTAAGAGAAAAGTCACTTCGTCAGAAAATATGCACAACCCGCAATGTTTGACAAATCGCCCAAAAATTTACTTGCTGGCCTAGCAGACACATGCGCAGAAATGCTTGTCCGGAAGCAAAATCCACTTGTCCGACAATAATGGACGAGGCGATGCACGTTATGATAAAATATTTCTTACGCCAATATTTACTGAGAATGCTGTATAAATAATAAAAGACTCTTACACTTATTAAAAACAGTGAAAATTGTAATCCATATATCCTCTACAAATATTAAACAATAACAGGCTCTATAAAATAAAAAAAGAAACACAAAAGTTTAATAAACTTTTGCGTAAATTAGTGGCAAAGGCCGGTCAAGTTTGCCATGTAACAGCACAGAATATACAGCGTAGGTTATGCCCTGTACAATACTGTATGTGTACATGGAAGGGGTGTTGGACCTATTGTGTGTGGTGCATTAACACATCAGAACAGACCTCGGCAAGAAACAGTGACTGGATATAAATATGCATACGATTTTTTATGCGAGATATGAGTGGTTGAAAGGAGTGAGCCTCACTAGCAAAACATCATGCATTGCGCACATGTTTAACCAACTTTGGTGGCTTGGATCATATATCTGTACATTATATGTTTTGTGTGTGTGCGATATATGTTTACGTCTTATGTATGGGTATGGTACGGTGTATGTATGATGTTGTTATGGTGAGGTTTAAGATCATTTTGTAACATAAGATATTTTAGCTTTCAAATGTATGGAATATAAGTCCGATTTAAGTTATTTTCTGGGCATTTCCATCAGTTGTATTGTAGTAAGTATAAACCGTGTAATGAATGAAGTTTTTAAAGAGAAATTAACTCTATTAGTTTGAATCATTTTATGGTTGCCCTGTGGGACTTATAAATCAACTTGCCTGGACATAAATATTTGTTGCCTCGGGCGTCTGGACAGGCGATTTGGTGAAAGCTCACAACCCGTATTTTAGATATAGAGCTGTTGGCTGACTTTTATACTATTAAAATGACCGATTCGTTGCATCAATGCTGGTAGTTTGGAGCATAATTTATAACAAATTTTAGTGAATGCCATTTTCACTTGCGGACATCTGTTTGTTTTATGTGTATGGATGTTCTTTATTCAAAGATAGGAATTCAAGTAAGCAACATATGTAACATAAAAACTGGTTTCTATTAGTGTGAGAGATCCACCATCCAAGCAGATCAAAAATGACTTGGATCACTTGGTGTATTACATAAAAACTGGTTTCTATTAGTGTGAGAGATCCACTATCCAAGCAGATCAAAAATGACTTGGATCACTTGGTGTATTACATAAAACTGGTTTTTATTAGTGTGAGAGATCCACTATCCAAGCAGATCAAAAATGACCTGGATCACTTGGTGTATTACATAAAAACTGGTTTCTATTAATGTGAAAGATCCACCATCCAAGCAGATCAAAATGACTTGACTTGGTATTACATAAAAACTGGTTTTTATTAGTGTGAGAGATCCACAGATCAAAAATGACTTGGGTGTATTACATAAAAACTGGTTTTTATTAGTGTGAGAGATCCACTATCCAAGCAGATCAAAAATGACTTGGATCACTTGCTGTATTACATAAAAACTGGTTTCTATTAGTGTGAGAGATCCACTATCCAAGCAGATCAAAAATGACTTGGATCACTTGGTGTATTACATAAAAACTGGTTTTTATTAGTGTGAGAGATCCACTTTCCAAGCAGATCAAAAATGACCTGGATCACTTGGTGTATTACATAAAAACTGGTTTCTATTAATGTGAGAGATCCACTATCCAAGCAGATCAAAAATGACTTGGATCACCTGGTGTATTACATAAAAACTGGTTTATATTAGTGTGAGAGATCCACTATCCAAGCAGATCAAAATGACAAGGATCACTTGGTGTATTACATAAAAACTGGTCTCTATTAATTCAACTATCCAAGCAGATCAAAAATGACTTGGCTCTTGGTGTATTACATAAAAACTGGTTTTATTAGTCAAAAGATCCACTTTCCAAGCAGATCAAAAATGACTTGGAACACTTGGTGTATTACATAAAAACTGGTTTTTATTAGTGTGAGAGATCCACTATCCAAGCAGATCAAAAATGACTTGGATCACTTGCTGTATTACATAAAAACTGGTTTCTATTAGTGTGAGAGATCCACTATCCAAGCAGATCAAAAATGACTTGGATCACTTGGTGTATTACATAAAAACTGGTTTTTATTAGTGTGAGAGATCCACTTTCCAAGCAGATCAAAAATGACCTGGATCACTTGGTGTATTACATAAAAACTGGTTTCTATTAATGTGAGAGATCCACTATCCAAGCAGATCAAAAATGACTTGGATCACCTGGTGTATTACATACAAACTGGTTTCTATTAGTGTGAGAGATCCACTATCCAAGCAGATCAAAAATGACAAGGATCACTTGGTGTATTACATAAAAACTGGTCTCTATTAATGTGAGAGATCAACTATCCAAGCAGATCAAAAATGACTTGGCTCACTTGGTGTATTACATAAAAACTGGTTTTTATTAGTGTGAGAGATCCACTTTCCATGCAGATCAAAAATGACTTGGATCACTTGGTGTATTACATAAAAACTGGTTTTTATTAGTGTGAGAGATCCACTTTCCAAGCAGATCAAAAATGACCTGGATCACTTGGTATATTACATAAAAACTGGTTTCTATTAATGTGAGAGATCCACTATCCAAGCAGATCAAAAATGACTTGGAACACTTGGTGTATTACATAAAAACTGGTTTTTATTAGTGTGAGAGATCCACTATCCAAGCAGATCAAAAATGACTTGGATCACTTGGTGTATAACATAAAAACTGGTTTCTATTAGTGTGAGAGATCCACTTTCCTTGCAGATCAAAAATGACTTGGCTCACTTGGTGTATTACATAAAAACTGGTTTCTATTAATGTGAGAGATCCACTATTCAAGCAGATCAAAAATGACTTGGCTCACTTGGTGTATTCAATTTTTTGTAAACAAATTTACTTGTTAAAAATATTTTGTATTATGGGTTTTATTGAATAAATAAGTTCACCTGGATGCAGCATAATAAAGGAAGGAAAGAAAAATGTTCTCATGTAGTTTTTGTACTTGTCTAAAATGGGACTTTTTTTTTATATATAACAAAGACATAAGGTACATCCGTATGACTTCCTAGGACTCACATGTACCATCTGCTAGATGCAGTGTTTCCCAAAAGAAGGAATGTTTTAAAGTAGGATATGTGTACTTCAGCATAGGATAACATTAGGATATGTGTACTTCAGCATAGGATAACATTAGGATATGTGTACTTCAGCATAGGATAACATCAGGATATGTGTACTTCAGCATAGGATAACATTAGGATACGTGTACTTCAGCATAGGATAACATTAGGATATGGATAACATTTCAGCATAGGATAACATTAGGATACGTGTATTTCAGCATAGGATAACATCAGGATATGTGTACTTCAGCATAGGATAACATTAGGATACGTGTTTTTCAGCATAGGATAACATTAGGATACGTGTATTTCAGCATAGGATAACATTAGGATACGTGTACTTCAGCATAGGATAACATTAGGATACGTGTACTTCAGCATAGGATAACATGAAGATGCGTGTACTTCAGCATAGGATAGCATTAGGATATGTGTATTTCAGCAACATCGTCTTTCAGAGACAGCACTCTGTAAACATGGATAAGTTCAATCTTGCAAAAAATACCATAGGCCCTCCTCAAAATACTGTAGCCCACTCAAAAATGCTGTAGCCCCTAAAAGATTTGTAGCCCATGAAAAACAAATGCAGTAGCCCCCGAAAAATGCTGTAGCCCACTCGAAAAAATGCTATAGCCACCCTGAAAATGCTGTAGCCACCCTGAAAATGCTGTAGCCCCCCAGTTTTGTCAAAACAATAGATATTTTGTGAAATAAATGGATCACTGAAACCAGATGTTGGTATTTTGTATTCATGTGGACTGAATTATCAGTAATTTTGCATCAAAAATTCAGTTTGCAGCAAAAATCCTCACTTTTGGACCAAACTTTTTGAAGCAAAGTTCGGAACCCTTTGATTTTGCGTTGGCACTTCAAGATCCGCTCACCTGTCCATATACCTTTCTCAGAGTACCATCTGCTCGATAACTCCATTCCTGTTTTAGCTGATTGTGGCATTTTGTTAATAGTATGAAGGCTGAAGTCTATTATTCATTTTGTCTGTATGACTCATACTTCAATATTATGGGTCGTGATATATTTTGGATGCATGAAAGGGAAGACTTTCAGAAGCTACTCATTGCAGGGAAGGTGAACGGCAGATGGGCTCGAGGCAGACCTCGTAGGACCTGGCTAACTGACTTAAAAAAATTGGACGGGTCTCAACCTTAAGGAGTGTGTGAGACGTGCAGGTGATCGCCTCTACTGGAAATGGATGACTACACATCTACCTTCGGTGGCTGTGACCTGGTTAACCCTTACTCTACCAGCACTATTTAGAAAATGCGCTCGGGAGGCGGGGCCAAAGACGGGCACCCAAAACGGTGATAATATCGCCGCGTGGTAGAGTAAGGGTTAATCAAGGCGTGATTATTGAAGGGTCCTCTGTCTTCCAGGCAGAAAAGTCGGGCCCCTTCCGCTTTCGGGACCCGCTGGGACGCCCACCGGGATCATGCTGCCTATATTTTCGGGTTGGCGCATATGTCGCGGGTTGATTAACCCTTACTCTACCAGCACTTTTTCGAAAATGCGCTCGGGAGGCGGGGCCAAAGACGGGGCACCCAAAACGGCGATAATATCGCCGCGTGGTAGAGTAAGGGTTAATATATAACATAATGCTACCTTTGGTGGAAAGGAATGACCTTGTATGGTGGGTGCCCTGTCTGCCAGTGGCATACAAAGCACATCCCATGGACTATTAGGGCAGATCTTGAAATGAGACCAAATATGTTAAGATTTTGGACCAAAAATCGTCCACTTTGGACCAAAAACCTTCCATTTTGGACCAAAAACTTACCAATATTGGACCAAAATCTTTCAAGTTACGTGAGGTGAACATCTAAAAAAGATGCCCCCCCCCCCCCTCCTCCCTCCTTCCCATCCCACACACACACTTACACTTAAAATGAAACACTAGACACACTCCTGCTTTTGGAGACTTATTTGGCCACACAAATGTTATTTGGCTTTTTGGTTACGATGCTAATAAAAAACATTCGAACCACAAATCTTTTTGTTCCGGTTTTCATTTTGTGACACTTGTTTGGCCTTACGAAAATAAAAAGTTTCATGGGCTTAATTTTGCTCTTTGAAAAATTTGGTTTTTTGGGCTTGAATTGATGATCTACCAAACCTGAAGAGAAAACAATAGGAGTTAAATTGGAACTGCTTGCTCGAGAGACTCAAATGAAGTGAATTGAGTGACTGAACGTGAATTGTTTGACTTTTGTTATATTAAGATTTTATGCAGGGTTAACAACTCTCTGTTTTATGTATGAAAAACAGCTGCATTAATGCTTTTGCATTAATGCTTCTGATCGTCAATTAAAATTAAGGACAATAATTTCAAACAGCAGCGTACTACGGAAGCCCATTAGGGCCAAGTTTAAAATATTATTTCGTTTTCTAAGATTTGTTTTCGTTATCCGACGTTTTTTTTTTTGTTATCCGAAGTTTTGTTTTTTGTTATCCGGGTTTTGTTTTTTCGTTATCCAAAGTTTTTAGCTCAACGATGACTACGTCGTTGAGGTTCAATGGGACGAATCTGTTAACTTGTGTCGCCCATCTTTGCAATGTATCTAGTCAAAGGCTTGTGGCCAGAAATTTAGCAGGATTGAAGAGCATGAAAATCTACACACAGGCTTTTTTAAAGGTTTTTATGGACTTGGCATACCTGAAATAGAGCAATTTAAATTTTCATGAAAATCTGCAGTCTAAACTGAAAAATATGTGCTGATGCGTAAATAATTATTGTCACCAATACAAAGACTGCGCGCAGCGCAGCAGCGGTAAATTGTAATATTACACCATTCTGGATAAGAAGTTGATTGAACCAACAAGTCTTCGTGCATAAGAAATTTGGTACCACCCTATTACCTTTTCTCCTTTGCAAGAATTACATTGGTTATTAAAAAAAGGGTTACAAGAAAAACGACACATTCTCCCCCAACACCCAACCCGTTGATAATCTGTGCTGCCAAGAGAAGGCCCGAGCCCCGGGAAAACCTAAATAAATATGAGTATATTTTTTTTTTTGATGAGAGCGGGAAGGAGGGGGGGGGGGGGGGGGAGGGGTGGGGGAAAGGCAAACAAAAAGATTAAAGACCATAACCAAAAAAGAATAGCCACGGGCGAAAACCTACGGCTAAACCGATGATTTACATTGGTAAAAACGGTATATTTTGGACAAAGAATGCCTTAATTCTTTCTCCTTAAAATATTTCGAGATCTAAGGAACCCCAAATATTAGTTTTCTCAGGCCTCGCTATTCTTTCGGCGACCCTGATAGGCCTATTCAATGAAATGAAATAAAACTGATTTATATCGGACCTAAAGTGTGGGGGCGGGGCGGCAGTGGCTTAGCCAGCATTAGAAAATTAAGGTGGTCCGATAAAGATTTTGCCCCCCCCCCCCTCCCCATCTCTCGAGACGAAGTGTTCATAATTAGCTCATTTTTGGGGGAAATTTTGTTTGTTTTTTAAGCAAAACAAAAAATCCCCATTTTGGAAAATTCCTCAAATAGTGGGTCCCCACACCCGTAGCTACCCCGCAAGAGGGGGAAGTCAATAGTAGTGGGGAATCTGGCTAAGATACACAAATGTACAAAAATATACATTCTGAGATAAGAGGGGGAGCGGGCTTTATTGCTCCCAAAATCCTGTCTATGATCAGAAGGGTAGGCTCTTATTCTTTATCTTCATAAATTATAATATTTGAGGTAAATACAATTTCACACTTGAAGAAACTTACATCACATTTTAATTTACTGCTTTCTACCGAAATAAGGGATTGGAAGTTAAAATGGCGTCGTCTGTATGTCTTAATGAATTTTGAAGTTTGTATGTGAAGCAGTCTTTGCCCAACGGACCACATGGCTGTTTTTTTGATTATTTTTTTTTAACGCGGAAACAAAATAATGTTACTACATAATGATTAAGTCCGAAAATATAATAAAGTGTTTGTCATGGATGATTATATATTCATGTTATGTGCCGATGGTACCACCTAAATACATTTTTGAAAGGTTAAAAATGCAAATTTAAAAACAATAGCAACAATTTTTGGAATCAAAACTTCTGAAGAAGGGCGAGTGGTCCAGCTTTTTCAGCATAGCTTAGTACAGCTGCACAGGGTACTGTAATATTACACAGTGAACAATTCGGGTGTTTGCCGGGTAATTTTCACAAAAAGCTTCTATGGCCAAGGAGCTAACTTGTGTGGAAGATCCTCGCTAACACTATGAAGAAGTGGTCATTACTGTTTGATTTACTGTGAATTTTCATAGTTAAATACTTTTGTTTTCTGATTGAATATGAACTAAAAGACGAAATAATATGAAAACTAGAAAAGACACATTTTTTAAAACTTTTTTTTCCCGATTTCGCACGAGTACTAGAGGTAACGCCCTGATTGAGAATTGTACAGCTTCAGTATACAAAAGAAATTATGAGAATGGCCGCCAATAATTTGCCTTAGTGTTTCTAGCCCCTCCACATTAAATACATTTTGTGTGTAAATCGATCAGTGATTATGATTTGAAAACGCAATTGGAACCCCCTCCTCCAACCTCCTCCTCCGAGACGAATTCAGACTGGTATAGCCAGCTGTATGTATAGGCTTTATATAAGGCTTCATTCTTAATGGGAACATATTCGTCCCCTCCCCCTGGGATCGCCGCCTATGGTACAAAGACATCGGGAAATTTGCATATTCTTTCTAGTAACTACTTCTGATTAATCTAGATCATTGTACGCTCATCTCAAGCCTCCGTAGTAAAAGTCATTAATAAACACATTCAGACATTGGGGCGGGAGGATTTTTTTATATTTTTATTTTCCTGGAAGGTGCGTTGCAAAGTTCAACGGTCATGTTTGGGACTTGAGAGAAAACTTAAGTTGTGTTGCTAGTTTACCTTATAATGAGTGTGCCTATACAGACAAGTGTTCTTGTATATGCACCGTAACTCCTTGCCCCATTGTTTTGCTTTAGTTTGTAGAGCTTTGTGGGGGAGGGGGAAGGAGGGGGTACGAGATGGGTTGAACTGCTCTGTGAATTTTGTACTAGACCTAACGTCACATAAATTTCACTGCACATGTCTATTTAACCAGGGAGCTATTTCAGTTAATAGCTTCATTGTTTACCATATTCACATGGCCATACCACAAAAGGCAAGATTGGTCTCAATTTCACGGATAAATTGGAATTTGTTACTTCGGTCAGGGTGACGGGTTGTCATATACAGGAAACTGCCATCATGGGATATGATATTCATGTTGAATGAATCATGTTATTTATGACCATGTTATTCATGACCATGTTATTCATGACGTATCTCATGACGTAACATCTTATACTCTCGTCAGCCAATTGGATTTTTTTTATTTTTTTTTATTTGCATTTTGCATTTTCCGCGTTTAACAAAGAAGAAAAACAACATCCTGGTACTCTGAAGGCTAGCAATGCTTCTTGATTTATCATTACAATATCAGAAACAGGATGAAAATCACAATAGATTCAGGAACACTATCTACAATGATAACAAAATAGACAAAAATAAGTTTATCAGAAAAACCAGGAAAAAAGGGAAGAAAAGGAGGAGATATGTTTAAAAAACAAACTTTAAAGAACTCCACATTTAAAAATAAAATAAAATAACGTTTTGAATAAATCAATAGCCTTAGGCAACAACCAACATCAGCTGGAGAAAAAGAAAAAATTAAACTTCAAAACAAAGATCTCTTAATTTGGGAAATAAGTCAAGCTTTCTCAAAGAAGTGGTTAACCGATCGTTTTTAACATAAATATACTTCTCGACCCTTGGAGGGTACTCAACCTCGAAAGGAAGTTCCTTACAACAGGAATACTTTTATCAAATTTACAAGAGAAAATAAAAAGCTTAGCATTGAAAATAACAAAGTTTAGATAACTATCTCTGTTACTTATATCGCTGAAGCAAATAATCTCGTATGTGTGTGGCAAAACTGCTACATCAAGGAAGTTTTGCAAACATACCCAGAAGGAATGTGTAAAAGGCAGCTCCAAAAGAGATGCGTCATTGACTCAATTTCAGAATGACAAAAGCTACACAGAGAATCGTTACGAATTCCCACTTTACACAATTACTGATTTGTGGCAATGAAGAGGCTACTGGAAATACCTCACTTTGGTATCCATGACAGAAACATGACAAGAACGGTAAATAGAATTCCAATTAAGAACATTGCCCTGAAAATCAATTACACATTTCCGCTGAGCGATTGGATTTAGAGTTAAACGATTTACCAGAATCTTATACACAAATCTTGTTACCTTAAGATCACCACCAAGAACGTTTAGAACTAATAATTCAGGCGGAGTGATGCTGGCATCAACATCGTGTTTGTACGAGAGCTTATCCATTTTCTAGTAATCGCCCTAGCAGCCTAGTAATACCATAATACGTAGTAAATGGCACAGAGTAAACATCAAACTTTTGGCAAAAATCTTCAGTCTAAAAAGTTACCATCAACGGCTAACAAATCACAAACTCTAACACAATTTTTTGCCAGCAAGGTAGAAATGAAAATGGGTTTGTTGTTAATACGGATATGACTATTATTCCAAATTATCTCGTTAGAAAAACAACTCTGGTTATCACAATTAACATAAGCCTATGCCCGACAGACATCGTTAATGAATTTATTCTTAATGTTCACATCACCTGGCATTTAATTACACTGCAAAAGGCAACTTTCTCCCTTCGAATAGAGGTAGATAAGCAAAAGATGAATTGTCGCTAACCAAGTAACGTTTTACCCATGCAATCTTTAAAGCATTAAAAAAGACTCGATGTGTACCATGTTAAGACCTCCAGACTCAGTTGAATTAATAAGAACACGACGTATTATTTTGTCGGATTTCCCATTCCTGATAAAATTATACAAAACACAATCAAGCACCTAATAAAACCTACGAGGTGGATTTGGCAAGACCGATGCACCATAAATTAACTGGGAAAAGCGTTTATGATGGTAATTTTTCCAGAGGGAAAAGATTCCGCTGGGACCAATTGGAAAATTAAAGGATTAGTTCAGTGGTCAAGCAAGTTTATGTTATATGAAAGAGGACTTCAAAAGAAACAGAATGGTGAAGAAAGCATTCCAAAATCTTATTCCATTAAGGAGATGTTCAAATTTAAAGTTTGGTATCATTTCTGTAAAAACGACTGATATCAGACTACTTGTGATGGCATAGCCTCAGATTCCTCAAAGTCTTTATGTAACGTATCATTATTTCTTGCGATTTTGTT
>JAIGNY010003373.1:317500-395405 GCA_020152595.1 Chiridota heheva
CTCCTGTAGTCCACCGATGCCCATCAGTTCCTTTGCTCATGTACCACTTCAGCATTTCTCGATTCTTCACGTGGGCTCCATACGTTCCTCTTTTCCAAGGTGGCTTAGACATCAATCTTTTCCTCTTCTGGGGTTTACCTTGTAGTGATCGAGAACCACAGAAAATTGAAGAAAATTTCCTAAAAAATTAAACATTCAACATTCATTAGGTGTAAATTCATGAACAAATTGTTTGGGCGATATTTAACCTTATAAATTCATTATTACACTTTATTTCCCGAATTTGCATACTATACTGGTATATTCGGCTACTTACATTTCACTTATGGAATTTCGCCAAGGAGGTGGAGGAAATTTCCCCTAACCCCCACTGAATACGCCACTGTGGAGAGCTTATATCCCTTCCACATGTCCCCACCACCATTTCTGATTTCTTAATTTTTAAAAATGCTGTGAAAGGTATATGAATGTGTAGAAGCAACATTAGCTCAAATCAAAACCATAACAAAAACCTTTCATAAGTGTTAATTAAAAATTGAAAATTTCACAACGTCTAAAATCTCGGGCATCAATATGCAAAATTTGACGTACATTTGTGACGTATTACGCCTATGCACTTACAACCAATCAGTTGGCAGTAAGTGTAAGGATATCTCAATCAATAAAAAACTTTGAATTGTATTTTTTATCTATCTCTACATTAAAACGATAATTGACCAGCATACTTTTAGGTGTGTCCACTATTTTCCAATCATCTTATCTGATATCTCCCTGGTCTGACCATGGAGGTACCACTTTAAAGTGGTACCTCCATGGCCTGACTAATTGGTTTAAGCGGTTCAAACACTCTTATTTGGAATGATCATAATGAAAAAGCTTTTTAACCAATTGTATTAAAACAACGATCACAAGCATTATAGTTCCTTATCAGTTTTAATTTGAACTAAACTATAACATACTCATAAACCTCATATGTTTGTATCCAATCTCTCCATTTTCTGTTATACCCCGAGTGGCGTTTCTACGGAGGGAATGGGGGATCCGGACCTCCTTGCTGAGAAGTAGAACGCCGTGATAGTCTTTATTGCATATATTCTATGACATTTCAATTCAAATGAGAAGCAAAGAATTTAAATATACTTCAATAATCAATGTCACGAAAGTTTTGCATGGGAGATATGCCCCCCCCCCTTCCCACACACACACTTGTCGACGTCAATTTGGATAGAATAGCGCCCTGAATCTGAGCCAAAGTATCTAAAAGACAAAACGTTTGGAGAACATCTTGTAAGGGTACTACAATGATCCTTCGTACCGTACAAAGAAGGGGCTTGGTCTGAGAATTTGGAAACAACGGTATATATTAGAATTTTTAGAAAGATTTCTGAATAATCATCTTTTTTTTTAAAGTTCTGAATATCAATAATTACTGTTATCGATTTTCAGAGTTTCACAAAATTTTGGATTAAACATTTTCAGTTTCAGATCTCAGATTGATCAAAATATTTAGGCGTACACAAATATTTACAAGCCATGGCCGATACATAACTGCCGCGGAAATCACGTGACTATGTCCCAGATTTACTGGTGACATGTCAACAAGGACGGGATTCCCTCTGTTTGTTGATTTATTTGTCGACGTGATCAACTTTTGAAAATAAACTGGGAGTTTATCTCTACCCCACATATTCAAGGCCCTATCCTTGCAGCAAGGAAATACATTACCAGATTACTGGTTTATATTCAAAAATTGACAACTTCATCACTATCCAGATAAAGAGGGAATTTCCTCCAAATATAATTGAAAACTATCAATTGTAGGCTAAGTGTATTGGCACGTTGGGCTAGAAGGCTAAGTGTATTGGCGCGTTGGGCTTGAAGGATAAGTGTATTAGCACGTTGGACTTGAAGGCTAAGTGTATTGGTACGTTGGGCTTGACGGATAAGTGTATTGGCACGTTAGACTTGAAGATGTATTGGCACGTTGGGCTTGAAGGCTAAGTGTATTGGCACGTTGGGCTTGAAGGCTAAGTGTATTGGCACGTTGGGCTTGAAGGCTAAGTGTATTGGCACGTTGGGCTTGAAGGCTAAGTGTATTGGCACGTTGGGCTTGAAGGCTAAGTGTATTGGCACTTTGGGCCTGAAGGCTATGTGTATTGGCACGTTGGGCTTGAAGGCTAAGTGTATTGACACGTTGGGCTTGAAGCCTAAGTGTATTGGCACGGCGGGCTTAAAGGCTAAGTGTATTGGCACGTAAGGCTTGAAGTCTAAGTGTATTGGCACGTTGGGCTTGAAGCCTAAGTGTATTGGCACGTTGGGATCGAAGGCTAAGTGTATTGGCATGTCGGGCTTGAAGGTCAAGTGTATTGACACGTTGGGCTTGAAGGCGTCTCATCCATGATTCAGTTCTGTTTTGACTAACATAATGACGATAGCGTAAAGAGAGTTCTTCGTTTGCAAATGATATGATTGTCATATTTACATAATTTCCATGTGTTTGGCGATCTTAAGTACCTTTCTTTCTTCTAGAAAATGATTACAAATCTTTTCATTACACTTGACCTTTCACCTTGTACTACAAAGAGGCGAATCCGCACAATAAAAGAGCGCCTGAAGGCAAATAGTGTTCTATTTCTCATTGAATTATCCAGGCAAAGTAGGTGCTCCCTTGAGAGGGGGATTTGCTTTATATAGATAAGTGTTTCCCATGAGAAGGGGAAACATAGACATTTCATATGACACAGTAATCTTTTTCTTGTAAACGTAATCATGGTATGTTTGTTCCTACATCAAGTAGCCTACATGTACGAATTTTGTCTGCGATGCTATGGGGACTTTTTGCATAATATGCGGCAGTCACCAATGTATACTGACTATGGCACTTATTGCAAAAAAGTTAACAAATATTAGATTAATCTTTTCCAAAGTCATTTATCTATTTCCTGCATAACATTAAGAAATTATGTTTGATTTTCCTCGAACTATTTTGCAAAGTATTGACAATTTATACTATTGACAAGATTTGGCTTTTCAAGCTTTTCAGTGGGCCCATTTTTGCCAAATTTGTCCTTCGATTTGGACTGGACTTCCTATAACCAAAGTCCAAAGCTTAATGTGTAATCTTGTGGTTTATTAAGAGTTCGCTCTTGTTTCAAGTATTCTGAAGGCATTTATATCGTAAGTCCATAATAATGGCGCATGTTTACTTGTAAGTAAAGACAGCGGTGAAGGATGCTTGAATCTGGGTGGCACAGGACCTGAGGAGCAATTTGAAAATGTATAGATCATAAGTCTTGAAATTGGAAGGATTAAGATTTATAGATCATGATTGGCCAATTGTAAAGGTCATGAATCAGAATATATTTAATGTTGAAATAATGTGAAAAGCAAAAAAATGGTCCTTAGAATTATTCAAGAGGTCATAAATATCTTGGTGAAAATAAAATGTAACTCGGTAGGCCTATATTAGTACAAATTAGACGAGATGGTTCATATTCACACCCAGTCTTCAGTGGCAAGGGTCCAAAGTGTATTTTTTTTTCTTTTCAGAACCCAAATTAATAGCGTAAAGGCACTCCATGAGTGAATTTTCATTTACTTTTTTCTATTGCTGGATGCTTGGTTACTTTCTTCAATCTGTCAATAAAAAAAATCAATCATAATAAGGGGATTTAGATATATCTTAATATCTTAAATAATACTTGGGAGTGCAAATCAATTTATGTCATGACAATGGCCCGGGTCCAAATAGTAATTGTTGAACTGTATGACCCATTTCAAAGATGCCCCACTATGAAATTTCGGGTGGCTCACATACTATACAAAGGCCCTATTTTATGGAACGTCAAAAGGACCACATGTGATGGAGGTGTCAATTTATTTCATAAAGGTATCAACTTATATGGTGGAGGTATCAACTTGTATCATGGAGGTATCAACTTATGTCACGAAGGTATCACCTTATATCATGAAAGTATCAACTCATATCATGGAGGTATAAACTTGCATCATGAAGGTATCAACTTATATCATGAAGGTATCAACTTATATCACGAAGGAATCAACTTATATCATGAAGGTATCAACTTATATCATGGGGGTATCAACTTATATCATGAAGGTATCAAATTATATCAAGAAGGTATCACCTTATATCATAAAGGTATCAACTTATATCACGGAAGTATCAACTTCTATAACGAAGGTATCACATTATATCATGAAGGTATCAACTTATATCATGAAGGTATTAATTTATATGATATAGGTATTAGATTATATAATGAAGGTATCAACTTATATCATGGAGGTATCAACTTATATCATGGGGGTATCAACTTATATCATGAAGGTATCAACTTATATCATGAAGGTATCAACTTATATCATGAAGGTATCAACTTATATCACGGAGGTATCAACTTCTATAACGAAGGTATCACATTATATCATGACGGTATCAACTTATATAATGAAGGTATCAATTTATATGATAGAGGTATTAAATTATATCATAAAGGTATCAACTTATATCATGGAGGTATCAACTTCTATCATGAAGGTATCAACTTATATCAAGGAGGTATCGACTTGCATCATGAAGGTATCAACTTATATCATGAAGGTATCAATATATATCACAAAGGTATCAACTTATATCATGGAGGTATCAACTTATATCATAAAGGTATCAACTTATATCAAGAAGGTATCACCTTATTTCATAAAGGTATCAACTTATATAACGGAGGTATCAACTTCTATAACGAAGGTATCACATTATATCATAAAGGTATCAAGTTATATCATGAAGGTATCAACTTATATCATGAAGGTATCAACGTATATCATGAAGGTATCAACTTGCATCATGAAGGTATCAACTTATCATGAAGGTATCAAGTTATATCATAAAGGTATCAACTTATATCATGAAGGTATCAACTTATATCATGGAGGTATCAACTTATATTATGGAGGTATTAACTTATATCATGAAGGTATCAACTTATATCATGGAGGTATCAACTTATTTGTCAATTTATTTGATGATGGTATCAACTGATTTGATTGTTATGTCATTATTGTCATATCACTTCGTAATAGATGTGTGCTTCCACACCATCATCAAATGTGGTCCTTTTGGCGACCTCAGACAACAATATGTGAAGCTCCAGATATTCATGAGTCAATTTTGTTCATTTCAGACCGACACCCAATCAGACAATTCGTTTAAAACAAAAAGTGGTAGTATTTTTAAACGAATGAAAATACTGATTGGCTACTTCGGAACTATTGAATATGTGTAATACTATAAGGACAACATGCAATTGGTCTTTAGGATATGACTCATGAATATATGAAACCATGACATCACATATAGTGAGTTCGCCGAGAAGACCACATTTGATTGTGGTGTGGAGCATTCTACTCCTCTGCTTCATGAAATCAGTTGATACCATCTTCAAATAAATTGACAAATAAGTTTATACAGTACCTTCACCATATAAGTTGATACCTTCATGAATTGTTTTGACACCTTCATCAAATAAGTTGATACCTTCACTATATACGTTTATACCATCATGAAATAAGTTGACACCTTCATCACATGTGGTCCTTTTGGCGTTCCATACTATTTTAAAGAGTTTTTACAATTTATAAGCTGAGAGAACAAAGTTATAGGTAAAGGCGAAGGTTTTTGAAGTAGAAAATTTCCGGTTATTCCTTAAAACTTCCGACTTAACCCTTACAACTTCCGATAACGGTGGAGGTAGTTTGGATTCGGATTTTTGTTATGGTTTTGCACCCCCTCCCTTCCCCCTCCTCCCTACGCCACTGGAGAGCAGCATCCCTTCGGTACCTAATGGTAATCCTGCACATGGGCTCGGGGATCAAGGTATACCGTTTTTTTTTAATACCAATTTCCGTTCCTACATTAAAAGAGTAATACAGTATTTGCACAATTAATTGCTCACATGCATTTGCATAAAATACTTCAAAAGCTGTAAATTTGTTAAAATGGCAAATTTCGAATCATTTTTAACAATTTTGCAAATGCTGCGGTTTGCCTGTCGACATATGTTTCAACAGTATAGCAAACTTCAAGCGTTAAAGGATTAGTTCAGTGGTCTAGTATGTTCATCTTATACAGTTATAATGAAAGAGGACTTTAAAAGAAACAAAACGTTGAAGAAAGCGGTCAAAAATCTTATTTCGTTGAGGAGATATTCAAGCTTAAAGCTCTCTCTTATCTGTCAGTCTGTGTAAAAATGACTTGTGTATTAAATCTACTAACATTCCAAACAATTGTGAATGTATTTAAAAAAAAGTTTATTTAGTTTTTCACTATTTAAATTACTTTTCCTCGAACTTTCTTCAGGTGGTATATTATAAATACCCTTCCTATATTCAGTTTTACTACTTTTTTTTAACTGTTTGTCGAGTGTCCGAGCCATCTCATGCACCATGCACTAAATGGAAAAGATGTTGAAAGGTGAGCCATATTGGGATGGGGGCCAACCTGGGGGAACAGTCATACCAAGGAGATGAGACATATGGGGATGGGCAGTCTGGGAAAAGCTTCATTTCAAGGAGGTGACACATAAGGGGAGTGGCGGTCTGGAAAAACCTTCCTTCCAAAGAGGTGGGACATATGGGGGAAGGGGTAGTCTGGCGAAACCGTCATACCAAGAAGGTGAGGCATATGGGGGAGAGGTAGTCTACCTTCATACCAAGGAGGTGAGACATGTGGAGGAGGGGAAGTATAAAAATACCGTCAGTCCAAGGAGGTGAGGCAAATGGGGGAGAGGCAGTCTGGTTGAAACCTTCATTCCAAGAAGGTGAGGCATACGGGGGAGACTAGTCTGGTTAAAACCTTTATTTCAATGAGGTGAGACATATGTGGGATGGGGCAGTCTGGGGAAACAGTCATTCCAATGAGGTGAGACATATGTGGGATGGGGCAGTCTGGGGAAACAGTCATTCCAATGAGGTGAGACATATGTGGGATGGGGCAGTCTGGGGAAACAGTCATTCCAATGAGGTGAGACATATGTGGGATGGGGCAGACTGGGGAAACAGTTATTCCAATGAAGTGAGACATATGTGGGATGGGGCAGTCTGGGGAAACAGTCATTCCAATGAGGTGAGACATATGTGGGATGGGGCAGTCTGGGGAAACAGTCATTCCAATGAGGTGAGACATATGTGGGATGGGGCAGTCTGGGGAAACAGTCATTCCAATGAGGTGAGACATATGTGGGATGGGGCAGTCTGGGGAAACAGTCATTCCAATGAGGTGAGACATATGTGGGATGGGGCAGTCTGGGGAAACAGTCATTCCAATGAGGTGAGACATATGTGGGATGGGGCAGTCTGGGGAAACAGTCATTCCAATGAGGTGAGACATATGTGGGATGGGGCAGACTGGGGAAACAGTCATTCCAATGAGGTGAGACATATGTGGGATGGGGCAGTCTGGGGAAACAGTCATTCCAATGAGGTGAGACATATGTGGAAAGGGGCAGTTTGGGGAAACAGTCATTCCAATGAGGTGAGACATATGTGGGATGGGGCAGTCTGGGGAAACAGTCATTCCAATGAGGTGAGACATATGTGGGATGGGGCAGTCTGGGGAAACAGTCATTCCAATGAGGTGAGACATATGTGGGATGGGGCAGTGTGGGGAAACAGTCATTCCAATGAGGTGAGACATATGTGGGATGGGGCAGTCTGGGGAAACAGTCATTCCAATGAGGTGAGACATATGTGGGATGGGGCAGTCTGGGGAAACAGTCATTCCAATGAGGTGAGACATATGTGGGATGGGGCAGTCTGGGGAAACAGTCATTCCAATGAGGTGAGACATATGTGGGATGGGGCAGTCTGGGGAAACAGTCATTCCAATGAGGTGACGCATATGTGGGATGGGGCAGTCTGGGGAAACAGTCATTCCAATGAGGTGACGCATATGTGAGACGGGGCAGTCTGGGAAAACCTTCAATCCAAGGAGGTGAGACATGTCGGGGAAGTGCAGTCTGGGAAAACCTTCATTCCCCTATTGGGAGATAAAATTGAAAACCCAAATGGGGTGTGTGAAGTTGGTTCCTAGTTCCTAGTTTCTTACTCGCCATTTCCTAATTCCTAGTTCCTTAATCATTACATTTTCAGAAAATTGACAAACAATTCCCAATAATAAAGGAAATTTCCCGGAGAAATGGGGCAACTGTCACCTGAGAAGATTTCTCCTTCCCGGCAGCCCGGTTGCATGCTTTCTTCCAATTTGGGATGTAAAATTTAGAAATTATTAACATAAAATTGGTAGTATTGAAGGGAAATTTGGTAAAATTGTTTCACATGTTGAAAGAATTTGGCAACATTTCCTGAAACTTTCTCTTAAAGTCAAGGAAATTTCCCAAGGAAACTGCCACCTTTCGAAGTACGCTTCGGGAAAAATTGTGGGGCTCATGGGCGAAGCCTTGCAATTACCTTGGGTCCAGGGGCGAAGCTCCTGAAGCTCTGAAGATTTCTTAATTTTATGCCCCACAACGGTTTAAAACAACACAAATTTCCAAAATGTAAGTGATGAAAAGAAGACAATTCCATAAATGTTTAAATCTATTCAGATAAGTATTTGAATATTTCCCTGCAAATTCAGAAAATTTGGGGGAAATTGTGGAGGTCATGGGCGAAGCCTTGGAAGCAGCGGCATAGGAAAGTATTTGCTTTTTGGGGGCCAGATTTTATCATTTGCCTCAACAAACCTCAGTGCCAAAATGTATGAGTCTCTTATCACGGTCCAAAACTATTTCTAATGGGGCAGGTCGTTAAATTATTGGAAATATTGGTAGCATTAGGCACCATTTCCCAAAAATGGCTAAATGCTGATTGAGCTTGCGTTGGGCAACTGCAAGAGAATTGAAGAGTGTTTTTATTCTCAATTTCTGCAATTTGTATTATTTACAAAATAATAAACGTTGTATGTTTTCTCTCAAAGCTTTATTCTTACATCTAAAACATGAAAATCATCACTGGACACATAGTAATAAGATCCTACATTTCATCCAAAATGTATATTCCTTTTAGTTAACTTATGTACTATATAGTGCAGAAATTTTAAGCAATTTCTGATACCAAAATCACCCCCAAAACGCCAAGCTTCGGGGATTCACCCCTCTTCCCCTGCAATTGGGCGCGCCTACCACATGAAAGATTCGCGCCCTTACATCAGTGATGTTCGGTTTTTCCATTGTTAGAAAATTGAATTTTTCACGGCCACCGAAAATGTACGCATCACTGCCCCCACACTACATAAATACAGTGTACAATTATACATACACTGAACGTACGGAGTTTATTTCGAAAATGGTTTAAGCGGACACAGCATGTACATTATTTAAAAAATTTTTGATGAGGTCGCTGCGAGTAGCAATGTCGTAGATGTCGGAGCACACTATTGGCTTCGATCCTGGATTTGACACAATATTAAGCAATCTTCTGCTATCAAAATCGCGAGAAATGCAGTGAGTTTTTGATGGCTTCGCCCGTATACATTTGACACATTTTAAAGTACTTTTCTGGTATAAAAATCACGAGAAACGTAGTTCCCCCTCCCACCTCCCGTCCCATCCCGGATCTATAAAACGGCTTTTACTCTGGATCTGACACAACTTTAAGAAATTTTCAATACCAAAATCGCCCCGGACTCGGATTTGACACGAGCAAGTTAAGCAATTTCCTGTTATCAAAATCACGAGAAACGCAGTAGGCTCAGTGGCGTATTCAGTGGGGGTCTTGTCCCCCCCCCCTGGCGAAATTCCGTAATTAAAATGTTAATAGCGGGGTATACCATTATACAATAAGCTATAGTATATAATCGGAAAATCAATTGTAAACAAAATTGAGGTAAATATCGCCCAAATTTCATTAATTTTTGAAAATGATTCTGAAATTTTCTTCATTTTTGGGCAATTTTCTTCATTTTCGGGCAATTTTCTTTAATTTATTTCATTTTCGGTTTTTTTTTGCGATGCTGGAGATATTTTCTTTAATTTTGGGAAAACATCCTTCATTTTTAGGAAATGTTGCCAGATTTTACCAAAATTTCCAATAATTTTACGAAGGTTTCTAATAACTTTACCAAAATTTTGAATAAAATTACCAAAATTCGCCAGATTACGAAAATATTACGAAATTTTACAAATTGTTGGCAAATTTTACGAAAATATCCAATAATTTTACCTAAATTTGGAATAATTTTACAAATTTTTCAATAATTTTATCAAAATTCCCAAAAATTTTACCAAAATTTCTAATAATTTCACCAAAATTTCCAATAATTTTACCAAAATACTTTCATTTTTTTTCAATTCTATGTTAATACTTAACAACAAATTTCACCTCCCAACCAAGGAGAAAGCATGTCCTGGAAGGTGAAATCTAACCCCTCTCCCAGCATACACACCTGTCGATATATTTTCGATAATTACCGTTTGTCCCTTCTGGAAACGAAAGCTGAATACGCCACTGACACTGTATGCTACTTATTTCCTGCTTTCAAAGTTGCGATAAATGCATGGTTTCCTGGGGCTTTGTATTTGGTTTTCACAGTTTTACACATTTTAAGCAATTTTCTGCTACCAAAATTACCAGAAAAGCAAAGCTATGTACCCTCGATGTGGCTTCCAAGGGCTGCGCCCCGTGTACCCCTACCAAGGCTTCGCGCCCAGATATAAAACAATGATTTTACGCAAAATCACGACAAACGTAGAGCTTCCGCCGCATGGGTCTATGGTCCACCCTGGATTTACCAATCTGAAGCAAGTTTTTGCTACCAGAATCACCCGGACTCGGGTTTGACATGAGCAAGTTTAGCAATTTATGTTGCTAACAAAATCACGAGAAACGTAGGGCTTCGCTCCTAGATTTGACACGAGATTAAGAAATTTTCTGCTGTACCAAACACTGAAAAAACACAGGGCTTCCCGGCAGCGTCTTTTTTTTCTTCTGCAAACAAGAATTGCCTTTACAGATTTTTTCAGCCAATCATATACGAGAATGACGATGACGTAATTAAATATGAATATTCATATACAACTTATGACATATCGTCTGACAAAATAATTTGGGACTTAGTAATTCCATGACCGCGAGTGAATAACATTACTTTGCCGGAAAACAATGGAAAAAACCTGACACTACAGATATGGCACAATTTAAAATGTGCTACGAAGCGAATCCTCCTTTGAATATCGAGGAAGTAGTTAACAATATCTCGGTAAGTGGTGTTCTGAGTGAAGTTATAACACTCGCTCCTTTTAGAAAATTAAGACATAATTTATAAAGTAGTAGTTAAGCGACTTTTCCTTGCATTAACACTTTCCCTTGACACGTGTTGTAGGTACGGAGTTTTTGGTTAGTGTGTAAAAATCAAGGTGAGGCTTATTCGCAGGGCAGTGATAACATATACCCTAACCTAAAACCTAACCCCAACCCTATCCTTATTCGCAGTGCTGGCTTGAGATACTGTGTGGATATTCGCAGGGCTGCTTTGCGAATAATCACTTCAAAAAATCAAAGTTGTATAGCAATAGTTCTCACGTTGTATACGTAGATCTTCAAGCTGCTGTATATGCGTGAGATAATTTGCACTAGTTGTAGGTATGCCTAGGCCTAGTGCGAGTTCATGCCCAAATAGACTTTTGCTTAAGTTGTAGGTGAGTTTTATCCTTTTTGAACATTTTTCTCTAAGTCCTGATTTTCCTTTTTGGACGGAGTGCGTAGTCGTAGTGAGTTAGATTTATTCTTTGATTCAATCCTTTTTTGAAATTTAATATTTATTTTCAAAAGTTGTAAAGCCTTAGGCTCAAGAATATATGAAACAACATATGCGTTGTGAACTTGTAAATATAATTAATTATACATGTATAAAGACACATCATTGAAATATCCAAAAAGTCCTGATTTTCCTTTTTGGACGGATTTTGTCAGACGATGTGTCATAAGTTGTATATGAATATTTATATTTAATAACGTCATCGTCATTCTTGTATATGATTAGCTGAAAAAAATCTGTAATGGCAATTCCTGCCTGCATAAAAAAAGACGCTTCCCGGGGCCCGTGCCCCTATAACGGCTGCCTATAAGGAAAAACCATGATTTACCAACGTCGACTAATACATTCGATGGATTTACCTGTCATTTAAACGCTGAATGCCAATTTAGATATATCTGTCTATGTCAGTATGCGCTCAACGTTATACTCTTATTAGGATTTTCTTTTTTGGTCGGGCGCCTAAATGCCCTTTCTCTCAGTGAAACATGACCCACCACGCCACTGGCTGGAGAGAAAGGCCCCAGTGAGGCTTTCTGAGATGACGCTGAGCGCTCAAACATGTTAAATGGGCGCCAAAATCGTCATGAGAACACATTTTTTAGGGAAACTTTGTCCCTAAATCTCACCATGTAGCCGATGCATATCGATCGCTCGTCGGCAATACTTAAAATCTGCCCTTTAACAGTAGGCTACCATCTGACCATTTAAACCGGAAAACAATTGGATTGAATGCAAATGGTATAGAAGTAAAAGCATTGAAAAAACTTAGGAGAAACTTCTAGGAGAAAGGAGACATACACTTCTGGAACATTTGACATTAATTTAAGCTACAATTTTCTGCTATTAACAGACTAAAATTACGAGAAATGCAGAGCTTCGCTGGTGTAACAAGAGATTTTGTCCCCCAAAAGAAAATGTCCTGCGGACGAAATGACCTAGGAGAATATGTCCACCGGACATAATTTCCTGGGAGATTTTGTCCTCCTAGGAGGTTTTGTCTCCCATACAGAGGAAATTCTGTCCGCCAGGAGTATTTGTCCCCTCCCCAAGGTTTATAATGATAAGTTGACTGTTTGAGAAGCTGAATATGTTGAACAGTTTATTTTTACCGTCCGTAGTGAGTGGCAAAGGGATGAATGCTACGTTTTAGTTTTTGGAAACACTTTTTACTCATGAAGGAAAATTGTTGTATAATACAGTTTTGCAAATATTTTTTTTCTTCAAATTTAGTCCTTGAGTTTTATTATAGTGCGTTTGTCCCATAGAAAACAAGTTTTGACTATTTCGTCGGGCAAAAACTTGGTAGTGGCAAAAATGGCAGCATAATCAATATGGTTATGGCTTTATGTTTTGGTTTCTTCTTAAAAAGACAGCGATGGTCAAATGTAGCCTACCCGAAATATCTATGTCAGTGGAGGAAAAGGTTGAAGGAGTCGAACAGAGTGTAGTAGGTATAGATATGGTGGAGAGGGTTTGGGTAAGACAACTTAGGTATAGTTGCATCAGCAGGTATATATTGCTTAGGAAGGGGATGATTGTCCTGGGGAGTTCTTGCGGACGGAGTTCGGCAATGAAATGGAAGGAATTGTGGAAGCTCTGGGGTGGGCGAAGAGTAGACAGTTACTAAAAATGTGTTTCACAGTCATGGGCCTGTGATAATTAATTGCAGAATGGTGAGGAGGAGTCTTTATGGAGGTATGAAGTGAGGCGGATGGCGTACTCGGAAGCGGGAGATGTATACAGACATGATCTTTACGGGACAGGTTGTGAGGATGACAGGAATGGACGGCTAAATGTACCCCTGGTTGGATGTTGTAAAGTTTGCTATTCGTGTTGGTTTTCCCAATTTGATTGTTAGCTGTGAGGAACATGCGAAAATTATAAGTAGTTTGGTATCGGCAAATGTTTTGGTAAAGGGGGTAACGGGAGGTTGAGAGCTGGTTGAAGCAGCCGAGTTTAATTTGTCATATTAGTTCAATGCTACCTGTAAGAAGGCTTTGGCTTCAGCTGAAGGTGTCACGGAGCTATTTATTACACAATTGAAACTTCACCAAAGTCAGGGGTCCTTTTTGTACAAAAAAGAAGAAATAGTTCCTTAGAAACTTTTTTGAAGCACATCTCGTCAAGTTTGATCATAGTCAAGGCATCCATTCTCTACCCTTACTGAATTTCCAGCTTTCTCTCTAAAATAGTTTGATTAGCCTTTTCTCTGGACGTTCACATTTTGGGCTTGCAGATTAATACCCAATTAGTTCTGTGCTGCCTGAAAAGATGGCCACGTTAGGTAGCACGGAATTAATTATTTGCCCTATAGAAACTTATGTTAAAAGAGTCAAGTTTCGGGTCTTTTTGTACCAGAAATAAGAAGTTTCACAAACTTTTCTGAAAAGTACCATCTAATATCTTTTGGATGATGGTATCAATAGGGTTGACTTGAGGTTTTGGTCCTCCTTTTTAGGTTGAAGTGAAAAAGTGTTATACACCCTCACTAAATAATTTAAATTTTGGTATGGGTCCATGATAAAATAGTTCCCCATTTAACTTTTTCTGAAACAGGATCTCGTCGAGTTTGGATATGCATTGTCAAGACCTATCCTTTCTCTACTATTTCTAAAATTTGCAGCTTCTCAGCCTCCTGTCCCATGAAATGGGACCTCTCGAAAATATTTTTAGTAGCCTTTTCGCTGCCTGGAGGGGGAAAAAGGGGAAGGGGATGGGGGAAGGGGGAAGGGTCTCAGTTTGGGCTGTCGAAGTAATACTATATTAGTACCGTGCTACTGAGAAATGTTTAGAACGTCGATCAGACCCCTATTAGCCTACCAGGCCTTCGCTCATGAACCTCACAATTTTGCAAGAATTTTCTTAATTTTTCTCCACTGCCTGTTTAGAATTGGTAACCCAAATGCTTATCCAAGCAGATTTTAACGTTATTATCTAAGTCTTCCTTTTTACAGTTAAATTTGGAAATTTGTGTTGATTTTCAAGAATCAGAGCTTTTGGATACGCCCCTTTGTCCCAATGCCCTGCCCCTGAATCCACCAGGAGCCCTAAGTCAGGCCTACGATATCCATCATACATTGTCTTCCGTCTGGTATCAAAAGCGTGAAGGTTGTGAGGGTATTGACAAATTATAATCCTGCCATCACAACATTTTCTGGTATTTTGCTTTTAGATCAATGATACATCCAAAAACATTTTCAGAGACATTAGAAGAGGACAACATAAACTATTTCACATGTACTATTAATCTTTTTTAATCATATTAATCCCCAGGTTAAACGTATTCACACAGGATGACATTACTTAATAATAAAATAACCATCATTACAACATTTTTCTTTGATACGCAGTTCAGAAAAGCAGTAATAGTGAAGGTGACTCGGCGCCACCTCCCATCACCCTTCACAAATCTGGATCAATCATAAAACAATTTGCACTATTGGAACAAAGGTCATGAATTGATGCATTTATTATAAGTGATCAAGAAAATTTTGAGCAATAATTTGCAACTAAAAGCTGCACGCGTGTGGTGGCTTTCATATGAAAGTGGCTTTCGCCATTGATACAATATATGTCCTCTTCTATGTGAAACTCAGCCCTGCAAACCGTACCCCATTGAGCCGTACCGTCCAGGGGAGTCAAGAACTCTCATCCGCTTAGCACCAGTGGAAACCGGGTATAAGAACCCGCTCTATAATAATATAAGCCCTATAAACTTGATTGGTTTTAACTTTTTAAAACAGCTTTTTCCCATTTGGCATGTTTGATGTTAGCTTGGAAATATTCTTTACCATGAAATAAATTTGCATAAAATGTTTTCCGTTATTCAACCGTAACCATACCTTTCAATGAGATAAAAACAAAATTGGTTATTCATTTGAAGCTATTCTTTGGCACTGTCACGAAAGGATAGCAGAAAGGGATTAAAACCTGATTACAAGCTTTAATCCAATAAATAGATGGATACTAATCTTAATATGTTAATTATAGTCCTCTGTCAGGAGGTGGACGTAATTTTCCACCCTGGACAATTCCCGAGCCACAAAGAAAAGTCTTAAGTCGTTTAGTTTTGCTTTACTTGCAAAATGTATTACTGTCGCATAATCTATCTTACGCCCCCGTAAGATAGATATCGGACTCCTTGCCCCTATAACCGAGTTCCCACAAACTTCTCCCAGACCCTTGTCTGCAAAACTGAATGCAAAACTGATTAACTAGCCTCTCTCTAAGGCTTCCTACGTCGGCGCTATCAAAATGTGGTTTCATTTGAAACATCCTGGATGTTGGTATTATGAAATCAAATACATAGGAGGAAAATACGGAATTGATATTGGTATGAATAATGTTCGGAAGAAGACCAAAAGGAAATGGAAGAAAGAAGTTAAAAATACAATTGCTGATGAAATAGAGGAAATGGATCGAAGAAAGAAAACTAGTACACTCAGATTTCAAAAAGAAGATGGTTTTGAAAGACAGAAATATATTGCAGAATTAAAAACAAAGGAGACCCTTACTATAATAATCAAATTAAGGCTGTATATGACTAAAGTTAACGCTTATTACAAGAACAGCTACCCTAATATAAATTGTGAATTTGGTGACCATGAAGATATTACTGAACATATTTTTAACTGTTTCTACTTTAAGAACATTATTGGAATAGATATGAGCTAAACAAACCTTTATGATATTTAACTGTTTCTACTTTAAGAACATTATTGGAATGAATATGAGCAAAACAAACCTTTATGATACGGACAATATGGAAAACCTTAGGAAAATGGCCTGGTACGTAGAGCGAGTAAAATAATGAAAAATAAAAAATAAAGCTCAAAATGCACAGACAGACAGATAAGTTTCTCCGATCTCCGTACAGTTTAAACCTGCATAGTACATTTAGCCAACAGTGTTTTACGAGTCCCGCACGTCATCTTCGAATTTATTCTTTATCAACTGTGCTTATTTTGTTTTTTTAAAAGCTTTCGCACAATACTTAAAGGAATTTTGACTTCGCTAATCCCCCTCTCGTATAAGTTGTATTACGTCATCCCCTCTTTGCTACCTTAATTAACCTCTCAAATATATCAACTCTAAGTAAGGTGCATTGACCAGGCCTGGATGCCCCCATCACTTTAACTAATGTCCTCCATGCTCTTTAGCGCACTCGCAATACAGCTCCGGGTCCAGATCGTATACACTATATCATTCTTAAAAACCTTGATGTACATTCCCTTACCTAACTGCTGATTTTTTACAATGTTTCTCTTTCTTTAGGTTACTTTCCCTCCAGCTGGAAGTCGGGGAAAGTTATTACTTTCCCAAACCTGGTAAGGAGCCCAGCAGACCTCGCAACTATCGCCCAATCACTCTTCTTCCGACACTGGGTAAGATTTTCGAGAAGACACTAGCCAAGCATATTTCCGACTACATGAAAAGCAACGACCTCTTCAACCCTTACCAGTTCGGTTACCGCCCTAACAGATGCACCACTGACCCGCTCCTACTCATCACAGAGAGTATCTTCTCATACATCAATCGTGACATTCCTTCTCTTGCTCTCTTTCTTGCTTTTGATGCAGTTTGGCATAATGGCTTACGGTACAAGCTTCTTTTTCCCACTCTAACCTTCCCGCCTCGTCTTACACGCCTTCTCTCTTCTTTCCTCTCCAACAGACTGGCTTTTTCTGAGTTTTTCAGGTACCGCTCTGCCACTTACACTCCCAACGCAGGGGTCCCCCAAGGCTCTACTCTCAGCATCATCCTATCCTATTCAACATCTTCGTTAACGACGTGCCTGCCCCACATGGTAAGATTCGTCTCTCTCAGTTCGCTGATGGCATTGCCGGCTGGTCCCTGGTTTTTCGCCTCACCCAGCGAGTCTCTACTGTACAATCCTACCTTCACACCATCACCGACTGGTGGTCTACCTGGAGAATAAAAATCAACGCTTCGATAACGGTCTCAGGCTCCCCTTCCACAACCGCAGGATTGCTAATGCCAATAGGTTCCCTATGGTCCATATCCATGGTACACCTGTACCACACTCCTTCAAAGCCACTTTCCTTGGGCTCACCTTCACCAGCAATTTCCGCCTTCACCTCTGGCTTACCCACATCAGGCCTCTCACTCCAAGGGCTGCCGACGCCTTGCTCAACTGTGTAAAGTCTCCTCCTCTACTCTCTATCTTCTGCTAATTCTCTCCTCACACTTTACACATTTTTTGTTCGTCCCCTCTTCAAATATATGGCCTCCCAGACATTTTCAACGCTCCTTCTAACCACGTTGCCAAACTCCAAATCATCCAGAACAAGTATCTTTGACTTGCTCTGCGACTCCCCCGCAGAAATCGTCTTCCTGACCTTCACTTCCGGACTAACGTCCCCCTTCTCAGAGACAGGTTCACTCATCGCATGGACAACCAGCTTAGTGATGATAATCAACGCAAACAACCCACCTCACCCATTTTTTAGACCTTCACACTGGACCCTCCCGATACCCTTCGCCCCTAAACCTCTACCTCTTCCCCCATCTGGCCATCCCTCCCAAGTAGGTGTTTCCCCCTACCCTACCACTGCTCTTTGTCCAGCTGCATCTCCTCTTCTCGCCTTTAGACCCATACTATTTTGGTTTGCCTCTCGTCCAGTAGTCTTTGTTTGATGGTTTTCCTGACTTTTTTTTCTCCATTCTTTCATCTTACTGTTTGTCTGTCTATATGTATTTTAGCATTCTTGGTAGTGTTTAGCAGAACCTGGCAGTCGCCCCCTGGTGACTGAAAGGGAAATGCAGGTAACTCCCGCGTTTGTCCGTCAATGTTGTGTATTCAATTGTTGTTGTTCTTGTTGTTGCATTGACCAGGGGCATCGAAGTACTTGAGGAGCCTGAAACATCCTTAAATAACAAATATTTGTGTGTGTGTTTGTGTTTTCTTCAGAACAGCCCACGGCTCTGTTTGAAAAACACACTTGTGTCTTTTGATAACTCTGTTCAACCTGTAAACGAAAAAGACTAAGGTGAAAACAAAGTTAAGGAAAAGTGATCAATTTCCAACCGGAACGATATCAGACCATGCTCAACTATTTGAAGCCAGCATAGAGAATAAGCTTTAGTAATGTAAACCTCAGACCTAAGCTGTAAAGGGTGCACTTACCTTTTCCTTTGTTTCAGATTTACAACATTTTAAAACGAGATCACCCTACGAGCCCTTCGAGATCCGGGTGACTCACCCATCATAGCTTTTGTACCCATAATAATAAGTAACATGTTATGCAGCGCCAAAAGGATCACATGTGATGGACAAATGGAAGTGTCAACTTATTTCATGATGGTTTTCAACTTATATGGTGAAGGTATCAACTTAAATGGTGAAGGTATCAACCTATATGGTGAAGGTATCAACTTATTTGATATTTATTTATTTATTTAGTTTATTTTTCTCTGTCGACCCTTCTGAGGTATGAGAGATACAATAACAAACAAAAATGGTGGTACAAAACTAACATGAATACTTAAAGTAAGACTATACACAAAAGTTAAAAGTAGAACAGTTAAAACAGAATGTATACAGAATAATTTATACAATATGTACATTTATGATGAATGGAACGATCTGGCATATTACTACTCAGAAAAATAACAAGTGAATACTAAAAATCACAAGAAGTTCTCTATAATCATTCCATAATCAAATTTGCATAGCTTTGAGAGCACACACTTATCATATGAGCTAAATAATTCAAACATTTTAATTGTGTTCAGACGTTTGTAGAAGTAACTGTTAAGATATTTGGTTCTTTTAGTCTTGAAATAATTACAGACAAACAAGTAATGGAATTCATCACCTAATATATTATTTTGACAGCTTACATGTTTTATCATTGTCGTCATAATGAAATAATTTTTCTGGTTACTTGGCAATTTAACATTTCCACATCTGAATTTCGTCATGAATAATCTGTCATTGTGATTTAACTGCAGTAGATAACGTTCAAAATTTAAATTTTGTTTGAAAATTTTGTAATTGTAACAAAGGCTATTGCTGTTTACATCACTTGACCAGTTCTGAAGGTCCATATCCTGTAGGCGACGATTAAGGGTGTTTCTTAACCAATTTAATTTGTGATTACCCTGTATCTGCCAAATGAAATTTAAGCCACAAAAATCTAAGATGCCTTTAACTTTGCATACCCACAATGATTCATAATCGTTGGTTAAAGATTCAGCCATTGTTTTCAATAAACTGTAAAGCCTATACGGAAATTTTGATCGGATGCCAGAACAAGTCTACTCCAGAAGTTAATTAGTCATTTTTCAACGTTGCTATTCAATTCGTATTTACCAACCTCACCATATAACATACAGTTGGCAGTCAGATAAGGTAAAGAAGCCTTCTAAGAAAGTTGTTGTAAAAAGCTTCAACATAATCAATTTTCTCAATGCCCAAAACCTCACAACCATAAAGGAGGATAGGTCTGTAGGTAGGACAAGCTTATAAAAAAGATTGCATGTAACATCAATGGGAAGATGTAGCTTAGGACAGGAGGGCAAACATGTCTTGCTTGGGACACTTGTTTGCTGATGGATTTTTAAAAGTGAAAAACAACTCCCAAATAGGTGAAGTCACCACACACATCAATTTAATCACTACCAAAGCTGAGTAAAGGCTTGGTTCTCTTCATATAGGTTTAAAACAAATAACAATTTTAGTTTTACTAGAATTGGCAGACAGGTGCCAAATTTTACAATAATCATGCATAGCATTGAGTGCATTCTGCATATTAGTTTCACTTTCAGATAAAATAACTGTGTCATCAGCACAAAGCAGAACATAAAGTCTTAACCACACATCACAGTATCATCAGCACTCAAATGCTTAATCGTTTCAGAATGAATCAAGTTTAACCCGGTGACATTACTTTTGCTCATGGATGATTCTAAATCAATGAGGAAAATTGAAAATGATAAAGGACACATTTTTGCCTAAACGGACACCAATATTGCAACTGAAGTAGGAAGATAATGAATTGCTGTATTTAATACAAGATTTAGCTTCAAAATACAGATTATAAATGACAGTACAAATTTTACCATTTATACCATTGGCCATAAACTTAGACCAGAGTGCTGATCGGTTAATCATATCAAAGGCTTTTCTGTAGTCTATGAAGGCACATTATAACTATTTTCTTTGCTTGAGATAGGTATCAATAATGCAACGGAGTGTAAAAATCTGATTTAATGTCGAATAATTTTTCCGACAACCTGCTTGATTTTCACACATGGTACGGGTACTCTCTAAGAACCTTGTTAACTTATCATATAAGTGAAGAGTTTACCGATACAACTCAGCAATGTGATACCACGATAGTTATTGAGATCAGCAGGAAATCCCTTCTTTTTGTAGATTGGAATAATGTACCTTAGATTCCATTTCTTTGGAATGATACCAGTATCCAAAACAATATTAAAAAGACTGGTGATTAGGGTAAGAACTGAGTCAGGACAATTCTTAAGAAAATCATTGATTATCATATCAGGACCGCAAGCTTTGTTATTTTTGAGTTTTCTTTAAACTTTGCAGACCTCATCCAAAGTGATGGGGTTTTTGGTATATTCATTGATTGAGTGACTTATTTGTCTTGGATCAAAAAACACGTCATCATCAGTGTTTTCAACAGCAGAACTGTAATTACCATCTGAACCTAAACTGCTGAAATGATAACAAGTTTTGTCTATTTGAAGCATGTTAAACTTATCACCAGTTTGGTTGTTATCAGCTTTGTTGATAATGTTCCAGAATTTTTAAGATCAGTAGTTTTCAGATTTCTAACTTTGAAAGACAAATTAGTGTAGTAATCTTTCTTGGTTTTTTTAATAAACTTTTTTAAATTTGAAGCTATAGTTTTGAGCTCAGATTGTTCTTCACAAGAATTATTATTTCTCAGCTTGTTTTTAATTCCATATAATCAGACCGTCTTTGTGCACAGATATTGGTTCAGAATTGAGTTTTTGTTTGCATTTTTCTTATTAAATCCATTATCTTTGTTATCAATTACTTTGAACACCAATTGTAATGGCAGGTGAAATGAGTGATTAGTGAAAATTAATTGATGAAGGTGTCAACTTGGTATTAGTATTCCATACCACAATCAAGTGTGGTCTTCTCGGCGAACTTATGGAAACGCCAAAAGAACCACATGTGATACGTTGACACCTCCATCACATGTGGTCCTTTTGGCATTCCATAACATTTTAATTTGCTTTCCACGCTTTTGTCACCCTTTTCACAGTTTTTGATTTTATTTTTAAAATCCGTATTCAGGAATATGTCTGATAATATTTTACCCGAACTTTCTCACATGAAAGAAATATTTCTCACATGTTTATGGGCATCAAAACCAAGAAATTAAACCCATATTAGGGCTTCTCCCCAGACTCCACGGGTTTTCCTGAAGTTTCTTAATTTTCAGAGGAAAATCTCTGCCTTTTAGAAATGTTAACCCAGAGCTGTTGTCAGAATTTTCTTCTTTTTCATCAATTAAATTTGTAAACGTTGTGTTTGATTTTAAACCATTCCGGGGCATCTTAAGTAGAAAATCCCCAGAGTTTCGCCCCTTAGCTGCACCCCCTGCACTACACAAGGGCCCTTAAGGTGCCACAGGATTCCACGCCGTTACGCGTATGCAATACGTGACCTAATGTTACCTTCGGCAATTCGGCGCCATAAACATTCTTGAGAGCATTTCTCAAGTTTATTGACATATTAATTGCGATTTCGTGATAGATTTTCGAGTCGGGAGAAATTTCACCGCCCCTCCACGGATACGTCTATGTGATTTCAGTACAGAAACAGTGCTTTGGTCTGGTTTCGTCTGTAAAAAGTGCCCATACCAATGGAAACCCTTTTCACCTATAAGCCCTAGCTATTTGTAACTCGACTCTTTAAAGCTCGGATTTATCCATACATGCATCATATGGTCACGTACTCAGACCGAGCATAAATACATTCTTTTTGTAGCCTATACATCATTAAAACTACCTGTTCCGGTGTTCATTTTTCCACATTTTCCGGAATTGCACTATTGGGAACAAATTTGAGTTTTATGCCCATCCAGGTCAGTATTTAAGCAGATATCTAACAGCCTCTAATATATTTCCAAATCTTCAAAACAGATCAGTTCAGTATCATTCAGCTTCAGTTCCCAGTTCTCCCAAGCGGGTATGTTTGTTATAATTTGTAACCACGGCTGGTGTTTCTTCTAATTTTAGTAGCCATTATTATAGAAACAGCAGTGCGCCATTTTTAAACAAGACGTTGGGCAAATGAACGTGTCCGTACTGACTGACTGACATGCGAAGCGGAATAGATTACACCGTCAGATCCCACGCTGCCTAGATGATATGGTCAGATTCCATGCTGCCTAGATGATATGGCTCAAATTTATAACTGAGGATGGCTTGAGTGCATTTGTCTTTGGATTGTTACGGTTTCGATCATCTTGAAAATTAACAAACAATGTTATATCTCTTACCTGTGTTATTTGATCTTAGTGAATTGCATGCCCACTTGTCATTCTTTTATAAATCTTACAACTGGCGACGGTGAAACATCATCCTGCGGCTAAAACCAGATACTCGGTGAGTTTAAATAATCTTCGAAATTTTTCTTCCCCTTAGATTTAAAGGGTGTTATTTCTCATAAAATAAACAACAACAATTTGTTATCGAAGGCATATCCATATTCCGTTCATTGTTATCTCTTGCATCCTTTGTCAAAATGGTCATTATTTCCAAAAGTCGTGTTGAATTTTTCTTCTTTTTTTCAAACTAAATTGTTAGAATGTATTCATAATTTTCCAGATTTTATTTTTCAATTTGTTTGTTTGGTTCCCTACGAAATTTGTGATATATTGATTTTTGCAAAACTCCTTGTAGATCTAAATTCACTGCAGCTTGCTCCGAATCAGTGGAAGACACTAAATCTATACTTCAACCTGTCAATTGATTTTGTGATATTATGAACACAAATTTCTTACAATTGTTATAGATATATTTGTAAACAAAATGCGATATGTGTTACATCATAGCATATGTCATACATGTGTAGTATATACTCCGAAGAGGCTTGTCTGTGTTCTTAAGTCGCATTAAAACAACTAATTTGTAGCTGCGTATTGCTAGAACATAATTTGATACACTTAAAAGCCTGCCTTTGTACGGTGTAGGTATTATACTGTTTCTGAATAATGTTACGTATATACAGACAACTTATTTAGATATAATTATCCATCGTTTTCATAAATGTTAGAAGATACTTTAGGATTCGGAGTGGGAAAATATGATAAGAGACTAGGGGGTGGTGGTGGGCGAAACTTACTATTTGGACCCCGGCGGGTCATTGCCATCACATAAGCTCTCCCATCTTCTTTGTAAAGATTAAAAGGTGCTCTTTTTACAGAGACAAAAAGGTGTTATTCAAAGTATCAAAATATATTTAAGTCCCCTTATTCCTATTCAGTTATGATTGATCTTTGTATTTACCGATTCAAGAAAGTAACACAAACATCAAGCAAAATAATTTCACCCGTGAAGCGCCTTTAATTTAGGTTCTGCCACTGACTCGCCGTGGACTGAGTGTGAATTTGGGTCATCTGGTCTAATGTATTGTAGCTGAGTCTTGATAAAAAATGATGGCCCCCAAAATAATAATCTAAGAAACCCTTATTAGCTTTTCACATTATTTTAGACGTTAAATATATTCCGATTCATGACCAATAAACTTGGCTAATCATAATCTATAAGTTCGAAACTTTCAAGCTTCAAGACTTATGGTCTATAAATACAATTTTTTTTTGGAAATTCTGGAATAATTTTTTTCTATTTTACCGCATTTTGAACCAAAAATATTTTGAATTTTAAAAGCTGTAAATTGAATTTAAAAAAAAAGGGTGGGGAGAGGAAAATGGGTCACCAGTAATTTTCAGACCGATAAAAGTTTCGGAAAATTCCGGTGTGTGTGTGTTTGTGGGGGGCGGGGAAGGATGGGGTGGCGGTTGACCACATAAAGCTATACTGCTGTATTACATGCTTTGAAAATACGACAGTAGGAAAGTGATCCTTAGATCATGTGCCCCTCCCTTCTCCCAGATTCAAACATCTTCCGCTGCCTGTTTAATTGCTCATATCCCTGTATATATGCATATTATAGAGGGCCGTCTGTTTATAAGTAATGTTCCTGACACCTTTAGCTAGAATACTGGTTCATGCGTGGTCAGTTTAACTGCATGAAGGGCGGGAAAGTTGCTTCTAACAATCCCTATCTGCAGATACGTGTTGTTAGAAGCAACTAACGTGTTATACGTGTTATACGTGTTATACGTGTTATACGTGTTGCCAAGAAAATGTATTTTGCTCATAGTTTTGCTAATTGTGCTGGTAATATAAAAAGTACCTGGTCTGTAATTAATAAGTACTGTAGGGGAGGGAATGAAACAAACAAATGCCTAAATAAACTAACTCTCAATGAAAAAACATACAATGCCCCTAAGGAGATATGTGATGCTTTTAATGATTATTTTATTTCAATTGGTTCAAAATTAGCAGGTGAAATCCCACCGTCTAATGAACATAAGTTTGAGGAGTTCTTGCCCCCATCCAATCCTTCCACTTTTTCTTCATCCTACAAATGATGCTGAAGTGCTTAGATTAATCAATGGTCTTAAATCTGCTGCTCCTGGTTTTGACGATATTTCCCCAAGTGTTGTAAAAAATGTTCATTTATTATTTGTAAACCATTGTCGTATATTGTTAATCTTTCATTGTCAACAGCTTCTATGCCTGATAATCTTAAAGTAGCTAAGGTTATTTCTATTTTTAAAAGTGGTGATAAGGAGCAAATCACAAATTATAGACCTATTTCGATTTTACCATGCTTCTCCAAAATATTTGAAAGAATTGTTTTTGATAGGCTCATCAGTTTTCTGTTTTCTCACAAAATTATTTATAAATTCCAGTTTGGTTTCCTCCCTGGCAGGTCAACTGCTCATGCTCTGTTGCATCTCATTGATAAAATCACCCAAGCTTTTGAGAGAAAAGAAGTTGCCCATTGTACTTTTTTAGACCTGTCAAAAGCTTTTGACACCCTGGATCACTCTATACTTTTGCATAAATTATCAACTTACGGTATTCGTGGCATGCCACTTGATTGGCTTCGTAACTATTTAAAATTTCGTCAGCAATTTGTATCCTATTCTTGTACTCAATCTTATTCCAAGTTTATTTCTTGTGGAGTGCCACAAGGCTCAATTCTTGGTCCTTTGTTATTTGTAATATATATAAATGATATGCATCGAATTAGCTCTGTTCTTTCACCTTCACTTTATGCGGATGACACCACTCTTTTTACTCCCATCGTTCTCCTCATACAGTAATTGACAAAGCGGTTTCAGGTTTGAATAAGTATGCATCTTGGTTCAATGTAAATAAGTTATCCCTTAATGTAAAGAAGACTACTTCAGTTTTCTTTACTCCTACTCGTCGTGACTGGTCCCTTTACCCCAAACTCTCCATTGGTGATGTAAATTTTAATCATTCCCCCTCCTCAACATTTCTAGGTGTATTAGTGGATTGCAATCTAAATTGGCAACTTCACATAGATTGTATCTGTAATAAATTAGCAAAAGGTACTGGTATATTAAATAGATTAAGAACACATTTTCCTGAACATATACTTAAGATGCTATATAATACTTTGATTTTGCCGTATATATCATATTGTAATGTTGCCTGGGGTGGTGCTTATCCTTCTCACATACAAAAGCTTTTTCTTTTGCAAAAACGTGCCATTCGAATTGTCACTGGTAGTCCTTTTAATGCCCATACCGCCCCTGATCTTCTTTAAATTGAGAACTCTTAATATATTTGACCTCCATAAATACCAACTTGCTATAACCATGTATCAATATAAGAATAACAATTTACCCAATGCTTTTGACCATTTTTTTCTCAAAACTTTTACAAAACCAGAGGTCATAATGATTACCGTATTCCGAAATTTAGGCTTACACTATCCCAACATTGTTTAAGATATACGGGTGTAAAAGTCTGGAATGACATACCGCAAGATATTAAAAACGTAAATAATGTCAAAACATTTAAGTTACATCTTAAGAATTACTTTCTAAGCTTATATGATTCTATCTAATTCTGAGTTTTTTTGTTTTTTTCTTAAGATACCCCGTTTAATGTTGACTATTGATATATGATTTCTTTTCTTTTTCATGTTAAGTTTGTGTCGTAACATTTTTGTTAATTATGTTTTCATGGGGGTTTCTGCCTCGATAAGCCTTTCTGGCTTGAGCAGATAACCCCTTCACTATCCCTTGCAAATTGTCACAAATCTATGTAAAGCTCAATTATTATTTTCTTAACCTGTATATTGTTGTATTTGCAAGAGAGTGAAAATAAAGTTACAATCAATCAATCAATCAATCAGATCTGCAAACCGTCCATATTTTGACATCAAATATACAGTGATAACGTGCAACATCCTTGGCGTTTGTACATCCTTTACTTTATCATTCTGGGTAAAGTCCTGAAAATCAATGACGTTGTTTGATAAAAAAAAAAGTGAAAATATATTACCCATTGTGGGTAATATATGGGTCATGCATAAGTCCCATGTTGGCAAACTGGGATTACTTTTAGGCATATATTGGGCTTAGATGGAACAACTGACCACAATGGCTCGAACTTGATAGAATAACTCTTTACATACACAAACAGAAATACAATAGCAATTATACGCATTAACATCTGTATATATGTCAAAGAAGTAACGATATCAATGTCATACAAGAATTCCATGCATTTTGATGTAATTTTGTTTCAAAACCCAAACATTGAAACTCCACCCACTTTAAAGTTTTCTCCTCCTATCGCGGTTTTCTTTCATCGAGATGAGGTAGATTATCCCGTTGCCCGTTTAAAACCTATATCTTGGACCAACGTGGGCAAGCCCATACCCATTGCCATGTTTCTCACTTCGAGCCCAGATGGGTTGTCCCATGCATGTGGGACTCACATATGCATTGCCATTCCTATCTGCCTATGTAGCACCCCGACTTGCCCGCTTAAAGCCCATATGGGCCCAATGTGGGCAAGCCTATGCCCATATAACTGTATAAGCCCATGAATCCCATGTAAACTCAAATGGGTCCAACATGTCCTTGCTGGCTAGATAGATGCTTGGATGGGTGAGGCTTAACGGCCCTATTACCAGCTGGAGTCACATATAATACTCCCAGGCTTGGTGGATAACGACCCCAGTATCGACCACGAACCAGCTATCAATGCACAACTTATATGAGGTCTCAGGATCTTGATCGTTGGGAAGCATGTACCTTTCTTGTAATAATGATCACATACAATGAAATTGATATAATTTAAAGGGACGTTTTAAATCATTTTCTGTATTCAGGGATGAAGATAAGAATGTGTATATTGCATCAGCGTTTAATATAGTCCATGCAACATTTTCACGAAAAATGTTTTATCTTTTAACAATTTCCTATGAAGAGTATCTCTATGTCAATCGAAGTCAATTATCAATGACCAACAAGTGCGTTCCTTCCTCACTAAGTTATTAATAATCAAATAACTTCCTTTTTTGCATGCGTTAGTTTCCGCGTCTATTGTTGCAGATGACCTACATTTGTATTACCGATAACCTGCAACACGGTTCAATCATAATCACGGGTTATGTGAGAACACCCCCCCTCCCCCTTGCCCCCGCCCCGCCAACCGGGGCGTCGGAAGGGTGACCTCTCAGTGAGCAGGAGCCAATAATTATTGTACCTCACAACCGGGCAGAAAGCATGCAACCGGGCAGGTGAAATTCTCTCCGCGGGGGAAGCTTCCCCCAGCCTCTCCCCCACTTCTTACACCTCTGCTCCCCACCCAACATATCCTCAAATCAAAACTATTGTTTGCTTATTTATTTTTGAAATACTTTTTACACAAAGGTACAGAGTCTACGCCTCTGACCTATTTTTCCCTATTAGATTGAACCTCATATCTGATATGCATAATGACATTTTCAGACTTTAAAAAAGTTTGCATTAGCATTTAAATTAATCCGGCCCAAACGATACTATTTGGATATACTACAGTCAGTGCTTATACTACAGTGAGTGCACAATGCGATTTCAATTAAACAATACACGTTTTGATGAATATCTGTCTTTTTTTTCTATTCTACTATCAGTAGTGTTTATGAAGAGATGAATACATGACTTAAGATTAAGTACACGTCAGAATGCTCACATGTAACGTAATCAGATCATTCATGTGTAAGAAATCAGTTGTCGTGGTAACGAAAAACAGGTCCAGCTTAGAGAATTATTGTAATATATATTTTACGGAGTTTATGACAGTTAGTGACTAAGGACAGGAGTGTCGGATGGAACTCGGGCAAGGGGGCAGGCACAGTAATTGAGGGGCACTTTTCATTTTCAAAAAAGGGGCACTTTTGTCAGTTTTCTGAAAAGTGCCCAGTCCGCCCCAACTTTCAAAAGGGCACCCTCCTGGCGCAATGGCCCATGGCGTTTAGTACTAACTAAAATCTTAATTCAGTTGTTGATAACGTGGAACATTTGTTTCACATCAAAAATCTAGATTTGGTATCTTAGCATAGGTGGCGGGACCGGGGCACAGGGGCACGTTCCTACACTTTTCTCAAAAATTTAAAAAGTACCTTTTATTTAGAGAGGAACAGTGCCTTTTTCTGAGAGAAACCTTTCCTTTGTTAGAAGAAAAAGTGCTCCTTCAAATAGACAAGTGCCTTTTTAACAAACATTAAAACATTTTTTTTCAAAGACTATATATCTGATCATTTATAACACAAATATCGCCCTAAAAAGAATACAATTGTGAATTCCACACGCTTCGCGTGCATAAACTATTCTGAATTTTCCCTAAAGACAAAGCTGGGGTCCAACAACCTTTGGACTTTTTCATACTTAAAAAGCCTTCGCATATAGCTCTGCATATACCTAGCTTTTTTCCAACTGTTTCCCAGCTCATCTGCTTATAGCTTGTACAAACTCTTTTTAATAGGTCTTTCTGTGTGCAACCCACTCCATATTTCATAAGTTGGGTATCTTTGAATTGGGTCATGTAGGGAAAACTTACTATTTGGACCCGGGCCATTGCCATGACATAAACTATCGAGCCCTACCCATCTTCTTGGTAAAGTTTAAAAGGTGTCCCTTTACAGAGATAGGCAAAAAGTGTTATTTAAATTATTAAAATACATTTAAGTTCCTTTAATTGATCTTTGTATTGACAGATTGAAGAAAGTAACAAAACATCAAACAAAATACCCATATTTCACTTTTAGAGCACTGAATTTGGGTTCTGGAAAAATATACAATGGAGACCCTTGCCACTGCTCCCTGAAGACTGGGTATAAATTTAGGCCATCTGTTTTAATCAATACCGATATACCAAGTTACATTTATTCTCAACAAGAAAATGACGGCCTCCTGAGTAAGGACCACTTATTTGCTTTTCACATTATTCAGTTATTTTAGACATTATATTCCGATTCATGACATATACAATTGGATAAGTCTGATCCTTCCGATTGCAAGACTTAGGCTATGATCCATACATTTGCCAATTTTGTAGATTTCGATATAAAATGTTCTATTTTACCGAATTACGGACCAAAATATCTTGAATTTTGAAGATGCAAATTAGAAAATGAAAGAAAAAAGGGTCCCCAGTAATTTTCGGACCAATAAAAGTTGCTAAATTTTCCGGTCAGGTGGGGGTGGGAGGGGGACGGGATTGACCCTATAAGACTATCATGTGCCCCCAGATTCAAACATCTTCCCCCGCTATACATCAAGTTTTTAAATTCTTTATCAATTCAGTTGCCCTATACTGAAATGTCTCGTAGTAGAAGATCCACCAATGGCTTTGCATAGGGAAATGGTAGCTATTCATGGTGATATTAGAATTAAGCTGCAAAAACTGTAAAACCATGTAATTGGCAAATTTGATGGTAAAGATGAAAGCCCTGATATCCTCCATACCCTTACAAAAATTATAGATCAGACCCAGGTTTAAATCTCAGATCTGGGACAGATCTGGATTTGATATATCTGGCCAGACTGCCAGATAACTTGATCTGGCTCAGATCAAACTTGAATTGGAATTTCCAGATCTGGGTATCAGGCTGGCCCAGATCTGGGATTTATATCTTGCCCAGATCTGGAATTTATACCTGGGCCAGATCTGGGTTTGATATGTGGCCCTGATCTGGAAATGTATATCTGACCCAGATCTGGGAACTTATATCTGGCACATATCCGAAATTTATGTAAATACCAAAGCCTTTCACTAATAGGTGACATCGTTGTTATGTGAATACAAAAGCCCTTTACTAATAGGTGACATTGTTGTTATGTAAATACCAAAGCCCTCCGCTAATTGGTAACGTTGTTGCTATGTAAATACCAAAGCCCTTCACTAATAGGTGACATTGTTGTTATGTAAATACCAAAGTCCTCCGCTAATTGGTGACGTTGTTTTTATGTAAATACCAAAGCCCTCTACTAATCGGTGACATCGTTGTTATGTAAATACCAGAGCCCTCCGCTAGTTGGTGACGTTGTTGTTATGTAAATACCAAAGCCCTTTACTAATAGGTGACATTGTTGAGCCAGCTCTAAATTATAAGAGACTTTCATTGTCTGATGTGGGTCTTGCCTTTCATTTGTCTGATGTGGGTTTTGCCTTTCATTTGTCTGATGTGGGTCTTGCCTTTTATTTGTCTGATGTGGGTTTTGCCTTTCATTTGTCTGATGTGGGTCTTGCCTTTTATTTGTCTGATGTGGGTCTTGCCTTTCATTTGTCCGATGTAGGTCTTGCCTTTCATTTGTCCGATGTGGGTCTAGCTTTTCATTTGTCTGATGTGGGTCTTGCCTTTCATTTGTCTGATGTGGGTCTTGCCTTTTATTTGTCCGATGTAGGTCTTGCCTTTCATTTGTCTGATGTGGGTTTTGCCTTTTATTTGTCTGATGTGGGTCTTGCCTTTCATTTGTCTGATGTGGGTCTTGCCTTTCATTTGTCTGATGTGGGTCTTGCCTTTTATTTGTCTGATGTGGGTCTTGCCTTTCATTTGTCTGATGTGGGTCCTGCCTTTTATTTGTCTGATGTGGGTCTTGCCTTTCATTTGTCTGATGTGGGTCTTGCCTTTTATTTGTCTGATGTGGGTCTTGCCTTTCATTTGTCTGATGTGGGTCTTGCCTTTCATTTGTCTGATGTGGGTCTTGCCTTTTATTTGTCTGATGTGGGTCCTGCCTTTTATTTGTCTGATGTGGGTCTTGCCTTTATTTGTCTGATGTGGGTCTTTTTATTTGTCTGATGTGGGTCTTGCCTTTCATTTGTCTGATGTGGGTCTTGCCTTTTATTTGTCTGATGTGGGTCTTGCCTTTCATTTGTCTGATGTGGGTCTTGCCTTTCATTTGTCTGATGTGGGTCTTGCCTTTCATTTGTCTGATGTGGGTCTTGCCTTTCATTTGTCTGATGTGGGTCTTGCCTTTCATTTGTCTGATGTGGGTCTTGCCTTTCATTTGTCTGATGTGGGTCTTGCCTTTCATTTGTCTGATGTGGGTCTTGCCTTTCATTTGTCTGATGTGGGTCTTGCCTTTCATTTGTCTGATGTGCCTTTCATTTGTCTTGTCTTGCCTTTCATTTGTCTGATGTGGGTCTTGCCTTTCATTTGTCCGATGTGGGTCTTGCCTTTCATTTGTCTTGCCTTTCATTTGTCCGATGTGGGTCTTGCCTTTCATTTGTCCGATGTGGGTCTTGCCTTTCATTTGTCCGATGTGGGTCTTGCCTTTCATTTGTCCGATGTGGGTCTTGCCTTTCATTTGTCTGATGTGGGTCTTGCCTTTCATTTGTCCGATGTGGGTCTTGCCTTTCATTTGTCTGATGTGGGTCTTGCCTTTCATTTGTCTGATGTGGGTCTTGCCTTTCATTTGTCCGATGTGGGTCTTGCCTTTCATTTGTCTGATGTGGGTCTTGCCTTTCATTTGTCTGATGTGGGTCTTGCCTTTCATTTGTCTGATGTGGGTCTTGCCTTTCATTTGTCTGATGTGGGTCTTGCCTTTCATTTGTCTGATGTGGGTCTTGCCTTTCATTTGTCTGATGTGGGTCTTGCCTTTCATTTGTCTTGCCTGATGTGGGTCTTGCCTTTCATTTGTCTGATGTGGGTCTTGCCTTTCATTTGTCTGATGTGGGTCTTGCCTTTCATTTGTCTGATGTGGGTCTTGCCTTTCATTTTCTGATTTGTCTGATGTGGGTCTTGCCTTTCATTTGTCTGATGTGGGTCTTGCCTTTCATTTGTCTGATGTGGGTCTTGCCTTTCATTTGTCTGATGTGGGTCTTGCCTTTCATTTGTCTGATGGGTTTGCCTTTCATTTGTCTGATGTGGGTCTTGCCTTTCATTTGTCTGATGTGGGTCTTGCTGATGTGGGTCTTGCCTTTCATTTTCATTTGTCTGATGGTCTTGCCTTTTATTTGTCTGATGTGGGTCTTGCATTTTCATTTGTCTGATGGGTCTGGGTCATTTGTCTGATGTGGGTCTTTCATTTGTCTGATGTGGGTCTTGCCTTTCATTTGTCCGATGTGGGTCTTGCCTTTCATTTGTCTGATGTGGGTCTTGCCTTTCATTTGTCCGATGTGGGTCTTGCCTTTCATTTGTCTGATGTGGGTCTTGCCTTTCATTTGTCTGATGTGGGTCTTGCCTTTCATTTGTTGGGTCTTGCCTTTCATTTGTCTGATGTGGGTCTTGCCTTTTATTTGTCTGATGTGGGTCTTGCCTTTCATTTGTCTGATGTGGGTCTTGCCTTTCATTTGTCTGATGTGGGTCTTGCCTTTCATTTGTCTGATGTGGGTCTTGCCTTTCATTTGTCTGATGTGGGTCTTGCCTTTCATTTGTCTTGTCTTGCCTTTCATTTGTCTGATGTGGGTCTTGCCTTTCATTTGTCTGATGTGGGTCTTGCCTTTCATTTGTCATTTGTCTGATGTGGGTCTTGCCTTTCATTTTTGTCTTGCCCTTCATTTGTCCGATGTGGGTCTTGCCTTTCATTTGTCTGATGTGGGTCTTGCCTTTCATTTGTCTGATGTGGGTTTTGCCTTTCATTTGTCCGATGTGGGTCTTGCCTTTCATTTGTCTGATGTGGGTCTTGCCTTTCATTTGTCTGATGTGGGTCTTGCCTTTCATTTGTCTTTCATTTGTCCGATGTGGGTCTTGCCTTTCATTTGTCTGATGTGGGTCTTGCCTTTCATTTGTCTGATGTGGGTCTTGCCTTTCATTTGTCTGATGTGGGTCTTGCCTTTCATTTGTCTGATGTAGGTTTTGCCTTTCATTTGTCCGATGTGGGTCTTGCCTTTCATTTGTCTGATGTGGGTCTTGCCTTTCATTTGTCTGATGTAGGTCTTGCCTTTCATTTGTCTGATGTAGGTCTTGCCTTTCATTTGTCTGATGTGGGTCTTGCCTTTCATTTGTCCGATGTGGGTCTTGCCTTTCATTTGTCTGATGGGTCGATGTAGGTCTTGCCTTTCATTTTTCCGATTTTGGTCTTGCCTTTCATTTGTCTGATGTGAGTGATGTGGGTCTTGCCTTTCATTTGTCTGGTGTGGGTCTTGCCTTTCATTTTCTGATGTGTTTTTTGTCGATGTGGGGCCTTTTATTTGTTTTTTCATTTTTGTCTGATGTGGGTCTTGCCTTTCATTTGTCTGATGTGGTCTTGGTCTTGCCTTTTATTTGTCTGATGTGGGTCTTGCCCTTTTATTTGTCCGATGTGGGTCTTGCCTTTCATTTGTCTGATTTGTCTTTTCATTTTGTCTTGCCATTTATGTGGGTTTTGCCTTTCATTTGTCCGATGTGGGTCCTTTATTTGTTTTGCCTTTCATTTGTTTGATGGTCTTGCCTTCATTTTCATTTGTCTTGCCTTTTCATTTGTTTGCCTTTCATCTGATGTGGGTCTTGCCTTTCATTTGTCCGATGTAGGTCTTGCCTTTTATTTGTCTTGTCTTGCCTTTCATTTGTCTGATGTGGGTCTTGCCTTTCATTTGTCTGATGTAGGTCTTGCCTTTCATTTGTCCGATGTGGGTCTTGGGTCTTGCCTTTCATTTTTGTGGGTCTTGCCTTTCATTTGATGTGGTCTTGCCTTTCATTTGTCTGATGTGGGTCTTGCCTTTCATTTGTCTGATGTGGGTCTTGCCTTTCATTTGTCTGATGTAGGTCTTGCCTTTCATTTGTCTGATGTGGGTCTTGCCTTTCATTTGTCTGATGTGGGTCTTGCCTTTCATTTGTCTGATGTGGGTCTTGCCTTTCATTTGTCTGATGTGGGTCTTGCCTTTCATTTGTCGATGTGGGTCTTGCCTTTCATTTGTCTGATGTGGGTCTTGCCTTTCATTTGTCTGATGTGGGTCTTGCCTTTTATTTGTCCGATGTGGGTCTTGCCATTTATTTGTCTGATGTGGGTCTTGCCTTTCATTTGTCTGATGTGGGTCTTGCCTTTCATTTGTCCGATGTGGGTCTTGCCTTTCATTTGTCTGGTGTGGGTCTTGCCTTTCATTTGTCCGATGTGGGTCTTGCCTTTCATTTGTCCGATGTGGGTCTTGCCTTTCATTTGTCTGATGTGGGTCTTGCCTTTCATTTGTCCGATGTGGGTCTTGCCTTTCATTTGTTTGATGTGGGTCTTGCCTTTCATTTGTCCGATGTAGGTCTTGCCTTTCATTTGTCCGATGTGGGTCTTGCCTTTCACTTGTCCGATGTGGATTTTGCCTTTTATTTGTCTAAAGTGGTTATTGCCTTTCATTTGTCTGATGTAGGTCTTGACTTTCATTTGTCTAATGTAGGTCTTGACTTTCACTTGTCTGATGTGGGTCTTTCCTTTCACTTGTCCAAAGTGGTCATTGCCTTTTATTTGTCTGATGTGGGTATTGCCTTTCATTTGTCTGGTGTAGGTCTTGACTTTCACTTGTCTGATGTGGGTCTTGCCTTTCATTTGTCTGATGTAGGTCTTGCCTTTCATTTGTCCGATGTGGGTTTTGCCTTTCATTTGTCTGATGTGGGTCTAGCTTTTCATTTGTCCGATGTAGGTCTTGCCTTTCATTTGTCCGATGTAGGTCTTGCCTTTCATTTGTCCGATGTGGGTCTTGCCTTTCATTTGTCCGATGTGGGTTTTGCCTTTCATTTGTCTGATGTGGGTCTTGCCTTTCATTTGTCTGATGTAGGTCTTGCCTTTCATTTGTCTGATGTAGGTCTTGCCTTTCATTTGTTCAAAGTGGTTATTGCCTTTCATTTGTCTGATGTAGGTCTTGACTTTCATTTGTCTGATGTGGGTTTTGCCTTTCATTTGCCTGATGTAGGTCTTGCCTTTCATTTGTCCGATGTAGGTTTTGCCTTTCATTTGTCCAATGTGGGTCTTGCCTTTCATTTGTCTGATGTAGGTTTTGCCTTTCATTTGTCTGATGTGGGTCTTGCCTTTCATTTGTCCGGTGTGGGTCTTGCCTTTCATTTGTCTGATGTAGGTCTTGCCTTTCATTTGTTCAAAGTGGTTATTGCCTTTCACTTGTCCAATGTGGGTCTTGCCTTTCATTTGTCCGATGTGGGTCTTGCCTTTCATTTGTCTGATGTGGGTCTTGCCTTTCATTTGTCTGATGTGGGTCCTGCCTTTCATTTGTCCGATGTGAGTCTTGCCTTTCATTTGTCCGGTGTGGGTCCTGCCTTTTATTTGTGCAATGTGGGTCTTGTCTGGTCACAACTGAGTGAGACCTTTAAACTGTTGAACAGTAGTCAATCAAAAATTAAGCATGATGTTTATTTTGTACTTTTTAGTTTCATTATGAGACCAGATATTCCCTGCAAAAAAAAATGTTTGAAACAATATTTTTCAGGAAATAAACCACAACATTAAGTTAATACACACTAGACTGATCGTATGAATTTAAAAATAGAATATTAATGCAGTTAATAATATATGTTTCTGCATGAACATTACTTGTCAAGTAATGGGACTCCGCCCATCACATTTTTAAAGGATCAGATTTATTTGTATATCAAATTGGCTGAAATCAAGGTTATATGTGACTTTATCTGACCAGATCAACATGCATTTGGATATCGAATGTAGCATATAATCCATTTAACATCTGGCTTTATCTTGCTAGATCAAACTTCAAATTGATTTTAATTAAGGTTATATCTGACTTGGTCTGGCCATATCAAACTTTATTAACCCAGATATAAACTTTAATAATGCCAAATCTAGACTTTTTGTATAGAGTTTATAAGACGGGCCTCTCGACCCAATGCCCTTCACCCCATACTAAAAAAGTTTGTGCACCCAATATCGGACTCCTCTTTTTGACCTTTTTTAATGTGGATGGGGTAGTCTGTATCATTTTAAACCTATATGTTGGTATATTAGATCGTTTGTAATCATCCTAATTTACTTAAAAGAGCCGTGTATTGCACACATTCAAAGTCTTTTGGGGGCATCTAAACTTGAAAAATGCGAGCTTTTCCAAAGGCTTCACCCCAGGAGTCCACCGAGGTTTTGCCCTTTGACCTTACAAGGGAACCTGAGGCGGATTCCTCGACCCCACGCTGAAAAGGTTTTTGCCCCCAATATCGAAGCCCTATTTGTGACCTTTTTTAATGGGGGTGCAGTCTGTATTATTGTAAAGTTATATGCTGGTATATTAGATCGTGTGTAATCATCTTAATTTGGTTAAAAGAGCCGTGTATTGCACACATGCAGTCCTTTTGGGCATCTAAAACTTGGAAAATGCGAGATTTCTCTATGGCGGGACTCTTGACCCCATGCCGAAAAGGCTTGTTCCCTCCCCCTTCCCTCACCACCCAATATCAAATCTTAGCGTCGCCATTGGTCTGCAGCACCTGTCACGTCAAGAAATATTTGTTTTCAAAAACGTCACGCTAGCATGCATCATCATAATGTAATATCCAGGCTTGTTGTGTTCACACAAGATGTTATTTTGCTCCAAAGCAGACCGGTGCATTCTTCCGATCAGGATATTTAATTGTTCTCCGTGGACATACGATACTTTACTATCAGTTTTCATAATCAAACATCATATATTTATACTTCTATATTAAGCGTTAATGGTGTAATTTATTCCACGATGCACAAATGAAATTCATTAGAAGATAGCATAGATGATGTAAATTCTGTAAGCTTAACTAGAAACCAAAAAGGTTATGTTGTTCCGATGCCTTATAATTTTTTAGATCTTCTTACGTTATAATTAACACCTCAGGAAATTGAGGTCTGCCTAATTTCATTTTGCTAATCAGGTACAGTCCCCATTGGGACCCCATTTGAATTTCAAGTTCGCATGTTTCCTGGCCCTTCCTCTCCAAACAGGGAAGTGTTGAATATCATTGAAATAATTTTGTACAAGGCGACCGTGAAAAGAAAAGATGAGTTTTTATCATTTTTTTTTTTTTTTATCCATCATGAATTAAATAGGCATATCTTTGATGCAGGAGAGAGAGGGCATTTCATCCACATCCAAATGGCCTAATAAATTCTTACATATTTGCATGCATTTTCAGGCTCTCAAGCTACATCCATGAATTGGGTTGGGGATATCGGGGAGAGCATAACTCAGGCTAAGAAAAACACATTCGATTAAAGAATAGTCGGAACTCTTAAAACATTACCATAAAGTGCGCGTGTGGGTGCAGGGGGAGGGGGTACGTCTATAAAGAAAAAGATTGAATCATTGATTTATTTCAGAATTAAAATGTAGCAGTTCAGATTTAAAGGGAAAAACAAAATATATTTGTTGAAACAATTTTAAGTTTGGAGATGTTATAAATATTGGAGACTCGTGTAGCAATTGGTTGAACTTTAAACCAATCACAAATTTGATTCCAAATATAATTATTTTGTTCATATCAGATTCCGCTTCCTTAATGACATCTCTCCGTGCCAGGCTCATAGCCAGTTTGTCATGCGGGGCACCAGCACTTTAAAAGGGAGCACTTGAGCAGAATTTCCATATTTCGTGGTTATATTTTTATATTTTTGTTTGACCTCACGCAAGGAGTGGAGCACAAGCCACAAAAGACTAACAATATTATCAAGCAAATATGACACAAATGGATCATGGCTGCTTATTTATCGCTATTTCAAGATATTTTCATTAAGCCCCACCTACTTATTATTAGTCCTGAAATCAACACAAGCAACATTAGAAAAAATGCATTTGTGTATCCCATATTGTGTCCATTGTACCGCTGAGATTACGAGAGCTACATAAGGCCTTGCGTGCTGCAGTAGACCCCCCCCCCACTTCCCTTACCAAGGGGTCTCATGCACTGTTCACATTAGGAATTAAAATGAGTGGAAATGAGAAGTTTACAGGTCATCTATGAATTTCAAAGCAATAACAAATTCCTTTCATTTTCATACTTTATTTGGGGGAATTGTAATAAAGGAGGAGGATCCCTCTATAACCCCCTCACTAATGTCAACACTGGTCTCACCCATTTGAATTTTCAAACCAGAAGTTTCATGAATTCCCCCCCCTCCTTCCTTCGCCCTTTACGCAACACAGTACATATATTGGCACTTCTTTGAGCCACCGAGTTGTGCGAATGAATCTTTGATTGGTAGGTGCTAATTCGCTAAGGTTAGATAGAGATAAACCACATGCAGTGATGAATTAATAAATGAGGGCCTGCCGCGAATTAAACCAGTGACAACTAACTTCAATTTTATGATATGACCACTAGACCAAAATATTTGTTGTAGATAATTAGATAATTATCCCTAGTCACTAATGTGACCAATCCGTGGCCCTTTGCAACTATTTTGATTGTTTAAACATCCTTTGCAACTGTTTCGAATGTTCAGCATTGAGAAGGAATGCACATTAAACAGTTAAATGCAATGCAGTCTAGTCTTTATGGGAGAACAATAATGTTATTACAGACAATAAACAAGGAACTTAGGTTTATGAAAGGGTAGTAATTTACTGCAGTATAAAAGAGACTAATTAAATAGAAATTTGCAGGTTGTGGGTGGAGTCAAAATATATATTATTTAATTTCAAAATTATTCAAATTAATTAAGTATGGCATTTTAACAACATAAGCATGTGCACTATCTAAATAAGAAGCAAAACTAGCATGATTTGAAAAGTTCAAGATTTTTGTACTAAGCCTCACCCACTCATTAATATTTATGATATCTACACAAAAAGCAATAGGGACCATCTTTGAGTCATGATTAATTAATGTGCCAAATTTGACATATGGATGATGTATGGTTCACGAGATACCGTATGTTAACAAGCTTTTGTCAGAAAAACAATTATGCCCCGCCCACAATTCATATTAGTGATTTTAAACATATTAATAAGATGGGCATCTACACCAGCCCCTAATACCCTATTTATATAAAGAAGATGCAGAACTGATATATAGTTATCAAAATATGAGCATTTGAAGTTTTTACATTTTGCCCCGTCCACTCATTAATATGCATGATATCGACAGTAAAAACAATAGGGACCATCTATGGATTAAGATGCATCTATGTGGCAATATAACATTGGTATACTGTTCAGGAGTATCGGAACCAAAAACCACCATGGATTAACTTTTTGTCTGGAGCAATCTATAATCCTTATCCTTGGAATTTCCTTAATGATAAAATAATCTGAACACTTAAGCGAACGGAAATCTAACTACACAGATGCGTAAAAATGCATTTCTGCAAAAAAGAGTTGTACAACTGACTGACTGATATTAAAAGATTTGTAGATTCCATTGTAAAAGAAACCTGCCAGACACGCCCACAACATACGACGAGAGTTTGAACAGCAATCGAATTGCTCAAGCTCGTCTGTGCTGAAATAGAGACTTAACCGATTGTGAACTTAACTCGGATTATGAGAGGTTCAAGCGATGAATAGTTTTTTTAGCTGCTGCCTTTCATGTTCGTATACTGGTATACTGGCGGTCTGGTCTTTTCGTTAATACCACTTCTATCATGCGGAGGGCATTCCTTGCAAGTTCGCAAAACGGGTGTGCTGACCTGACCGTGTTTAACAATCCAATGTTCATATCCCAGGTTTAGGGGCCTTGTAATACATAATTCTATAACGATATGGGTAGATGGACATGCAGTCAGAAAGCAAGACGAGCTTTAAGGGTCAGTAACATAAAGCGGTCTTAGAGTGGTATATCATAAACATTTAGTTTTACGTCCACTTCACCGGTTGTAAAGTAGATAATATTCTTCGATAAACTGTCAAGTTTATCCTCATTGTGGCCACATATAGAAGGGTTTTATAGTATAATTAACCTCTCTGAGTTAGATGATTGACAGCTTTTTTAACCAATCACCGCATGATTTTGCCTACCAACAAAATATGCGTAACTAAGTGGGGCAAAAATTCTAAGCGGTAATGGTACTGGTGCACACACAGACTGAGTGACGACAAAATAGTGAACAAAAATTGCGCCTAATCGCCCTCTACGGGCTTTGCTAACCCGATTCCGTTGCCCAGAATGGTTAGCAAACGGATTTTTGTTTATTCCTTCCGCTAAGAAATCGAAAGATCCGGAGAGGTGCGATCCGGAGAAGTGCGATCCGTAGAAGTAAAATAAATGCATCAAACCTTGCAGCAGGACCATGAACATCCAAATGACAATGCATTAGTCATGCATGATTGCGGATTTGAAGTATGGTTTCCCCACCTAGCTCCACGTTGATATGGTGGGTGTGGATTAATATTATTTATTCGGATAAATTGATTGTTCTGTTTATGATCCTAATATGCAAAGTGATTTGGATAGTGGGTCTTATTTGAAGTATGAAAATCATTTAGAGTACAAAATCTTTGATTAACTTGTGCAATTTCTTCTACGGGAGCCATACTCGCAAATTTAGCCTGTTATAAACACTTGTTTCACCCAGCCGCGTTAGTAGACGTTTTGACTGGGAGTGTAAAATATAAGATTCAAAAATGTTATTAATCGAATTTGGGAGGCCGTGACACCCCCACGCTCTCCCTTATTATGGTTTGACCTGTAAACTTTTCAGATACCGACCAAACGGTATTTGACAGATATATGGCCGTTATATAATTTGCGTGTATTGAAGTTGTTTATAATATCAGTTTTTCCGTAATACACATATAGACAACCTTACTTTCGCAAATCAGTCGTAAACAGGTTCATCTCAAGCTGTGCGCCGCTTAATGGGTTGCCTTTTGTACACTGAATATAACTCACATGTATTTTGTGCATACCAATCGAATGTACATCCGATTTAGATTTTGCGTGCAAGTCAAGTATAAATGTCTCAAAAGCCTGTATTAAATTCGACCCGTAGCTATTTTAACCCGTTTGATGTAAAATCTACCTGTTTATACCTTTGTTGTCCGATTTGGCCAATTTCCAAAGCATATTTGACCGGTAGACCTTTGCAAGGCCTAGCGACCCTGGCGGGAGCTAGGTTTGCTATAATCATTAAAGTCACATAATTTTGCCCAGCGCGACTTAAAAAAGACACTGTTCGGAAACAATCTACTATGAACTTGACAAAATCGGAAGCAAAAATTGTATGAATCTTTGGGATTTTCACAAGTACAGTGATACAGGCATATATACTGAAGTGACTCTTTTGTGCGAATACGCCAGCTGTATGCTCAGCCTCATGCCTAAACTTATTTATTTAACAGGATTTGGACTCAACAGAAACGATTTTTTTTTTATATCAATGTTTTAAAGATTGCAGAGAAACAAGTGTAAGACATCTCATTGATTGATACAAGGCTCTCGGTAATTAAACATTAATAATTTAAAAGGGATGAGCTAGTCGGGTTGTTTTAAATATCTCTTGAGAATACTTAAACAACTCATACCTACAAACGCTAAAGGTATTTTGCAGCTTTTTCAAAGTCTAAATAGACCCTACTGACTGACTAACATATCGAGGAAACAATCATTTAGTCATCGGGTAAGTAGACTATATTTTCTGCTGTAAATTCACAAGTTATTACAACGATGGTTAGAGGGGAAGAGCTTTATCACTATTTGATTTGTTTACACTTTATACTTAATCAGCAATTTGCCGTCAAACATACACAAAAATAACTGACTGATTTTTAACAAAATAAATGACGAACATCCGTTCAGACTGCTTTACCTGTTTACTAGATTACAAATTCCAAAGAAAAACCTTGGAATTTTGACCAGCCATATTTCCGAAATATAAGTGCACTTTTAACACAGTCCAAAATACAGTGGATCAAAGGTATCCATAGGCGTCGTTGGACATTGAACAGCAATCAATATCTTCAACAGAAAAAGGAACATTCTTGGCAATAAATGTCAGCACTCAGTTGGAAACGTGCCAGATGTAAAGTGTATTTCGAAAAAAAAAGAAGAACAAAAAAAAGAGGGAGGAGTTTACTCCATGTGAATAGTGGTAATGACGCTTCTCTCGTTCTTACTCGATATGAGTAGTGGTGACCACTCTTCTCTCGTTCTTACTCCGCGTGAATATTGGTGATGACGCTTTTCTCGTTCTTACTCTGCGTGAATAGTGGTGATGACGCTTCTCTCGTTCTTACTCCGCGTGAATAGTAGTAATGACGCTTCTCTCGTTCTTACTCCGCGTGAATAGTGGTGATGACGCTTCTCTCGTTCTTATTCGATAAGAATAGTGCAGGTAATGACGCTTTTCTCGTTTTTACTCCGCGTGAATAGTGGTGATGACGCTTTTCTCGTTTTTACTCCGCGTGAATAGTGGTGATGACGCTTCTTTCGTTCTTACTCCGCGTGAATAGTGGTAATGACGCTTCTCTCGTTCTTACTCGATATGAATAGCGCAGGTGATGACGCTTTTCTCGTTTTTACTCGATATGAATAGCGCAGGTGATGACGCTTTTCTCATTTTTACTCTGCGTGAATAGTGGTGATGACGCTTCTCTCGTTCTTATTCGGTGTGAATAGTGGTGATGACGCTTCACTTGTTCTTTTGTTTTTGTTCTTGTTCATATATTTAGATACATATATGTTGATAAAAGTGACAATAATAAAAGGGAGAAGGGAGGTTGATTTAAACGAGTATTATTTCTTACAGTTGAGTTTTGATTGGCAAATAAGGATTTACTATATCTCAAGCCACTATTTTGGCATAATAGTAAATGCATATTTCTTCTGAATTCACTTGTTGTAATTATTATCATGACATTATAGTTTGAATATATTAATGTTTCAAACATGAAATATTTTGAGTAATGACAACGCTATACTATAATCTATGAAAAACTGTACATCAACTACTCAGAATTGCTGAACATGTAATTGGACTAATATGATTTTGAATGGATCGAAAGTGTTTTTACATTACTACGAGCATACACTCTAAAAAGGAATAGTCAAATTTTGACCACAACTTGGTCAACTCTGCACCGAACCAACTTTGGTCAAATTAAACAACAAATTTGACCACAATATGGTCAAATTTGTCCATAAATATCATATTATGGCTAATTTTGACCATGTTATGGTCGTTTAATTTTAACCAACATTGGTTCGGTGCAAAGTTGACCATGTAATGGTCAAATCTGACCATCCTTTTTTTAGAGTGTATGCATGTTCCGAGTTGTGTCTAATCAAGGTTTGAAGAATGCTTAATGTATGCAAAGGTTGTAACAGTTAAAAATCTTTTATGTAAAGCTGTAAATTTGAATTTAAATTTTGAATAATTTTTTTGGAATAAAAGCAATTTATTCAGAAAAGAAAATTTAAGATATTTCATAAAGTTATCAAGTACTTTTAAGAGATATATAGTAACCATGGAGATTTAAAGACCCTTGGTCATATTCGACTCTCCTATTCAAATAACGTTGTTAAAGGATTAATTGAAAACAACATTAATGTGCCACAAGGGATTAAACACATTAATGTAACACAAGAAAACAAGGTTTTATCTTTTGGTGTCACAAACTTGCATTAATTATTTTAATGAGGCCTTAAAAGTCAAATGCTGTTAAATGGTCATTTGTAGCCGATTTGATGAAACCTTTTGCTTTATTGTTTATATCATATGTTCTTCCAATAAAGCTCTAATTCCTGTAAAGATTTTTACTGCCTTATGCAAATAGCTTCCATATAATCATTAAAAGTACTTTCTGACTTTATGGCTGGGAATCATATGAAATTCCCCGTTTTAGTCAAGTAGATTGATTTTTAACTCCAACTCTGGGGCATGTCTCATTTAAGTACCGTTTCTTTACTGCCGTAGAATTGGCATGTGTAAAAATGTGAATTTCCTAACAGAATAATAACATTATTTTGAAACACAGCCTAGAAGGAATAGAAAACATTGTGAAGTGACATTTTTAAGTGGCATGGGTGCTTTTCTATGAGGCCCTATGGGCCACATGGCGTGAATATGATATGTGAGGTGAGGTGTGTTTTATGATGCCTTATGAGCCACATGGCGTGAATATGATATGTGAGGTGAGGTGTGTTTTGATGAGGCCCTATGAACCACATGGCGTAAATCAGATATGTGAGGTGAGGTGTGTTTTCATGAGGCCCTATGAGCCACATGGCGTGAATGTGATATGTGAGGTGAGGTGTGTTTTCATGAGGCCCTATGAGCCACATGGCGTGAATCAGATATGTGAGGTGAGGTGTGTTTTCATGAGGCCCTATGAACCACATGGTGTGCATCATATATGTTAGGTGAGGTGTGTTTTTATGAAGCCCTATGAGCCACATGGCGTGAATATGATGTGAGGTGTGTTTAAATGATGTCCTATGAGCCACATGGCGTGAATATGATATGTGAGGTGAGGTGTGATTTCATGAGGCCCTATGAGCCACATGGCGTGAATCAGATATGTGAGGTGAGGTTTTTTTTAAATTTTGTATGAGGCCCTATGAGCCACATGGGTGAAACAGATTTGTGAGGTGAGGTGTATTTTCATGAGGCCCTATCAGCCACATGGCGTGAATCAGATTTTGTGATGAGGTGAGCCACATAACGTGAATATGTATGAGGTGAGGTTTTTATTCTACATGGCGGATGGAAGTGTGGTTTTTCTTTTTCATGCGGATCTATGTGCCACATGGCGTGAATCAGATATTTGAGGTGAGGTGTTTTTTTTTTTTATAGGATCTATATAAAATGATCAAGATTAGATGATCAAAACTGATCAATTTAGGTGCCAATAAATTAATTTCATTTAGCAAATATTTGATAACTTAAAAATGCCATAAATCCATAATTCATTCCGCATATCTTTTTGTTGTAATACGTATGATGTATTCTATAAATAATTATGAGATAACAAAAGTATAAATTATTTCGTTTCCTTTTCGTCATTAACAGAGTAAGCAAAAATGCCATAGTTATATTTGTCGTAGAACGTTGGTACTATATGTTTGCTATTTACAGTGTTTTGTAAACCTCAGTACAAAATTTGTTGAGATCAAAACTGCGGCCGCTTGGTTTTGCTATCATAAACAGAAGTTTTACCATGAAGCCTCACATTTCACAGTCATTCAGACCAATTCTTATGGCGTCGTTTCTCTTCATCCAGCCCAGCAAATATAAGACACTATCAGAAATACATCGTAGTCATCACAATAAAAATGTATTATAAATTTTGCTGCTCAAATTATCCCTCAGCTCTGCCTCTGGTAAAGATTATTTACTGCCTCATAAATAAAATATCTCTTAAGAAAGAGGATTTAAATTTGAAACTGTCACTCACGAGTTTGAATGTTGACAACTATTTAGTTTTGGTGACAGCGCGTGCATAAAAGAATGGAGTAGTTTTATTAATATAGTAGATTGCTTGGCTGCCTGAAGTGATGAACTGAACAATGCGACGTTTCGCCAGTTCACTGTCTTTTAACATTTATAGTAGGGTCAAAATATGCCAATAAATGACCCCTCCCTTTAAAAGAAAAAAATTACAAGAAAACATTTGATGATGTTTTTCCGTAATGTAAAGTCTAAAAACAACATATCAATTTTTTCCGAAATCGGCTCACTGCAAAGGGTCTAATTATGACGTCATAAAGACGATGGCCGCCAATTTAAAAATGGTTAATATTTATTTATACAGATATATTAAACAGTTTCTAACCACTTTAAGTGAGAAAAATATCTTTAGACATCAATATGTAAGTACAGTAATAATTTATAACAATAACAGAAGTGTCCTACGTGACGTCGTAAGCTTATCAATGACGTCGTGAGGTTATCCATGACGTCAAAAAAGATGGCCGCCAATGGTAAAAATTGCTAATATCCATACTCAATATAGTACAGTAATAATTTTCAACAATTAATGGAGTGTCCATGACATCATTAATGACGACATCAATAATTTTCTAATGTCCACCTATAGTGATACATTCAAAGATTGATAATTTTCTAACGGGAATAAATAAATTTGGTTAAAGTTTTAGGTAATTCTTTGAATATGAACAATTTTGATTGAACCTCTTTTCTCTACGAAAGAAAGTGAAGAAGCTTAGGCAAACTTTATTTTTCAGTAAAGAAGTGAAACCGAATTTAATGATTCGTCTTTCCTTGTTTCCTTTCATATGAATTTTCATTGAATCACGTGTGCATGACGTATGCATGTGAACAAATTTCTTGTGTACATCGAAGATAGACGAGCTGTATAAACGTTGGCTACAGGGTAATGGTGTCATTGTGATTCTCTAGCTACATTACACTTAAGTTTCTTTTGGAAAGAAAGTGGCCGCAACAAAGACCCACGTAACACCCTGAAAGCTCCCTCCAACCGTGACAGCCTCTGTTACAAAATTAAAATCTCTGCGGACGTAATGTTGTGGTGCCGTTGGGCATGCATGGATCATGGCCGTACGAGACGGGGGCCTGCAGGCGGCCCAATGTCGGCCGGATATGCATCTTAGTAGGGCACGGAATTATGTCAGAATCAGCTAGATGTATGGTTCATACCCTCCCGACTCGTTATGATGATGACAATATGATACTTTGGCACCGATCTGATATAATCAAGCAGTGCGCAGAATTGTAAAATTTTTTTTTATATCAGTGATTTATCTGAATCAAGCATGACTCGGCTAGATTTTCTGATAATTAAAGAAACAATTTTAAAAATTGAAAAATACGCCCGAAAAATGAAGAAATTTTCTGAAAATTGAAGAAAATTGACCAAAAAAGAAAGGAAATTTTCCAAAAATCAAAGAAAATTGCCCGAAATTATGAAAAGCTTCCGAAAATAATCAGCCAAAAATTCGAAAATTTTCGAAAATTGAAAAACAGGTTCGAAAATAAGGAAACTTTCCGAACATTGCCCAAAAATGAGGGCTACTTTCCGAAGGCTAATCCCACCCCAACCCAAAAAACATGGTGAAGCCATTAATCAAAATTAATTGTTTGTTCACAGATTCATTGCGATTTCCCCTTCGTAATAGGTTTTCGAGTCGGACAAAAAGTCACCCCCTCTAACCCCACACGTGAGTAAGATGGTCCTGAACGGCCATCGCATGGATAGTGGCATGGACCCTAGTCTGCTCAATATGATCCACTATACTAGACTACAGTTAGGCAGTTGCTCTGGAGGGTGCAGCACATTAATATGCAAAGGTGCAAAAACATAGACCAGAGCTTTCAAAGTTTGCCAAAATAATAACCGTGATAATATGGCCAATGGGCCTGTTTTCAGATAAGGATGAAAATGGGCCTGTTTTCAAATAAGGATGAAAATGGGCCTGTTTCAGATAAGGATGAAAACGAAGACTGCATGGGACTGTTAAAGTGAAGCAGTAAGGCTTTTTTTATCATAAGTTTTAACTGTGTCAGAATACAATGAATCAGCATTGTCATATAATGTATTTTCATTATAAACAGATAAATGAGTTTTCGTTGTTGTTCAAATATCAGAGTATAGGGTGATCTTAACTTAAACAACTTTCGATGAGGGATAACAGAACTGAGTTGATCATAAATCAGGTCATTCATAAAGACATCTCACAAAATCTCATGAATTCTCGTGAGAAATTGGACAAAGGCGGCGGAATTAAATGATGGAGCAATAGTGCAAATCTGTGGATAATCATTGAACTGTTTAGAACGAAAATGTCAGGAAATGATCCGTTTTTCGTTGTTAAAAGTACAACAAATTAAACCAAAAGGGACGGGGCATGGAAACATCGAATCTCTTTGTAAGCCCATGAGTTTGCTTATGTTTTTGATACCATGATACGTTGTTTTCCGGAATCATGTTCAGGGATCTGACACGCCTTTGGATATATGCCTCGACAATGCATCGCATGTATTCCTGGATGATTCATCGCATACATGCCTGGACGATGCATTGTATATATTAGTGCATACCTGGACGATGCATCGAAATCTCATTTTTAAACAATAACCTTAAGCAAATTGAACCTATATTCTTGACATTTAGACAAAATGCAGCGTGGCAATGTCCTTGCATGTAAAGAGACCAATTAGTCTGGAAGTGCACCAATGACAAGGACTTCGTTAGTGGCAGCATATTGATTTTCTGCAGTTGTATCTTCTGGCAAATAGATCCATAGTATATACAAGTCTAGAATCCAACGCATCTCTTCAAGTATCACTATGACTCCAAAATCGTAGTCGTACTCACCCGGCCTACAACAATAATCAATGATGTGTCGTTTTAATCAACAAGGGCAATTAACTAAGACTCCACACATGCTATGAAAAGAAAAAGAAACAGTACAACCAGGACTTCAAACTTTAAAGAGAAAAAATAAATATGACTACGACTAGGACTCCAACCAAAAAACTTAAAGAAACATCAATGATGTGTTGTTCTTGAAAAATCTTTTTAGATCTTTAAAGATTCTAACTCACTACCTGACTACGAGCAGACGAGTACGACTTCAAACCATACTTCCAAAATTGCGTTTTATTCTGCGATTACTCTAAGTTATTGCGTTGTATTCTGCGATTACTCTAAGTTATTGCGTTGTATTCTGCGATTACTCTAAGTTATTGCGTTGTATTCTGCGATTACTCTTAAATTATTGCGTTGTATTCTGCGATTACTCTAAGTTATTGCGTTGTATTCTGCGATTACTCTAAGTTATTGCGTTGTATTCTGCGATTACTCTAAGTTATTGCGTTGTATTCTGCGATTACTCTTAAGTTAGAGACATGATTAATCAAATAAGAAATTATCCTCATCCACCCCATCTCCAAACTTCGACATACACAAAAAGGTTCATTGTAATTACGTTTGTAATTTTGTAATTATTTCGTATATATAATTTTTCCCATGTATGTAAGTAAATTTGATTTGGCAAAATAGTATTGCCGTACGTCCCAACTTACTGATGTCGACGAGTAATCCCGTCCCAACCTACTGATGTGCGACGACTAATCCGTCCCAACCTACTGATGTGCGACGAGTATTCCCGTCCCAACTTACTGATGTGCGACGAGTAATCCCGTCCCAACCTACTAAAGTGCGACAAGTAATCCCGTCCCACCCTGCTGATGTGCGACGAGTAATCCCGTCCCACCCCAGTGATGTGCGATGAGTAATCCCGTCCCAGCCTACTGATGTGCAACGACTAATACCGTCCCAACCTACTGGTGTGCGACGAATATTCCTGTCCTAACCTACTGATGTGCGACGAGTAATCCTGTCCCAACCTACTAGTGTGCGACGAGTAATCCCGTCGCACCCTGCTGATGTGCGACGAGTGGTGGCGAAGAAAAACACTTGCTGGTGGGAAGGGGACGAAGCTCTGCCAAGTTGGGGGAAAGCTTTATATGCCAAGCGGTTTGTTTTGGCCATGCATATTTTTGTAAGTTAAAGAAAGTGGGATAAAGCGTTCGTGCGTGTAAAATATTGCATATCCTATCATTGTTTCTTTCTTTTATATCCTTTCTTGATCACCATAAATGTATAAGTTATTATACAGTAGTTCATTGTATTCATAGACTCAAAACTACATGCAGGAATCCCAAAGAAAAATTAATTTTCAATTAAAGGAAATTGTTGACCTTGAAAAACGCGATTAAAACGGTAATAATAACAATTGTATTTCCAAATGACAAACCTTCTTCGCAATATGCAGAATTAAGAATTTCAAGTTAGGTCTCATTGTGTTCCAAATATGGAAGAGGGCTGTCAAAAACCGTAAACTCTGTGAAAATTGCAATTTGTATTCCGCTGTAGAGAGTCATATTGAGAAAGTTCAATGTGATTAACATAGAAAGCATGGCGTATACGAATAATGTATAATGATTAATGGATGTAATGCATATATGATGGGCACAGGCGTTGTTAATACGATGACGGTCACGGCCATAAGGATCATAAACGAATTGCCATCTGCTTGGGCCCCTCGTAGGGGCGCGTCTACAACGCAAGAAATTTGCTAGAATATATGTCATTGCACATGCAGCATCTTAAACAGAAACTCGTGCGCGATGATATATAAATAAGAATAATTTAATTTTTCTTGCTGCTAATATGGATTTATCAGCGATCAATTTTGGAATACAGCAATTATCGTATCCAAAGTAATTTAAAACCTTTTTGTTTTACTTTGTTTACTTGCCTCTTTGATGTATGTTAGGAGCATTTTTTGCCACAATACCTTTGGTCAATATCTTTATACATTCACACAGGGATGGATAGATTGCAAAGGGTAAAATGTGGTTTTTGCCTTAACGATCTTACTTTAGGGAGGTAATGTATCTGCCTTGAATTCTAATAGTATCTGAACTTACTGCCAGTAGGTGAATCGTAGTGGTCGGCCTTTAAATAGGGGGCCAATAGGAAGAGAGGACTAACTGTAATTTTCAAATGTTGCTTTACTTATACAACCATTTAAAGAATGAGATTAGGACACACTTATTTTAAAATAAAGACTGTTTCTCCTTATACACAAATGCTTGAAGTCAACGTCTTGTTCCTTTGTTTGTTGACGATTTTTTTTAACGTCATACTTGTACAGATTAAAGTGTTTTTGTCAACCCTTTATTGACGTTTAGTTCAATTGCACAAAACGACAAATCACGAACCTTTTTGCATGTCTTTATGGGACATTTGTGTGCCTCACTGATTATAGGCATATGGGACTATTTTTAATGGGTGGGGAAAGGGGTGATGGTAGGGGGTTAAACACTTTTCCCCGAAAATTCCCAAAAATCCATACATGTTTGTAGTGGCGTAGTTAGTCTTGTGCAGGGATGGGGCAAAACCATAACAAAATCCGAACCCAAGCTAACTCCCTACTGCCCCCTCACTGATGACTATCAAATGACATTACAGACTCTCACTATCTTACAGAGCTAAATTTAAATATAATAGATTCAATTTTAACACTTACACAGGGCTGAATCAGTGACAAGATTTTAAATTTTTTTAAAAAAGTTACATTAATAACAGTATGAAGAGTTGAAAATCTTAGTGTAATAGATATCAAAATAATCAATCCAAGAAAGATTGAAAAAATTTGAAGTGGATTAGATTTAAATTATCATCCTAACAGTCCAGTGTACGCTCCCGAACTGGAGATCTCCCAATCGGGAGAATTTATGTCTTTATAACCCGCAATGCATCTTTCCAAATTCAAATCGTTTTAAAGAAATACATAACGGTTAAACAGGTTTAAATGTATCTTACTGACCCTTTCCAACAACTGGACAAACGATTTCTCAGGTCACGGGAATAGGGTTACTATGGAGGCCCAGGTCACGGGTATAGGGGTGCTATGGAGGCCCAGGTCATATGGTGTTGTCCTGTACATGTTCCCTTCCCCACCATTCCGTACATACTTCCTATTAGGATATTCCATCACACCAAATCATGAGAAGCCCCAGGTGATATATAATTTTGTCTTTCTGAAGAAAACCAATAAAGGTTATAAAATCACTTATTCATATAGTCTATATACAGCGTGTATTGCACACGTCCATGTGTTATCCTGTACCAAATACATGGGTTCATTTAACTGAAAGAAAAGTAGTTCCGGCATATGTCCTTATCGACCGGCAAACTTGAAATGCCTAATTTTAGCAGTCGTCTGCTACTTACGATAACATTACTGAGTGTTCATTTGCGAAATTTTATTACAGAATTGTTCGGACTGAATTTTATTGTTGTCGCTTATAACGGCCTGCTGTGTTAAAATGTCTGATTACATTGATCTGATAATTTTTGACCTCAAATGTGATCCTCTCAAGGATTTGGAGAATGAAAACATGCCTAATGTTAAATAACCAGAACCTAAATCAGTTCAAACTGTAACGTTAGGCATAAGCCAACGTACCAAATCATTCTCGTTGAGCTTGTTCACAAACCTTTAAAAAAGTTCTTGTTAGAAATTATTCACCTATTTATCCTGTTGATCCTTTTCCGCGTTATTTATTTACACTTTATTCATAAATAGTAAATTAAGCTTCTAGCTTTCTGATTGGCTAAAAGGTGGTCTGAAATAAATTCGAGACCAGGAAGATTTACGTTAGGATAATGATGATGATAAACATTTTCCATATATTAACACCCTTATTAAGCATAGTAAATGTACATCATCCTAGGACTTAAATGGCACAATTGTAGATTTGTATTTACTATGTTTGGCTAATCAATGGTCTGGAATACGTTCGAGACCAGACTTACCTGTATGGCAGTGCCTCTTGAAAAAATTGTTGGCCTACATTGGCAAAATAATGAAAACTTCATCCAAGGATATGCCAAGAAATATAAGAAAATGTATGAAAAAACTAAACCAAGCACAAAATTCTAACCAACAATCCGGCTCTCATGAGTCATCACGACTCTCATGAGTCATCACGACTCTCATGAGTCATCACGACTCTCATGAGTCATCACGACTCTCATGAGTCATCACGACTCTCATGAGTCATCACGACTCTCATGAGTCATCACGACTCTCATGAGTCATCACGACTTTCACGACTCTCATGAGTCATCACGACTCGAGTCATCACGAGTCATCACGACTCTCACGAGTCATCACGACTTTCAGGAGTCATCACGACTCTCACGAGTCATCACGACTCTCACGAGTCATCACGACATTCATGAGTCATCACGACTCTCATGAGTCATCACGACTCTCATGAGTCATCACGAGTCACGAGTCACGACTCTCACGAGTCATCACGACTCTCATGAGTCATCACGACTCTCATGAGTCATCACAACTCTCATGAGTCATCACGACTCTCATGAGTCTAAATTAACAGCTCTGACTTTGATTTGAGAACAATCCTTCCATAGCAACCGTTCTTAATTAATTTATAAAAATTAAAATAAGGATTATTAAATTATTTCCCACCCTTCCTCCACTGACCAGAACAGAAATGTGAGTCTTGCAAGGTCAATATTTGGCCCCAAGTGAATAAATACCGCAACGTTTACTGACACTGTTATAAAAAAACCTCAAATTGTAGATATGTAACTAACAGTCCTATGCATTGTTTTTAATACACTGACACTGTTATCAAAATAGCCCAAATTGTAGATATGTAACTAATAGTGCACTATGCATTGTATTATAATACAGTCTGACAGTCCGCCGTGTCTCTGTATACACTGCTGCATTGTACGTGTATTAAAACGTTACATAATGTATTGTTAGCCTAGCTTATTTTGGTCACAAAACAAATGAGCAGCGAACTAACGTTAGCACAATTAAACCTAATTTAAAGAAAGCGCCCCTTGAAACACGAACGGGATGAAAGTGCCACTGTCATTTTCAACCCGTTTCAAGTACAGGTGTTCCTAGCGTTATGGCAACCTATATAGTTAATACATACATACATACATACATACATACATACATACATACATACATACATACATATATATATATATATATATATATATATATATATATATATATATATATATATATATATATATATATATATATATATATATATATATATATATATATATATATATATATATATATATATATATACATATATATATATACATATATACATACATATATATATATATATATATATATATATATATATATATATATATATATATATATATATATATATATATATATATATATATATATATATATATATATATATATATATATATATATATATATATATATATATATATATATATATATATATATATATATATATATATATATATATATATATATATATATATATATATATATATATATATATATATATATATATATATATATATATATATATATATATATATATATATATATATATATATACATATATATATATATATATATATATATATATATATATATATATATATATATATATATATATATATATATATATATATATATATATATATATATATATATATATATATATATATATATATATATATATATATATATATATATATATATATATATATATATATATATATATATATATATATATATATATATAAAGGTAGATCACTTTCTAACACGTATTTCGAAAATTCCTTTTTTTACCACTCGCCAATCATAATTACATTTTTTGACTCAACTTACATTTGCTGGAGGCTCCCTTCTTCGTTTATAAGCCACAGTATTTGTTCTTTTTTTCTGATAAGATGTACTGAAGTACTGCTTCTTCATGACGTCATCGCAACGTTCCTTTGGTTTGCAGCAAACTGTTGGGCTTTTACATTGTCATGACTGTAATGTCGGTAGAAATCCATCGTTTGCACATCTCTTCAGAAAAAAAAGAACAAATACTGCGGCTTATATACAAAGAAGGGAGTCTCCAGCAAATGTAAGTTGAGTAAAAAAATGTAAATAAAATTCAAACAAAAAAAGAAATTTTCATATACGGTTCGAAAGTCGTGTTAGAAAGTGACCTACCTTTTTATATATATGTATTAAGTATATAGGTTGACATAACGCTGGGAAGACCTGTGGTTTCAAGGACATTTTTTCAACAACTTGACCATGTATTATGCAATCATTTTACCGCAAATTTGGTTATAATACGTTGTGGAGTAACGTGGAAATAAAATAGGAAACTCGAAGCTTTTCAGTGACTGCTTGTCAATGCCACATAATCGCTTATGCGGTTACTCTAGTGCCACAGACACAGAAAAGCAGGACGGAGTTTAAGGAGCTGATCTATAATGTAAATTCGACGTTCGCAAACTTTCTAAATTTCTTCAAAAGATGCCTAAAAATAACTTACGTTTATCATTGAGTTTTCTCTTCTAACTCCATGGTCTTACAATAATCCCTACTTCACCTGTGGTTGTTTATACTTTCCAAGACTTTGTTTTTCAACTTTATTATAAATGTTCAGAGGGCTAGCCGGTTTTGCGATTCAGTTTTATCTGTTTGTCTAAACTTGATAAGCTATGACCTGCCAATTTTAATTTATTTCTTTATTATTGTTCGTAAACAACGAACAGCTTCTTGCGGTCGAAAAAAATGTTTGAAAACAACAAACATGTGTCTTGTTTCATTAAGTTTGGCAAATAAGTTTAATATGTACAATCAGATTGTCGACTAGTCAGCTAGTCGGCGCAACAAAAAATGAAGAAACGTTTAACTAAATGACGTCACAATGAGTGTTAGGAGAATATGAAAAGTGATCAAAATAAAATTGCCATTTTTGTAATATTTTTACCTACAAAAATAGATAAATGGGGCGGTCCCCCGGCTATCGCCTCGGTCCGCTCAAACTCTGCGATGACGTCATCCTTGGTCTCAAATGGCATTCGAGAACGGCCGTCCTCGCATTTATCCCCTAATTCATACATACCTAGTATATAGAAGGATCATGCATTATATCCTGTGATGAATGCATAAGCACATTAAATCACTGGTTTAATTTTCATTTGGTTCTCGCGCGGTGTACAAAGAGCATATTTTTAAACAACGCGCGATAATTGTACGCATGTTCATATTCATGATGTTAAAATATTACACCAAAAGTATTGTTTTAGTATTTTTCAATGTATTTCCGATTGTTTTGCAATTTTAAATAAAAATTTGTCATATATATATATATATATATATATATATATATATATATATATATATATATATATATATATATATATATATATATATATATATATATATATATTTATATATATATATATATATATATATATATATATATATATATATATATATATATATATATATATATATATATATATATATATATATATATATATATATATATATATATATATATATATATATATATATATATATATATATATATATATATATATATATATATATATATATATATATATATATATATTTATATATCTTATATATATAATATATATATATATGAAACTACTTTAATATCTTATTCCGTTAACAGTCCGGTCCACGCCTTCTATCGCGTGCGTGGACCCGACTGGTTAAGTAGATATTCAAGTTTAAATATAGGCCTACTTTATATATAGTCTCACTTTATATATAGGCCTACTGTATATATATGCCTTCTTTATATATAGGCCTACTGTATATATAAGCCTACTTTTATATAGGCCTACTGTATGTATAGGCCTACTCTATATATATGCCTACTTTATATATAGGACTACTCTATATATAGGCCTACTCGATATATAGGCCTCTCTATATAGGCCAGCTCTACATATAGGCCAACTATACATAGGCCTTCTTTATATATAGGCCTTCTTTATATATAGGCCTACTCTATATATAGGCCTACTGTATATATATATATATATATATATATATATATATATATATATATATATATATATATATATATATATATATATATATATATATATATATATATATATATATATATATATATATATATATATATATATATATATATTATATATATATATATATATATATATATATATATATATATATATATATATATATATATATATATATATATATATATATATATATATATATATATATATATATATATATATATATATATATATATATATATATATATATATATATATATATATATAAATAAATACATATATATATATATATATATTTATATATATATATATATACATATATATATGTATATATATGTGTATATTATATGTATATATATGTGTATATATATATTTATATATATATATATATATATATATATATATATTTATATAGATAGATAGATAGATAGATTGAGAGATAGATAGAGAGAGAGAAAGAAAGATAGATAAATAGATAGATAGATACATACATACATACATAGATAGATAGATAGATACATACATAGCTACATAGATATATGGCCTACTTTGTATACAATTTAAACAAATTGATGAAGAAACTACTTTGACATCTTATTCCGTTTTCAGTCCGGTCCACACTTCCGATCGCGTGCGTGGACTTGGCTGGTTAAGTAGATATTCAAGTCAAAAGTTTATCATCATTTTTGTAAAAAGAAATGAAAAGCTATAGGTTACTCACCCTCACTTTCCCATATTAATTTTTTTTTTTTTTTTTAAATTTTGTTACTAAGGGATTTTTGGTAAGGTTCTCATTTACTTTACCAGCAACTGTTTGCTACATTCATGTAATGTTCAATGGTTCATTCTCTGGAAACCATACATAGATTTGGGGTTTCTCAATTTCTGCTCCGGAAAATAACAGATGGGCACTCTGTTTTCTTCATTTTCTCAAAAAGGCGACAATGAATTTCAAAAAGTTTTAATATTTATTTATTATCCGTCTCCAAAATTTTAGGATGTGCATTGAAATTTTAGACAATCCGGAGCGGAAAATGAGAAACTCCATATGTTTAGTGTGGGCTACTCAAATGTGTAGGCTCATGTAATGATGTAATACATAAAAGTTTTTTTTTTTTTGTATTTCAAAGTACCCAGTTTTTCGGATTGCTCCCGAACTGACTAACAATATTAAATGATCCAGATAAAACTTAATTTTAAAGTTAATGATATATTGCTGAAAGCAAATTTCAAAAAATTTATTCTCTATTATTGTGCATATTCTTCTTTTTGTTCTCAATATTATAATTTTATTTGTGTATCTTAAACTTGTATTCAAAGCACTATGAAGTCATGTGTAAGTTACTCTAATACACTATGGGGTCTTTCAATGAACATTATAAATTGCAATGAAAAGAACTACAATAATCTTTAAATATGAATAAAACAAAATAAAAAAACAATATTATATGATTTAGGGAAAGCTTAATTCTAAATTTTGTGGTATTTCAGAAAAACAAATTGTCAATGAAATATCACCTTTTGATTACAATATTATATTTTCTTGATCACTAGTATAATTTTCTTTGTGTATGATAAACTTGTATTCTAACCACTATGGGGTTCTGTGCAAGTTTCTCTAATACACCATGGGGTTTTTTGGTCAATATTATGAATTGCACTTTAACAATCACACAAAACTTTTAAATATGAATTAAATTGCCGTATTAACAAGATTTTATCATTAGTTAAAAGCTTAAATCTCAAGACTATGGTGCTTGATAAAGACAAATTTTTGATGAGATTATCTCCTTCTGATGAGAATTTTCTAAATTCGTTGAGTCATAGTAGCATTTCATTTGTGTCACTTAAAATTGTATGCAGGGCACATTGGGGCCCTGGGCAAGTTTTTCTGATACACTATGGGGTCTTTCAGTCAATGTTATGAATTGCAATATAAACAATTACACAAAACTTTCAAATATTGCTATACTAACAAGATTAAATAATTCAGATAAAGCTTAATCATAAAGGTAATGATACAATGCTGAAAGCAAATTTCAAAAAAAATCATTGTCTTTTAATGTGCATATCATTTTCATTTCTCCAATATTTCAATTTATTTGTTTATCTTATACTTGTATTCAAAGCACTATGGGGTCCTGTGTAACTTTCTCTAATACACAGTGGGGTTTTTCAGTCTATATTACGAATTGCAATATAATTAATTACACAAAACTTTTAAATATAGATTAAATTGCTATATTAACAAGATTATATGATCCAGATATAGCTTAATCATAAAGGTAATGATATAATGCTGAATGCTGAAAGCAAATTCCAAAAGAAATCATTGTCTTTTAATGTGTATATCTTTTCTTATTTTACCAATATTATCATTTCCTTTGTGTATTTAAACTTGTATTCAGGGCATTATGGGCCGTGTGTAAGTTTCTTTAATACACTATGGGGTATTTCAGTCAATATTATGAATTGCAATAAAAACAATTACACAAAACTTTTAAATATTAATCAATTAATCATATTTACAAAATTATATCATTAGTTTAAAGCTTAAATCCCAAGGCTATGGTGCTTGATAAAGACAAATTTTCGATGGATTTATCACCTTCTGATGAGAATTTTATATATTTCTTGACTTATAATAGCCTTTCCTTTGTATATCTTAATATTGTATTCAGGGCACTATGAGGCCCTGTGCAAATTTCTCAAATACACTATGGGGTCTTTCCGTCACTCTTATGAATTGCAATATAAACATTTACACAAAACTTTCAAATATAAATTAAATTGCTATACTAACAAGATTAAATGATCCAGATAAAGCTTAATTATGAAGGTAATGATATAATGCTGAAAGCAAATTTCAAAAGAAATCATTGTCTTTTAATGTGCATATCCGTTTGTATTTCTCTAATAGTATCATTCCATTTGTGTATCTTAAACTTGTATCCAATGCTCTATGGAGTCATGTGTAGGTTTCTCTAATACACTATGAGGTCTTTCACTGAACATTAAAAATTGCAACAAATATTCAAACATCTTTCAAATTCGAACCAAATTGTTAAAAGCGGATGATGCGATCTACAGTACATGAATATTGAGTCACTTTTAGGTTTTGGTATTTGGTGAAGTCAAATTTTCTCAGAAATATTAGCTTTTAATTAGCATATTATACTTTCTTCTTATATTTTATAATAGCATCATTTTACTTTGTGTGCATCAAACTTGTATTCAGGGCACTATGCGGTCTTGTGCAAGTTTCTATAATACACTATGGGTTCTTTTAATCAGTATTGTGAATTGCAATATTACAAAATTGTTTGCGATTTATTTTAATTCCTATATCATATTTGTTCAAAACGTATCACTTCCGTAATGTATTTTGAACCGTTTTCTCTAATACAGTTTGGGGAATTTCAGTGAATATGAATTGCAATAAAAACCGTTAGAATTTTTTTTTTTTAATTTAAATCTTATTGTAATGATGGATTATTTAATCTACACAAAGATTAATTATTTAGGTTTATGGACGTGTACGTGTATCATTACCATTATAGATTTGAACCATTCATGCACTTTATATGACATCAAATGAAACACTTTAGATAATGAATATTCATTCCTTTAGACATGTTGGATGGCTACAAGCCAAGCACTGTAAATAACTAGAATTATAGCATTCTGCAGAGCGCATTCCCTACCGGAATACAATCTCCCTCAGAAACCCTGGACACAGCAAATTGTAATCCCAAACAATCTCTTTCTTACTCTTGATCTGTATTGCCATTTACATTTTAAACACTTTAGAATCATCTTTTGTGATCATTGTTTTCAGTTTAATTCAGGCTATAGCATTCATTGAGCTCTATTTAGAGTATATTCACATTCCATTCGTGCTAGAAACCAATTGTTTTGATTTCTTTGATACCAGAGACCACTTCACTTGATGTAGTTGAAAACCAATGACGGGGTCGTCGCCTGTATTTTTGTACAAATGCTTCTAATTGACGTACGGACAGACATAACATCGACAACCAAGTCAATGTCCACGGCCTTTGATAACCAGTTATGGTGATGTCTTTGAACCCGGGGCCTCAGCAGGTATGATAACCGCTACACCACAGTAGGTAGATAATGTCTTTGAGTCCAGCATTACATAACTCGCCCCTTGAACAGAACTCCATCCTGATTTTCTGTGTCTGTGGAATTTCAGTAACCGCATGTGGCGGTTTGCATTTCCAGTTTATTTCCAAATAATTCCACGTCGCGTTTTAACAAAATTTGCCCTCTAAAGGTATGAAATATGTAAATTTGTTTTATCTAGACAAATTGTAAGAATATTCAACCTTTGAACATCAAAATTTACGCAATATTTTGTATTTCCACGTAAATTCATTTCGAAGTTAAGAAATATCAAGAAAAACATTCCAACAATAAAACTTCTTCCCTGTATAACGGCAAAACGAGGGGAGGTTTTATTTGAATAACATCAATATGTGTTATGTCTGTGGAGTTTTAGGCATAAAGAAACTTGTAAAATGTATTTCTTGTATATTTGTAAGTAATTGATATATAATTTCATTGAGTCATATTCAAAGAAGAATTATTTTATGTGTATGATTATCTCGTAATTGCTATTGCCTACCATTATCTTTGGAAATACTTTTCGTACTGCATGTGTTTGCTTTACGTAAGTATGCTCGATGGTGCATAACTCCTGACCTCTAGACACAAAGAGTCCTTACGCTAATATTGCACTGATAATGGAAATGGCGTTAACCGCAGGATTGTTTATCGAAAAGGTGTCAAGGGAAGGAGGTTACGCTAATGGGTCGGAAAGATTATGAAAATCACTCAGAATTACGCTGCTGAAAATAGCGCTATTGTTACGATTTCTGAACCAAATGAAATAATTAAACCAGTTGTTAGGTATAAATGATCCAAGTAAAAACTCCTTGGTGTTTAAATATTCAGTTTTTTTCAAATTACAGCATTTTTTGTTGAGTTGTCTCAACTACCTGTGTGGCCGAATAATTGCGTAATACCTTTTCAACTCGTTGAGAGTGTCCTTCGAACGGGACGAAAATGACACTGGCAGTTTCATCCCGTCCATGTTTGAAGGGGCGCTTTCTTCAAATGGGATATTAATTGTATGGCTGTCTTTCATGGCATCAGTTCATTGTTCAGCACATTCCATTGGAAAGTTTCAGCTTGAATTTTTTGAGATATATATCTTGCCCTAAAATTTCCCTACCTCTGCAGTTTTGCCCTTCCCCTATTCCGATACATCCCACTCTAATCACCCTTTTCCCAAGCAGTAACAAAACCACACACCAATTTCAAACAAAATCCAGTCACTGCTTCTTAAGATGACAATAAACAAACAAACAAACACAGGCAAAAACATAACCTCCGTTACTGGCGGAAAGTAATTACCATTTATTCACTTTGGATGGCAATAAGCCAAGCACTGTAAATGATTACCATTTATTTACTTTGATGGCAAGCACTGTAGATGATGACTATTCATCCACTTTAGATGGCTCCTAGCCAAGCACTATAAATGATTACCATTCGTTCACTTTAAATGGCAACAAGTCAAGCACTGCAGATAATCACTATTTATCCATTTTGGATGGCAACAAGTCAAGCATTGTAAATAATAACCTTTCATAACCTCTGGATGGCAACAAATCATGCGCTATAGATGATGACCTTTCATCCACTTTGGATGACAGCATGTCAAGCACTGTAAATGATTACCATCCATTCACTTTGGATGGCAACAAATCAAGTACTGTAAATGACCATTCAAGCAATTTGGATGACAGCAAGATGTAACCCACATTAACCCCTTCCCAAAGATTTTTTTATATATTTAAACTTACTTACTAATAGCTTGAATATTGCCTAGATACAACTAAAGTTTCCCCCCCAAAATGAAGAAGTTCAAAGATAAAGAAATTCCCTCCTACCGCTCTCATATAATTTCAGCATATTTTGGGTAATTGTGACCAAAATTATGTCCTTATGTACCCAAAACGATTTTTTGCGGAATATTTGGAGGTATATGATATGACTGGCAAGCGTTACACCATTATATGAAATAATTTAAAGATCAATTAGATATTCTAGAAATCACTGTCAAAACAGAGTTATTGGATCATGTTTTTCATAATTTTGCACGCTTTCTTTTCTTGGTTCGGAGCAAATGTAAGCCATATTAAAAGAGCACTAAATTGAATTGTGAGGGCGCTCCTTTTAACAAATTTCACAGATACACTGAATTATTTACAACAGATCAATAAACTTCATGCCTCCATAGCCCAGATGATGTGAGGGCAAAAATCACTTGAATATTCATATCAACCAGAAAATTACTATACCGTTGCGTGCTAGATAAGCATTTGATTTTGGGGGACCCCCTTAAAATACGCCCTCACTTTTTGGTCTAGTGCTCCTTTGACCTTAAAACATTTTTTCATAGATTTATTTTGTTATGGTAGGTATTGATTCATTCATAGCTTATACATTGGTTACAAACAACTAGTTTCCTAGAAAATATGAAAGAAGTTATATTCCATCACCTGTGCAATCATATATTTTCAGCAGATTTTGCCTAAATAAGACCTAAGGCATGTCCAATTTTTTTTGTGTGCAGATTTTTTGATAACACTTGCCAATGTAACAAAATTATATCAAATAATTTTAAGATCAATTAGATTTTCTAGAAATGACGGTCAAAAGTCCCAGATTCATGATTTCCATAATTCAGTCTGTCTGTCTTGTTTCAGAATGGATTAAAGTAAAATGACCATTTCCCAAAAAGTTTTTTTATAGATTTATTTTTCTATTATATTGGAAGATATTGCCTTATTCATAACTTTTATATTAGTTAAAAACAATTAGTTTCCTAGTAAATATAAAGGAAATTCTTTGCTTTTGCCCATGCGCTATAATTTATTTTCAGCAGATTTTGCCTAAATATGACCAAAAACATGTCCTCATGTAACCACAAACCAATTTTTATACATATTTTTTTGTGATCATATACATATGTTCTTAGTCATATTTAGACAAAATTTGCTGACAATTTATGATTGGCACAGGCAGACAGGGGTCATAGGAGAGAATACCCAGCACATTTTGCTCATATTTGACGAAACACATGTCATGTTGTACTACCCAAAACCAACTTTCAATCAGAATTTTGTATTTATTAGATAAGAATGACCAAAGTTATAACAGTATATAAAATAATTTTAAGATTAGTTGAATATTCTAGAAATGACAATCAAAAAGAGTCCCAGGGTGAAATGTTTCAGATGGATGTCACCTTTGCCAGAGATATATTTTCATAGATTTATTTCTCTACAATATGGATAGATATAGGTAGAATATTGGCTACAAACAACATCTCTCCTATCACCCATGCTATGATTTAGTTATAGAAGATTTTGCCGAAATATGACCACAAACATTGTCCAATTATACCCAAAACCAATTTTGATGCAGTTTTTTTAAGATCAATTAAATATTCTAGAAATGAAGACCAAAAAGAGTCCCAGATTCATGATTTTTATAATTTTGTGTAAATTTTGTCTTGTTTCAGAATGGATCAAACTTATAATGACCCCTTTCTAAAGAGTTTTTACTTAGAATTATTTTCTAAGATATTGGTAGGTACTGACTTATTCATAGCTTGAGTATTGGTTACAAACAATTAGTTTCCTAATATAGGAGAAATTTTCTACCAATGCCCCTGCACTAAAATTAAATTTCAGCAGATTTTGCCTAATTATGACCAAAAACATGTTCAATTATACCCAAAACTAATTTTTATACAGAATTGTGTATTTATTTGACAAGACAGGATGAAATTCAAAATAATATATGGAATAATTTTAAGATTAATTAGATATTCCGGAAATGACGGTCAACAAGTTAAAAAAGAGTCCTGATCATGATTTTCATAATTTTCTAAGATATTAGTAGACATTGACTTATTCATAGCCTAAATATTGGTTACAAACAACTAGTATTTTAGAAAATAGAACAAAATTCTCTTCTATCGACCCTGCGCCGGCATTTTCAGCATGCAGATTTTGCCGAAATATGACCAAAACACGACTTTTTGTACCCCAAACCAACTTTTATGCAGAATGTTGTATTTATTTATTAAGATTGGCCAAAGATAAAACATTCCATGAAATAATTTGAAGATCAATTAGATATTTTAAAAATTACGGTCAAAAAAGAGTCCCAGATTCATTATTTTCATAATTTTGTGCAAATTCTGTCTTGTTTCAGAATGGATGTAACTTATTATGACCCCTTCTTAAAAAGTGTTTTTCACAGATTTATTTTTCTATATTGGTTGAATTTGCTTATTCATAGCATGAATATTGGTTACAAACAACTAGCTTCCTAGCAATTATAAAGGAAATTATCTACCATCACCCCTGCATTTGATTAATTTTCAGCAGATTTTGTTTAAATGTCCAATTATACCCTGGATGAAATTCAAATCAGTATATAAAGTAATTTTAGGATTAGATAATCCGGAAATGACGATCAACAGGTCAAAAAAGAGTCTCAGAGTCATGATTTTGATAATTTTTGCACAAATTCTGTCTTCTTCAAAGTGGATGTAACTTAAAATAACACCTTTCCACAGAGTTTGTTTTATAGATTAATTTTTTTGCGATATTTTAGATATTAACTTATTCATAGCTGGAATATTGGTTTGAAAAACCTAGTTTTCTAGCAAATAGAAAATAAATTATCTCCAAACAACCCTGCGTCATTTTCAGCAGATTTGCCGAAATGTGACCAACAACATACATTTTTGTTCCTCAAACCAACTTTTATGCAGATTTTTTTTATTCTTTTGATAAGACTGGCCAAAGTTAAAAAAACACACTATGAAATAATTTGAAGATCAATTAAATATTCTAAAAATGACGATCAAATGGGAGTCCCAGATTCAGGATTTTCATAATTTTGTGCAAATTCTATCTTGTTTCAGAATGGATGTAGTTTTTAATGACCCCTTCTCAAAAAGTGTTTTTCATAAATTTATTTTTCTAAGGTTTTGGTACTTATTCATAGCTTGAATTTAGAAACAACTAGCTTCTTAGAGAAATAATGGAAATGATTTCTTTAATCACCCCTGCGCTATGAATTAATTTCACCAGATTTTGCCAAAATATGACCAAAACATGTCTTGTTGTACCATGATGGTCAAAAAAAGATTCCAAGATTCACGATTTTCATATTTTTTCACACATTTTGTCTCGTTTTTGAATGAATGTAATTTATATTGAACCTTTTTTTGAGAGATTTTTTCATTATTTATTTTCTAAGATAATGGTAGGTGTTGACTTATTCATAGCTTAAATATTGGTTAGAAACAACTAGTTTCCTAGAAAATGTAAAACAAATTCTCTCGTAGATCATCGCCTCTGCGCCGAAAAACATGTCCTGCTGTGTCAAAACCCATTTTTATGCAGAATGTTGAATATATTTCATCAGACTGGTCATATTTAAAAAATTATTTGAAGTAATTTTATGATCAATAAGATATTTTATAAATGGCTGTCAAAAAAGCCTCCCAGATTCATGATTTTCATCATTTTAAACAAATTCTGTCTTGTGTCAGAGTGGATGTAACTTATTATGATTCCTTCCCAAAGAGTAATTTCATATTTCTATGATATTGGTAGGTATTCACTCATTCATAGCTTGAATAGTAATTTGATAAAGCAAGTTTCATAGAAAAGATGGAAGCAATTCTAACATCTTACACGCTTGCTATGATACATTTGACAGTTTGAGCAGTTTTGCCTAATTATGACCAAAAACATGTCCCAATGTACCATACCCAAAATACTTTTTCGTTGCAGTATTTTTGGACTATTCGATAACAGTGGCCAAATTTACAACATCATTTGAACATTTTTTAACACTTATTAGATATTTTAAGTCTTTCGAATCTTTACTGCAAAATTGAATACTTGCCTTAACTCTTCTTGAAAAGGGAATGAAAGTTTGGTTAATTGAGCTTTAAGATTGCTATTCAATTTAAAATGAAAAGAGGTTATTGATTGGGAATTCTCAACGGAAAATGATTCAAATTCATGCTAATTGTACTCTTGTGATAGATCAAATATCCCACACAATGAATGAAAGCCTTAAGCTTTTATCTTTTAAAAAGGTATACTATTTTTTCACTTATTGTAACTTTTTCTATATCATATAATTACCCGTTTATAGAAGTTTACAAAAAGTACTATTTACCTTAAGTTGTCCTGAAATTCAAACTGATCTGTCATTCAGAAAGGAAAATGTATTGTTCTTATAGCCTGACAGACAATACCAACTAAAATCAATTTTAATGTAAATCTAACATTACACACAAGCGGCACCTTGTAACTGTTAGGTTTCATTAAACATAATACAGACAAAAAAGTTGGCCTCATTAAAGTAACAGTTACCTGGGTCAAACTGTGGTCTTTCTGAGGATTTGTGGTATTCTTCCTAAGGCCATCATTAGGAAGTTTTAAATTTGACTGATTATAAATGTGAGATTTAGCTGTTATATGGCAGACAATTTCTAAGTTGGTTGAGGTTTAACAAGCACTGTGACAGTAAGATTATCCCATGGGCTGCAGAGCATTATTTCAAGTGGGGATGGGGAAGGGAGGGGAGGGAAGGGGCGGGGGAGGAAAGGGAGGGAGGGGAGGGGAAGGGAGGGGGTAGGGAAGGGGCAGGGGAGGAAAAAGGGGGAGAGGGGAAGGAAGGGGAAGGGTCGGGGAAAGGGAGGGGGAATGGGGAAGGGTAGGGGGAAGGGGAAGGAGGAAACATTTCGTAAGGGGACTTCACCCACGACTTCGAGGACAGGTTATACAGCGGTGCCCAACGTCATTTTCGTCGGCGGTGCAAGCAGCGAGGCCGGCAACAGAGGCGACACACATGGATACCTTACTTGCGCTAGAGGCAGTCATTGCCTAGTTGCGAGACCTTAAACTGCAACTGACGACGACGGCGCCGACAGTCAAGACCTTGCATGACACTGAAAAGTCCATTTCTTGTCAGATTTGTGGGAAGGAAGGGCATATTGCCCACTCTTGTTTCCTGTTCAGGGGTAAACCACCACGCACAAAGTTTGAAGGCACTTGCCATAATTGCAATCGCAAGGGGCACATGGCTCGTGACTGTCGGGGCAAGAATGACCGTTACCAAAATCACACTACTAACTGGTCGGGAAACCCCTTCAACCCGACAAATTAGGGGAGTTTGCCGGGTGTGTTCAAGACTTGAATATCCCTGAACAGGAACAGTTAGCACATGCGAATGCATCCCTACCGACTTTATTGTTACATAGCACTGATAGTCTTGTTCTGACACTGACGTCGATAGGGTGCGGATATTGGAAAAAGATTTGTCACATATATTGTGTGAAGCTCCACTTCTTAAAAATGTCTACTTGTTAGATTTGTGAATGGCATGGTTAGTTTATTGCATGGTAGATACGGAGGCCGATATCTCGGTTGCGAATTCTGATGTTATTGCTAAATATGGACTATGTCGCATGTGCAAATTTAGTCAATCTGACAGGAATTGTGTCTTTACCGCAAACATTGTATGTTTACCAATTACTGCATTCATTAGCATCCCAGTAACATTTGATGGCAAAGCTATTACTCAACGATTCCATCTTGTAACAAATCTTAAAACCGACTTTATCATTGGTCTTGATTTTCTTCACAATTATGCAGCATCAATCAATTTTAGAACTTACAAAATCTCTCTTGACCCTCGACGTACCCTTCAGGTACGCGAGTCTATTCACATTGCTTCACAAAGTGAACAAATCAAAGAACAAATCATCCAAGCACACATCAAGGGAAAATCCCTCCCAAATGGTGTCGTTGGCATGGTTACCGGAAATACACTCAGACACGAATCACTGATAGCTGCATACTGTTTATCAACAGTATGGTGGTGTATAGGCTTATGAATGTATCTGATGTACCTATTGTGATCCCTAAGAGGTGTAAATTGGGAAGATTTGTTTGTCTTTCTGAGCATGATAAATTGTTTTCTTTGGACAATGAGGAGGTTGAGCAATCCATGGGCTGCGGCCGACACCCTCACACATAGGTAAACAAAATAGTATTCCCAATGGTTCTCAAATTGATCTCTCATATTCAGATATGAATGTTGAACAGACGTAGGAGTCGCATCAACTCCTACATAAATTTGAAGATGTGTTTGTAGGTCAAGATAAGCGTGTTGGCAAATGTGGTGTCATCAAGCATCGCATTGAGGTAGATGGCAATCAGCCCCCAATTCGTCTAAGGAAAAACCGAATAACCCTCTCAAAATGCGAGGCTTTGAAGGAAATTATCCAAGAGATGGAGAAACAAGTTATTATAGAAGAATCTATTAGTCCGTGGGGTGCTCTCTGCCTCCTTGTTGCCAAGAAAGGTATTAAAGGGTATCGTTTTGTTGTGGACTATAAGAAATCAAATGCGTGCACACGCATTGATGCGCACCTCTTCCCACGACATACGGAGCTCTTGAGAGTCTTGGGACTGCAAATCCCGTGTATTTTAGTACTCTTGACCTTCAAAGCGGTTTCCATCAAGTTGTGATTGATCCGGCATCACGCCATTACACGGCATTTCATTGTCACACGGGCTTATACCAGCTACGTAAATTACCAATGGGATTGCGTAATAGCCCTGCGACATTTCAAAGAGTGAGGGAAGCTGTTTTGAGAGGTCTGAATTAGAAAATATGTTTAATTTATGTCGATGATGTCACTGTGTTCAGCCATACATTTTCACAACACCTCATGCACTTGAGGAAAGTCTTTGAGCGCCTTAGAGATGCCAACCTAAACTTGAATCCGTCAAAATGCTTCTTTGCTAGGACCAAAATTCATTTTTAGGTCATGTAGTATCAAGACAATTTCACCTGATTCCGCAAAGCTATCTACCGTGCAGGAATTTCCTTCCCCTACCAACCTGAAAGAGCTCCGTTTATTTTTAGGTCTTTCTGGCTACTACAGAAAATTCATCCAAAATTATGCAAAAATTGCAGCTCCACTGTACGCCTTGACAAAAAAGGGCGCACCGTTTTCTCGGACCGATAAATGTCAGACAGCATTTGACGCACTCAAGCAATCACTGACCCCCCCCCCCCTCTTCCCCTCTGTTAGGTTACCCAAGACTTGATCAACCATTTACATTGTATACTGATGCTAGTTCTTATGCAGTGGGGGCAGTTTTGTTTCAAGAACAAGACGGATGGAACGTATCATATCATATACTGGTCATTCATTGTTATTACAAAAACGTAACTATGGTATAACAGAAAAGAAATGTCTTGTTTTAGTGTTTACAGTGAAGCATTTTGACTGGTATGTACGCAATGCATCATTTAAGGCCATAGTTGACCATTCTGCTCTTACCTATTTGTTACGCCTCAACGAGCCTTCCGGTCGTTCAGCGAGGTGGTCAGCACCATTATGCGCTACAATATAGATATTTAATATCGTAAGGGCACATCGCATTGTAATGCTAACGCCATAAGCCGTAGGGAGTTAACCCGCCCCCAGACACTTCAGGCATTGACTCAGACACACAATTCCCAGACTTTCTTAGAAAAATTCAATTGCATGATGACAACACAGACTCGGCAAAGAGTCCTTTCCCAAAACAGGCAGCTAAAGTCACAAATACCTAGATTACACGAAATGACAAGAACACCAACGTAGACATCGTTACAACCGACCTTGTGACCGAGACGTGTTCATTCCAGTTACCTTGTTAGAATTCAGACATTACAGAGACAAGACAAACGGCACAATGCGCTCATTGAATACATCACCTCTGGAACATTACCGGATGATATAAATCTTCGAAAAGAGGTTTTACTCACTCACAACAATTACCTTATAGAAAATGACACATTCTACTACATTTGGTAAAAATCTCGGAAAAATACGGAAGAATTGTACAAACAATTGGTAATCCCCAATGGCAGAATGGTGTCGTTCCTGATGTTTTGAAAGAAATGCACGATTCTCCTCTTTCTGGCGGTCACTTGGGGATTTCGAAAACCTAGAATTTTTTTAAACACGATATTTTTGGCATAAGATGAATTCTGATGTGGTAAAGTGGGTCAAGGACTGTGTACCTTGCTGTCAACGTGAGCGACCCCCAAAACTGACGAGAGCGAAAATTCACCCAATGCTAATGAGTGAACCTTGGCAAAGGGTCAGCGCTGATATTCTTTGGTCCCCTTCCATCGTGTAATGGTACTGGCAATAAATACATTTAGTGTTTGTTGACAATTTTACAAAGTATGTGGAATTAATTTCCTTATCCGACATTAAAGCGGCAACAATTGCGCGTTCCTTTGTGAACACTATTGTTTGTCAGCATGGGTGTCCAGAAGATTTGCACTCGGATCAAAGAGCTTCTACACAGAAGCTCTTTGCTCGGATAGAGAAACAAATCGTGAAACATGCAAAATCATGAACACTCACAAAACGCAAACAACATCATACCACCCACAATGTAACGGCCAAAGTGAACGCTATATGGTGTACATCGCTAGTTCATTGTCAAAGTATTTGGAGGACAACCATGATACTTGAGATCAGTATGTCTCATTCATTCAGTTTGCTTACAACACTACTCCTTGTCCTGAGTCGGACATCACTCAGTACACACCATTTTTCCTGGTGTATGGCCGCCATGCTCGCACCCCTCTTGACAATGCTCTGATTTTATCATGCGACGTGCCACAAACTGCGGCAGCATATATCCAAACGACATTAGCACACGCAGAAATCGCCCGCACGCTTGCTGGGGATATACTAAAAGATTGTGAGGCTCGCATAAAACAGGTGTCTGACGGCAAAATTCATATCCCAGACTTTTCAGTAAGAGATATTGTTTATCTGTACCACCCTCTATCACAACCAGGGAAGTCAAACAAACTTGTACAGTAACAGCTCCCTGCTTCTACGCCCATGGACTGGACCGTGCTATATAAACGAAAAGATTAATGACGTTCATGTTCGCCTTCGGCGACTTGACGACAACAAACGTGTAACTGGTTAAATACACATCAATCCCCTGAAATCTGGCATCTGAAAAATGCCCCACTTGACGACATACTGCAACAGACAGGGAACGATGACGATATACCGCAAGAGACTGGGGACGTTGGCGACACTGACACTGTCACAGCGGTCGTCCCTTCGGACACTGATACAGTTGGGTCCCAAGATGAATAAGAAACCTATGACCAGCGGACTGGACAAAATTTGCGACCATAAGAACCCCCTTTGTCTGAAGACGACCCACCACTATTTGAGATTAAAAAAATACTTCGTAAGAAATTTAATAATAAAGTTTGGCAGTATAGAGTGAATTTGAGTGGTTGAATTATGTCAGTAAATTCAACTCATGGGTTGATTTTTCAGATTTAAGTAAGAAGTGTCAAGACCTTGTGACTCGGACTCACAAGGATATTGTGACTGATAAAAAGAGTAAACGGAAACAGTGAACATATAATATACGTTATTAATGTTATTGTCAGAATGTGATTAGTGAGATTTGTCTCGAGTCTCACGTCAATTTGTGACTTATTATAATACGTCAAGTGTGTGTTTAAATAGTGTCCTTAAGTATCGAATTACTTAATGAAATTAGCACGCTACCATATACATGCTTCATCGGCATACGTACGTGGTATAGGCTGTCACATGTTTTCTTGTAAATAGGCATATAGGTATAGTCAGTATACCTTTTGACTTAATAGTTTTAGCAGTCTAGTGTATGTCTGTTTGTATTTGATATATACTGCACTATTGTTCATTTGCACCTTATCAAGCGCGCATATATGATGTATTACTTTCATAAAATAATCAGTGGTTCACAGTTCTGTGGTGATGCTGTGATCTCAGCCGTTTTTCTCCTTTCAAAATTCTGGCAATTGGTTTCTCTAAATCTATATCATAGGGAAATTATATTTTTCATTCCTTGCCTTTTTTTTTCTCGGTCCGTTGTTTTCTGAAATGATGGTGACTCTTTGGATCAATGTGACCGGTCCAAGATTCAAGGAGTTGCTTTCTTTTCGCATCAGTCGACGGGTGCAGGAGATCATTTTTGACACAGTGGTAGTGTCATTTTAAGTGGCAAGGCCAGATGTTACGATGAGATGACAGCATCATTTCTCATGAACTTAAGTATAAGTCTTCATGGAATATCTAAATATATCACTTTCAATTTGCTATAGTTTGCACATTTATAAGAGGCTAGAACTTTTGATCTATTGTACTTAAATCTGTGGTCCTTGGATAACGTCATCGCCTTTCTCGGTATTTGTTATCTGAGGGCGTTTAGTCATTGTCTTGGTTCGCAGTTTTCCTAGATGTAGAATTTGCAAATCATGAGTGAGATGATTTTTCCATGATGTCTTATGACGTGCTTCTTTTTGTATTTAAACTAGAAGGTTCTTTTAAATTTGAATTATATCAATAAAGTAGAAAATTGTAAATGAAAAGAATCAGATAGAGGTCAGAAACAGTTGCAATCGGTTAGATTGAGTCTGTCAGTTAGAGATAGCAATAGAAAGTTATAGTCATAGTCAGAGTTGGTGTATAAACAAGTTTACAATATATTTCAGAAGCTTTATTAATACTGTGCGTTCCGTCTCTCTTTTTTGGGCCTTGCGTTACATTCTTTATGTTCTTCCATCGATAATAACACTGGACGGAACATACACGTACATACATACACACACATACATATATATATATATATATATATATATATATATATATATATATATATATATATATATATATATATATATATATATATATATATATATATATATATATATATATATAAATATATATATATATATATATATATATTTATGTATGTATATATATATATATATATATATGTATATACATATATATATATATATATATATATATATATATATATATATATATATATATATATATATATATATATATATATATATATATATATATATATATATATATATATATATATATATATATATATATATATATATATATATATATATATATATATGTTTATACATATATGATGGAAAGTTTTAAAACGTGAGACCATATAGTAATGTAACTAAATGGTGCAATTTATGTTTAATTAAAAACTTTACTTAATACACAAATCCTGTGAATCTTCGCTTAATACGAGATCTGAATTAATTTCCACTACAGTCCATTCTACCAAATTCTTATTAAATTCCAAGAAACAAACACAAAGATAAACTGATACTAACCCTTACTCTACAAGAGCATTTAAGATTACAAGTGTTATTTTAGGGAACTTTTTGGAAAGGGGGCTTTTTTACAAATTTATCCTTAGTTTCTACTGTAATAAGTTTATGTTATATGAAAGGTAAGACTTTGAACTTTTAGTTGGTTTCCTAATTCTCTGGTCAATTATGCAAATGAGGTCATTAATTCAGATTATTAGATGTCCTAAAACTGCTATCTTTGTGATATTCTGCTTTTTTGTGGCTAATTAGAAAACAAACATTGATATAATTTATGAACTGCTGAAAGAAGGGCCTTTCATTTGATAGTACTCTTTATAGTTTTGGAGCAAGAAAAAATTCATACGTCAGTCTTAATTTTTTTTACCTTTTTGACCTAAAAATTGACCTTTGATTTTTCCAATGAGCTATCTGATAGGATTTGGCACTATACTTTCCTATAAATCTGCATTGTTACTTTCTATGATGCACAAAACTAATATAATATACAAAGGAAATGTTTACACCAATATTTCAATAAAAATGTTATGCAAATGATATGCAAATTAGCTAATTTACCTCATTAATTATGCACAGGCTTGAAATTTTCAGTTTATGGGCCAATTTCAATTATTGAAAGCTTTGAAAATACTTATATTTAATCAGGATATACTGAAAGTTTTGTAAAAACTTACTTTTATTGATTCCTGTAGGAATTATCGGTGAGAAGGTACTCAAAAATGGTCCAGAGCATCAGTAATCATGTTGACGTTGCCAAACTTGGTATCCTTTAGTGACAGTTGGTACCGCTTATGAAATGTCAACAAATTTGTCCAAATACAGGAAAATCTTTAAGAGAAATACAATTTTTAACTGTTTTCAAGGAAATGCAGAGGTTAGGGAGGGGTGGGGGTTCTGACCTATTCATATTGGGAGGGGGAACCAGGGGAAATGCCACCCCCCCCCAAAAAAAAAAAAAAAAAAATATGGCCCTCTTCCAGGATCCAAACTGCTTCAAAGAAGCATGAGACTGCTTGGCACCCACTATTGGTCTCTTGCCGTAACATGTGTTTCTTTCCAACAACATGGGACCCTTACCCTTTAAAATTGTAATCCTACTCCACTACACCACAAGCTCACAACATGGAATCGATAATTCGCGAAATAGGTATAGGGGCACTGCTGCACTACAAATCAAAGATTGATCTGTACTATAATAAGGACAATTCATGTTAATCATGTCGATTTTAGTGACCAATTTACTTGTTTATAATCCTTACAAGTAAATAATCCTAGCTTAATTACACTGTTTTTGCTTAATTTTGAACGGATCGGAACTAACATTAGCTATGCCTCACGTTAAGCCTTACGAGTAGCGTTAGTAAGCATGAAGTTTGAAAAATGCACTCGCGATTTTAGAAATTTGAAATAATCATTTTAACTGGTTCTGATAATCTTTAGGCCTCTTCTGGGCTGCGTCCAGGTACTAAAAGATTTCCATCACTAGCGATAGCTTTCTGATATTTCCTAATCTTTAGTTTTAATTTGAAACAAAATTTCGGATACACATTCTTCTGTCGTCTCAACGTAAATGTCGAAAAATCTAAAAATACCTCGAGTGACGTAGCTATAAAACGTTTTGGCAACGTTCGAGAGGGTATGTCTTCTATTGCAGCAATCCGTGTGAAAGCACGTTATTTTCGCTACAGAATGGTGTTTGAAACTTTTCATTACGATATAGGGGTGGATCACACGATGTTTTAAGAAAATGGTCAATAAATTACCAAAAATCACAAACTTTTACATATTTTACAAATAATTAAAAAATAATGACCAGGTATGAGCAAAATGTGATTAGATTTGGACAATATGACCTGCCTATTTATTATATATAAACAAAAAATATCCAAATATATTTTCTATGCAATGTTTGTTAATTTTTCAAAAATATGCATTTTTCGGGACATTTTAAACAAAAAGTGAAATTTCTGAATGTTTGGATAAAATTTGCGGAAAAAAAGTGAGTGTAGATTCCCACAGAAAATACAATTTTATAAAAGCTCTTTGCACTGAAACTATTTGCATCCCTATAGGAGTTTGGTAAGGTCCCGACTTTAGTTTATAAAAAAAAAAGTAGTTTCAAAACGGCGATATTATCGCCGTGTGGTAGAGTAAGGCTAAGGCACGCTTCATTGACCTCCATAGCTATTGTAACCAGTATCCTATAATCCTTGTCTTCAGTCGATCATATACACCCGATGAGTAAGGTACTATTGTACTCTTACGAAACAAGTTTGTCGTGTGAAAATTATGTAGCAGAAGCTTAGTTCGACCCAATTCGTTATCATATATATATATATATATATATATATATATATATATATATATATATATATATATATATATATATATATATATATATATATATATATATATATATATATATATATATATATATATATATATATATATATATACATATATATATACATATATATACATATATATATATATATATATATATATATATATATATATATATATATATATATATATATATATATATATATATATATATACATACATATATATATATATATATATATATATATATATATATATATATATATATATATATATATATATATATAGGCTATATATAGGCTATATATATAGGCTATATAAAGGCTATATATAGGCTATGTATAGGATATATCATATATAGGCTATATATATATATATATATATATATATATATATACATATATATATATATATATATATATATATATATATATATATATATATATATATATATATAAATAAATAAATAATATATATATATATATATATATA
>JAIGNY010003371.1:0-17905 GCA_020152595.1 Chiridota heheva
TGATGTTAGCTGGTGTGTACATGTTCATGATGTAAAAATGTTTAATTTCATTAATATACATAGTTGGCGGAGCTTAATATGATTTTGCTGTATAGAGCTTGTAAACACGGTATTTCAAGAACAGTAAACTGGAATAATGTATTGGGCTATATGGTACACAGATAGCCCATGGTCTGCAGATATGGCCTAATATTTGTGGTGGTGATTTCATGCATATTAATAAGTGGGCGGGGCTTAAAGTGAACATTTTGAAAAAGTGATAAATGAACAACACAATGTCCGTTTTGCGTCATGTGGTCATGATAATTTTGTTTGTTATTGTGTACATGCTTATGTTATCAACAGGTGTCATTAATATACATGGTGAGCGTGGCTTAAAGTGAAAGTACTAAATGATGTAAACAACATAAACGATAGATCAGATTTATGCTATATGTGGTACACAAATTTTGATGCACCAGTATGGCTGAAGATCAAGTCTGTACGTATGTTCTAATGTTGTTATAGTGATGTTATGGATGCTATTGAGTAGGTGGGGCTTCCTGACAAATTCTTGAAATAGGATAAATGAGCAATCGTTTTTGCAAGATACTTGCTTTGATGGTGTTAATTATTGTGCAAATGCTAATGTTGTCAACATGTTTATTAATCTGCATGGTGGATGTGGCTTATGAATAAATATGGAACAAATATTTTATGATATGCAATTACATGACAGTTAATACAAATTTTGCAAATCAATCAGCTTATGAAAAAGCATCAGAACCACAAAACCTTTTCGTTATGGTTCAATTTCCTTCCTTTTTTGAGAATTGTTTTCTTCTATTTTGGGGAAATTTGCTTATTTTTGTAAAATTTCTTCATTGTTGGAGAAGTTTCTTCACTTTTCTTTCATTTTGGCAAATTTTCCTTTATTTTGGAAAAATGTCTTCTTATTTCTGCAATGTTCCGTCATTTTTATGAAATTTGCTTTTATTCTCGAGAAATTTCTATAATATTCTGGAAGTTTTTTCTCTCAATTATTAGGGAATTTCCTTTCTTTTTCGAGAACTTATTTTCGGGAAGTTTTCTTCATTTTCGGGGATTTTTTATCATTTTTGGGAAACTGTCTTAAATTTCCTCGAAATGTTGCCAAACTTTCCAATGATTGTACGATTCCCCCCCCTCCCCTCCCCTCCTTCCCCTCCCACATCCTTTAAGTTTACAAATAGTTTTAGGACATAAGAGACCCCAAAAACTATGTGGCGGGGGAATTTAATTAGGGACTATGAATTAGAAACTCCCCGTCCCATGTGAAATAGCCTATGCATTATATTTATTACTCAGCACAACAAACGTGAGTGCTTAGATCCATATCCCCGTATCCGGTGTATCCGCTGTGCTGCGATTTGGGCTTGTGTACAACATATTACATTTTTGTTTATCATTTTTTTTTTTTTATCATTTACCATGTACACGCTTGCTTGTAATATAGAACAATTGGGAACAGATCCCTCTCCAGAGATTTTGCTTTGGGAGAACAGTATAGTCAAGTACCAAATGCAATATTGTAACAGCGAACACCCGCCTCTGAGGGCCCTTAGGCGAAGTCTTTGTTGGGGTCGAGGGAGCTCTGACGGCTTGTTTTTGATGCAACAGTATGGCTGAAGATCAAGTTTCAAAATGTAATTGAAGAATTATAATATTAAAATCTACTCGGATAAACATTTGGGGCATTTCTAAACAGGCAGAGGAGAAATATACCCTGAAAATATAAAAAAAAATCCGACAAAATTGTGGGGTTCACAGGTGAAGTTCTAATAGGAGCCCAGGGTTATTGGGCGGCGAAGCCCGGAAGCCCCGAAGATTTCTTATTTTTGATGCCCCAAAATAACGGTCCATGTCATCGGAGCTCAGGATTTTAAATGTGTGTGGGCTGGGTTTTTTTTATAATACGTCCCAGTTGCCAAATCCGAGAATCAACATCATGCCGAGTCGAAAGTGGAGATTCTGATAAATCAATATCTTGACGAATCGAGCAGTATTCCCAGTACATGATCGAACCAGTCAGCCTTCCCCCACTTTTTTTCAGAAATGACGTTATCAATGGCCCTCACTTTTTAGACATTACACTGTCAATATTCAGCCCAAGATTCATATTGACAGCATCATGCAGATTCTGGAGGAATTGATTATGATATAGTCGAGTTTGGGCAATCTGGTCTAATTTATACTGATATACTGAGTTTCACTTATTCTCACCAAGAAAATGATGGCCTCCTGAATAATTCTAAGGGCCCCTATTTGCTTTTCACATTATTTTGGACAATAAATATATTCCGATTCATGACCAATACAATTGGCTAATCTAATCATGATCTACAAATCTAAATCCTTCCTACTTCAAGTCTTAATATGATCTATCAATTTACCAATTTTTGTAGATCTTATTATCGGCTTTATATATAAATGTATTATTTTACCGAATTTTGAACCACATTTGGACCACATCATACCTTGCATTTTCGAATTTCTAAATTACGACAGTTGGAAAATGCCCCCTCAGATCCTGTACCCTCAGACTCAAACATCATCCGCCGTCCCTGCATCTCTGCCCGATTAAGAGCAGTGCTCGGACCACTCCCCACCTAGTACAGCCGTGAAAATAACAAAAAATAACCATGGTGTTTTCAAAAGCATTTTTACTAAGTACTTTGTCTTTTTGCGAACTGTGACAAAAACATCATGGTATATTTATACCTCTTCAGTACCATGTTCCGGTGCCCGACGAAACATTCTAGGGGTCACACCACCCCCTTAAGTTACGCCACTACCCACGCGTGTTTACATCTAATTTTCATCAAATTTATTGCCTGATTACTGTTATTTCAATTCGTGTTTTCTTGCATTTCAGAAAATCATCGTCAGAAAACAAAGGCCTTATTGGGTGGAATGTGAGCAAAGAAGAACAAGATCGATCTCCGAGCTGATGTCAATCCAGTTATCTGGTTATCAGACATGTGGGGGACGATCACACATGGAGGTTGAAAATAATTCGCGAACTTCCCAGAGTCAACCAAATTGAAAACTATAAGAAAAAGCCATGTATTACTTTTATTTAACAAGTGTGGTGTCAGGGAGGGGACGTACACGGTGGTTGGCATTCCTATGAAATGACATTCTATCAAATCGGCTAGTTATCCAAAGTGCTACACATATTGATCATATGTACCATTACCATTATAAAGGTCTGTGGACGTCTATTGATATATGACTGAGAGATTATAGCATTTAAGACAAACTTTTAAAGTTTGGTTAGATAGTTAAACAGTCTTCATATTTTGCAATTAGTGTTCCCGATATTGTTCATCAAAGTTTGAGGATTATAGCGCTCCCGATATGGCTCATCAAAGGTTGAGGATTACCATTACGTGGAATAGGACTGAGCTACCGTGGCTGCGAAGGGACATTTTGAATTCACGAGTTCACGAGTTTTTCGTCACAAATTCACGAGTTCACGACTTAAGGAGTTCACGAGTTTTTCGTCACGAATTCATGAGTTCACGAGTTTACGAGTTTTCGTCACATTTACGAGTTTACGACTTCACGAGTTTCTCGTCACGAATTCACGAGATCACGACTTCACCGACTTTTTCATCACAGTCTTTTGTCACGAATTTATGAGTTCACGACTTCACGAGATTTTCATCACGACTTCACGAGTTTTGTCACGAATTCACGAGTTCACGATTTAACGAGTTCACGAGATTTTCATCACGAATTCTTAGGCCTATATGTATATATATATATATATATATATATATATATATATATATATATATATATATATATATATATATATATATATATATATATATATATATATATATATATATATATATATATATATATATATATATATATATATATATATATATATACCCAGTCTCGCTACAGGTAGCACGGAAATAATTATTTGCCCCATTGAAGCCTATGATGAAAGAGTCAAGTTCGGGGTCCTTTTTGTACCAGAATGTTATAGATTTGGGATCTTTTGTGATATTTTCCATAAAGTACCATCTAATATTCACCGGATGAGGGTACTTTTAATAGGGGTAACCAGAGTTTTGACCCTTTTTTTAGGCTGAAGTGTAGAGGTGTTATACACCCTCACCAAATCATTCAAATTTTGGTTTGGGTCCATGGTAAAATAGTGCCCCATGAAACTTTTGCTGAAACAAATCTCGTCAAGTTTGGATATGCATCGTCATAACCTATCCTTTCTCTACCATTCCTGAAACTTTCAACTTCTCAGCTTCCTGTCCCATGAAATGGGATTTTTTGAAAATATTTGTATTACCCTTTTCTCTGAGGGTTCTCATTTTTTTGGATGGCGGAGTGATACCTTATTAGTTCCGTGCTACAGATATCCCGCTTGGCGCAACACGTGGTCACTTATAAACAATACACTTATTGAAACTCGTTAAGTCATGAACTCGTGAATTCGTGACGACAAACTCGTGAACTCGTGAACTTGTGAATTCGTGATGAAAAACTCGTGAACTCGTTAAGTCGTGAACTCCTGAATTCGTGACGAATATCTCGTGAACTCGTGAAGTCGTGAATTTGTGAATTCGTGATGAAAAACTCGTGAACTCTTTAAGTTGTGAACTCGTGCATTCGTGACGAAAATCTCATGAACTCGTGAAATCGTGAACTCGAAATGTCCCTTCAGAGCCACGGTACTAAGCGGACTAATCGCAATTTTTAATTATTAATCTTTTTTTTCCGTTTCTAAATTTTTGTCACCGAAAACAACCAGAGGTCTATTCTTTTTACAAAATTTATTGGCGGTATGGTAAAACTAAAAATGCTTCGACCAGAATTTGTTGTAACCCTTCGATTTGTTCCAAGAATTACAAAAAACAATGAAAAACTGGATTTACATTAAAAACATAATATCCTCGCCCAGTCATGCTTCATAATTTTCGTCATTTATCAGTTTATGATCGATTGTGATCTCAATTTTCTTCAGTGTCTGAATGTCTTTTTTATCAAATTACAAATTAAGTATGTAAGGTTGCAAAAGTGAATAGTTTTCAGTCATTTCTCGTCGATTGTGAAATCTTATTTATGACTTAAATTCAATCATAGTCCCCGTGTCTTTGTAACAGCTTGGAACATGGGTATTACGTCATCATGAGGGTTAAGAGGCCCAATGCGTTAGCTCCAATGATGGCGTTATATGAAATTTTGAATGTTATATAGAAAATTCGACAGAATGATTTAATACCAGTACATATCTGCATACTCGAATTTCTTTTTGAGTTTTCGGTAAAATATTTTAAACAAAATTATTTTGATCTTATTTTCACAATATTCTGTTTCTGCCTTCATCAATTCTAGAAACGTCTTTTTCTTAAAGGCATTGAATCTTTTGTTAGAGTTGAATGTCATCACTTTCATCATCGCTCGAAATGTCACAATAAAAAAAATTGACAAACCAACTGTTTTCTATTCTTTTGAAAGTTAACTTAAATATAAAATTCTAAAAATGTAAAGTTATATAAAATTCTTGAAGTAGGCATAAGAAAATATACGAATGCAATTTGGTTTGAGGATGGCAAAATTATAAAGTTAAACCTCAAAAGTTAAAAATAACTTCCTACAGCCATCAAAATATGGACAGGGAAGCCTTTATTGAGTTAGTTAGTAATATTAAGAAAATATGTATATTTATCTGTTTATGATAGTTGAATTAATTTATGAATGAATAATCCGTGGGAACAACAATTTTTCAAATGATCATTTAAGTTGAAGAAAAATTAACTTATTTTGAAGTTAAGGTTTTATAAAGCCTTTTTATATGCTTTGTGTTTAAGAATGTTAATCAATTGACCTCATGCATTTTTTTTCTCACATACAGTCTTCTAAGTCTCAATATCAACCTAGACAGAATGATAGATAGGTAAAATGGGAAAGCTGACCAATCAGAAAGAAGACTTGAAAGTTAAAGGGGCACTTTACCGACATATTAGAGCAGCAAATCTTTTTGACCCTCGTGGCGTGGAGGGCTAAAAAACTCATACAACCAAATTTTATACCACGTAGTCAGGTTATTACCTGAGATTTGTAACATAAAACACTTTGGTCTCCGAGGCAAAACAAGTCAATAAATATTTGAAAAATTCAACAAAAAGTTGTACTCATTTTGTGTCTAGTCAACTTTAAGTCAACATTTTTATTTTCTCAATTTTCTATAACATCAATGGCGTAGAGCTGTTGTATTATTGTACTCAACAGCCAGAAAGCTCGTCATATAGATGTAATGCTGTCCCTTAATTTATTGTCTACCTTTATGTTTTTACTCAATCTTAAATGTATAATAGAAGCTACCCAAAAATATGAAAAACAGTTTGTATATTGTTTTATTTAATAGTAGTAAATGTATAGTTAGGCTCATGGAATTTAGTTCATAAGGTTTAAGTTCCTACAATTACCAGTTTGGACCATTTATGTTGCATTTCCTACAAAAGGGTTCCGACCATGGCGTCCGAATCGAGTTTCCAATGCAGAAAACAAGGAGTTATCGTCGACTGAAGCGTGAAATATTCCAGTGTCTGGTTTTCAAAGTTTACAATATTACGTTGTAACAAATAAAACATTTACGTCACTTTGAGCAGAATTTCCGTTCAATGAAGCACCGAATTTCCGGTATTATACTCGACGGAAAATCCATTTTTCTTGTCCACCAACTTTACGTCCTCACGATGTAAACACGTTAAACATGAAGATTACGTTATCCGGAGCACGACATTTATGCCACCAGGAATGGGGCATTTAAATTGCATTAAATTCCATTTCTACGTTGCTAACACGTTAAACGTGGAGTTTACGTCACCCAAAGCACGGCGTTTACGTCGTCAGGAATGAGACATTTAAGTTCCGTTAAATTTATTTTGAACGTTGTAAACATATTAAACATGGAGATTACGTCACCTGGAGTACGGCGTTTACGCCGCCAGGAACTGGGCATTTAAGTTGCATTAATTTACATTTTACGTTGTAAACACGTTAAACAGGGAGTTTACATTACCTGGAGCACGGCGTTTACGTCGCCAGGAATGGGGTATTTTAGTTGCATTAAATTAAATGTTTACGCTGTAAAATACGTTAAACAGGGAGTTTACGTCACCCGGAGCTCGGCGTTCCGTCGCCTGGAGAGAGGCGATTAAGTTGCCTTAAACATTATGGGAAACATGGCCACGGAAACACGAATTTAAGTCGTGTTTAAATAGGCGGTTCCGTTCAGTTTAAGTGATATTTAGGCCAACGTATTCGTTAATTTTTTTGCCGTGCCATCGTGCGTGGTCAGAATATATACGTATTTTCATTGGTTGAAATAAAATGACCTGGCAGTCCGACCAGTCCGCCATATTTTAAACCAGTACAGTTACAAACTCGCGTGATTTGGAAGCGAAATTAAAGCAGATTGATCGCAGCTATGGAAAATTGTGCTGCAAAAACAGTTTAGGAATGGAATTTAAATGCACTGAATGAAACGTTTTCTGGTGAGTGGATTTTGTTCGTTGAATTTATGCCCACTTTCGTCAGCATTGATTCCCAGTACGCCTAGTGTTATTTTTCATGTATTTGGATTTTAATTTTACAACGTTAGGATACGTTAAGGCTTTTTCGTAAGTGTTGGTCTTTGAAACGCTTTTCTAGAAAGGTACTGGCAAACGCAGTAGCATTTATGCCTATTTAGCACTCGCTGACATTGCAAATTTAATTTTCTCGTATTCTGCTTCTTATTTTGGGTAAGGTTGATAAAATTAATGCGACACTGACCCTATGACACTGCTGGGTTGACTAAGTGCTACAAATACTTAGGAGTTTAGCCACAGCTGTAGTAGGTTGTTATACCATGTTGATCTTAATAATAATTCTTGTAACATTAACACTTTCTATAAGATTCCTATAGGCCTAGGCTTAATAAAAGATAATCATAAAACAAATTTTAACCTGCACTTTTAGGGCATTTAAAAAAAATAATGTAAGGCTTTTACTATATTTAACAAATTTATATTTAACTTGATTAAATAATAGTTGGCTTAATTGTAGAATACCCAACGACTCTGTGGAGCTGGCTCCACGCTAAAAAAATTATGAAACAATATCGATAAATCCTTAAAGGAAACGCTATTGGTATATGCCAAATTGAACAATGGGTCGTTCTTAAAATACAAATTCCTGTGGCAAGCGTGGAGCCACCGGAGCCGCTCCATGATGCATTCATGAAATTATGAAAACATTTCATCGCAAGCGTGGAGCCGCGGAGCCACTTTGGGGTAAATTCATGAGATTATGAATGGGCCTTTGGATATTTACATTAGAAAAATCTGAGGAGCCACACCAGGAAAAGCCTATTGGACTTACAAAATATTCCCCAACATAATTTCTTCTCATTCCGCGGAGCAATGGAGCCAAAACAAGGAAGTATCGAGGAGACTTAATTGAAATTATTATTTTTAAACACTCCTTATAACCGAACCAGGGGTATCGAGGGGACTTGCGTATGGATAATTTATTATCTCTTTAAAATCTTTCATCATAATTATACTTCATGAAAGTCCACGGAGCCGGCTATGGGTATTCTGCAAAAACTTAGATATGATTTGTTTTTGAAAATTATGACAATACAATTTTGAGGGATTAGTTGAATGCCACCAGCATTGTGGAAAGCGGTTCCGCGAAAAATAAACTTCACTGATAGAATTAAGGTCGAGACAGATTGTTATTTTTGTTGAGATCATAGGTTGAGATCACTGTGAGCAATTGGAACAATGTTAAAAGGTAAACGATGAACTCCCAACTGTTCTTACATGCAATTATGATATTGAAATTTGTACGGATACTGACATTGCTGGGATAGTGTGGCATTCTCGAGGACGGACATACGAGAACGTTGTGGTACATGGCAACGTAACAATGCTTTTTTGACGATCTCGAACTTCACTCAAAGGGGAAAACAAACAGTCAGTTATCATTGCAGTCCATGGGAGAAAAACATATTTTGTTGTCATTTTTCAACAAATACTGGACATAATTTATTTTTCTTCAAATATGTTGTGTATTAGATAATAGTTTCCAACATATATGAGTACCATTAATTTTCGCTTACTGGCTGAGGCGACACAAGTATTTATACAAAATATCCCATTGACTGTATTGATAAAGTTTCCCCTCCCAACTTAGAAAAATCGTACTGAGCTTGTATACAGTAACGTCGACTCGACCTCGAGAATGTAGGAACTCTATAGGCCTACTAGGCTTATCATTTGACAGGTATTTTAGTACTAACTGTTTTACATACTTACAGCTTTCTTTAAGTGTGGGAATGTGTATTGTTTTGTTATTACCTGAGATTTGTAACATAAAACACTTTGGTCTCCAAGGCAAAACAAGTCTCCATTTTTGGTACTTGATACACTTTGTACCAGAATAGCAAACAAACATTTTGTTAGCTATTCTGGTACAGAGTTTTTAAGTGCTAAAACAGGAGTATAATGGTAAATGGACTTTTTCCAGTCCATTTTTACAATAGAAATTCATTTTGAAAACAGAAGCCGTTTATAAATGAAAGTGCTACAAGAACAGAGAAATTATTTGTTTTCATTTACATTTTCTCTATTACTTATGGATAGGAAATTTGTGACGTAAAATGTTCATCATGCTAAAAAGTGACCTTTTGTGGAGCTCAAAAGGTTTATTCATTGGGATAAAAGTGCTGAAAATTATTACCGTCCCGGTAGATCAAAGACCTTCTGCGTATAGGGACAGATTATCCATCACACGGTACTGCGAGAATTTTGTTTGTATTATTTTTGGTTATATCATAAATTGCCACTCACTCATTGGCGATTCATTAACTTATTACTAATTCCCATTTTTGTCATGAATAAATATAAAATTATCTTCCAGCGATCCTTTCATGACGTGAACGTAATAACTTCGTATCCCATTAATTTATAGTCCTCCATTTTTTCTCTTCAAGTATAGTAAGTTTCACTTATACCTTGTATCTTGGTGTCGGGTTTGACATTTATTTTCATAATTTTTGATAAAGGCATAAAGGTCTTTCAATATTCTTTTAGGTTAGGTCTTTCATGTGTAGATATGTTTTGCTCTATATGCATACATTGTGTGATCTTTATAGGTATATGCACAGGTAGTGATTATATATTCAACAGAAAGAACTTTAAATTATGAATGTATGTAAAAATTGTGATGTGTGAAAGAGAGGACAGCTCAAAATCTTAAATTAATTCTTTAAATTTCTGTCTAAATTTCAGTCACGGAAAATCACCAGACTGTATTCTCCTGCTTAATTTTCATTGTGGTAATCAAAACCGCTTCCTCATATTCAACCTCTGCCATTCAAATAACGTTGGTGAAGGATTGGAAAATAATAAGTGAACATAAGAAAATGCTTTAGTTTTCCCGTGTTGATGTCACAAAATATCAATAAAATTTGTATAATTTATTACAAGAAGACCTTAAATTTCAAAATGTTGTGAAATACCGATTATGATGAAAGTTTTTGATATTTTCATGGTTTATTTCACATTTTCTTCTAAATAAGATCAAGTTGCTACCTGTCCATAGATCATTAATTTTGTACGCATTTGTAATATCATAATGCTCTGAAGTTTATTATCATTTTGTTTTAAAAAACTTACATGTTGGTTTGGAGTTACCCACGTGGTTGCAAAAATGTGTTGGTAGGTAGGAAAAATACAATACGATAAAAAATCGTTGTTGGCTATCATGTACATAATTATTTACCATGTTTAACCTGAAACTTAGGCCGATTATCATGATAGTTATAATATGATTATGTTTGAAGCCAAACAAATAAAGAAAGGGAATTAAGTTACCGCATGCGCACACTTACTTTTAATTACCTGTAAGTGTAGTTATTGAGAGGTGCAGTGCCTCAGTTGTTAAAGAGTTTTGTCACAACTCTTAAGTTTGGTTCAAACTCAAGAGCTTCTTATTTGGGTTGTAACGACTGTGCCTCAAACGAATGTAAAATACTCACAAAAACTCTGAAAGACGTTGGCCTTCCCTTTACCTTTTTGCCAGTTTTCTTTTATAATAATACATCAAATACGGCCTCAAAAAGGAACCTGTAAGCAACTTATTGGTTCCTAACATTCATGGTAGCAGGTTGGTTATTACTCTCACATATTCGTTAAGCTAGAAATAATGGTTTAATGGATGCATAGTAACAACGTCTCATAAAATGCACCGAATTACTTCTATTTTACACAGAATTCGTAACAAAATGTGGGAAAAAATTGAGGAATTGTATGCCTAAAAATTAACATAGCTGCCGGCTTTATTATATATAAATTTGATGGTATATTACTGGTTGGCACATTAACGTTAGAATTTGCAACCTTCTGCGCATTATAGCTTAAAGCTGATTAAGTTTCAAGTTGGAATGAATGCGGCAATATCCAATGAAAGTTTCCGCTCTAAGAATATAAAGTATGATGTTAAGTCAAAAATTAACATGAAGGAAAATGGAAAGTTCCATGTATTTTAAAATAAGCTACAATCATATCACTGTGGGTCAGAGCTTGATGAAAATGAGATTCTTATATTACGGACGTCACTGATTTCATGTTGAACCAGGCTGATTGGGTTTTTCCCTTTTTAATTGGTGAATGTTTATTACACTGCCCGTATCTTCTTATATATGCACATACCCAAAGTATATGCACGTATATACAAGTTCCATGCACTGCTATGTGTGCAATATTCCTCCAAATAATATATCAAAGTTTGTCTCCATATTTATTTCTGATTGTTTCACACCTCACATAACAGTCTACTTCGTTAATGAAATAGGCATTGTCACTCTCCGAAACAGTGGGAGAGGCCATTTTTTTAATGTAACAATCCTTAGTAACTGATGTGCCTTTCTTGTTTTTATAGGTTGGAACCATCTGGCAGATTATATAGAAATGTGTTAGACAGGAAGAGAGAAGATGCAACCTTCGTCTTGATCCTTGGTACACGAACTAATGACGCAATCTGTCACAAAGCTTTGTGATTATTGATTGACTAGACAGAGGTGACAACACTTCTGACGGTCATAGACATATCTTTAAGTCATTTTACATTTTAAATGTGAACTATCCCGATGGGTGTCAGACGTCTTGCGAGTTCATCCAATTTTGTGTTCAATTACGCAATGGTCATGGTAAGGCTCTTTTCTAGGTATCAGATCTCTCTGGAATTTTTTTTTTTTTAAATAGACATGAACTTGCCTTCATATTTCATCTGGTTTATCCAATTTGACCCAGACAATTTATTCAATTTTTCAAACTTAAGTATTTATAATGAAATACTCGTCATTACTTTTCATCTTCATCTTCAACTGAACTTTTGTTTATTTGGACATGAACACACGTAAATAATCCCCCTATGTTTCCATTGTAAAAAGTTAATTGCAAAAATTCAAAACATGTTTTTCTAAGAATGTAAAGTTCTTTTTATACAGGAAAATATTGTACATTTCCATAGACCTTTAATTTGTCCATAATAAGTAAGGCACTAATGACGGTGCAACAGGTCAAAGGTCATATTAAAGTCAACAGAGGTTAATTAACTTATGTTTGTTTACATCTTTTGGATTGCTCTTTTCATAGGAATAATATACCTACTGTTATTCTATGCCGGACAAATTATGGGCAAATCCACATTGAAATGGACAGGGGTGAAACGTTTTTTTTTTTTTTTTTTTAAACTGTAAACAATTTAATCCCACAATAGTTGTATATAAATTGAAGTTAATGGTAAAATGTTTTTGACTGGATATAGCTATTTTTCAATTCAAATATGTGAGGATGATTATCAACATTTTCTCCTTAAATTGAGAACATTATCCACGAAAATCATTTAGATTATGTTCTTTCATTGGTTTATTATATTTTGCTTTTTATGTGAGGGCTTCATGCTTTAAAAATTCAGAATGTTTAAGGATCATTCAACTTGATGCACATTAGGTTTTTAGTGAACCCTTACAAAAAAACGACCGCAGATTTGTTCGGATTTCCACTTTTCTCCACCAAAACCTTCATAAAGCAATGAAAATCACCCTTGCTTTCATACCTTTTTAACCCATGCTTTACCATTTTATGACAACTATTAGCATACATTAACAAAACTTTCATTTTTGACAACCATTTCCAATATTGTATGTGGTGGGTAGACTATAGTTTTCCAACTTGTCCTACCTTTATCAGATTTCCCTAGAAAACCACGTTTCCCACATCATGGTGGTTAAAATTTTGGTTTTTATATGGAAAATATAGGGGAAATGAGTTTGAAATAAAGCTTGGGAAAAGTGGTTATTGTAGTCCAACCAACAAATGGGTGTCAAACATAGTTCCAAATGCACTCTTGTCAGACAACCATGGAAAAGGTGGAAAATCCTTATGTATTATATTGATAAAAAACAATCAGGTAAAGTAGAGGACCAACATTTCCCTGGTCAATTTTTTTTGTAAGGGGAGGGACGTACTATGAATAATTTAACATTTTAATATACTGTAGCAAACAAACCGTGAATTCAGTGCTGTCCTTTTTAATTCTCCTCTTACTTCAGTGGACCAACTCACCAAGCGTATATTTTTGAAAATAATCACATTTACATATGATGGGCAAGTAAAATTAATAATGTCAGTTTCGCAGAATTATGGGTATGCAACATCAGTCACGTCACAATGGAAGGTAACAAACTGGTAAGTTTAGTTGCTAAATAAGTACAAAATTGGTCCTATTTGAAGTGATCTGGATATATCTGATTTCAGAGGGTTCGAAAAAGATAATTATCCTGTACCAGCTAGTACTCTGCTCCTCCATGTAGTGTCCATTTATTCCACAACTCGATCTACACATGATTTAATGATTAGTTTTAAATTTCATTTAAACCTTCATGATATGTAAATGACCTACTGAACTACTGTATCAGATGGTCTTTTTGTAGTTTAGGTATAGTATATGTTTGTATACTGCATATGCAAATGTCAACTAGATGTAAATAGTTGTGTACCTTTAATTGCTGAAAATGAACTTTATTTCGGGAAAATGTTTTGAAAGGTATAATGTAAACAGTTTAATTTCAAAGATAAACAAAGTGATAGAACTAAACATGTTTTTTCACTTAATAATTTAGTATCACATTCCCACACTAATGTGCATGTATATTATATGTTTTGCACCAAGTCTGTGTGATCAATATTTGTTATTTCTTTCTTCATCCAGTGGTTAGTGTTCCAGGAATGAATGGTGGTGTTGAGAACTGAAGTACTATATGAATATGTGTTGAATGATGCTGAGATAAAGATAATATAACATAAAATACACATTTGCAATCAGTTAAATTGTGAATCATCCTTTGTAGGGCTTTGGTACAAGAAGATATGTTATGAATCTGATATCATTTATGCACTGCTGTTGTGAAAATATTTCATTAAAGGTTTGTGCCCATTCCAAAATGTTGTTATTTTTGTTACATAAGTTTTGACCATTTAATAGGAAAATATGACCATATGATTTAGTCAATTTGACCCAGACAATGGTCATTTGCTTTGACCATAGTACTATGGTCAAAGGCGTAAAAATAGTTATGTGGTCAAATTTGACCATAGCATTGATCAACTATGCACCAATCCAATAATGATTAAATTATGGTCAAATTGATCATAGTACTATAATAACTAATAATAACTAAACTTATTAAGCGCCGGAATCCAGAAAAAAACATCTGTTCACGGCGCTGTACAAAATTAATTGTTCGAAAAATGTAGATCAAAAAGATAAGTTTTCAGTTGTCTTTTGAATGATTCCAGTGCTGGAGAAAATCTCAGGTGGCGAGGCAGTGAATTCCAAAGCTTGGGTGCAGAGGCAGAACAAGAAATATCACCAAAATGTGTTCTTGTTGTCGGCTGTAATAGTTGACAAGAGTCACCAGAACGTAGGGTGCGACTCGGGGTATATCTTGAAATGAGATTGGAGAGATAAACTGGAGCTGTGCAATGAACAACAGATCGATAGGTAAAAAGGAGAATTTTGAAGATGATACGTTTTTCAACAGGTAGCCAGTGTAAGTCTTTCAAGATAGGTGTGATATGCTCAGTTCGTCTGGAATTAGATATAAGCCGGGCAGTTGAGTCTTGGACTAGCTGAAGTTTGTGCAAGAGTGAAGAAGAACATCCATAAAGAAGAGAGTTGCCATAGTCAAGTCGCGATGTGATGAAACAGTGAATAAGTTGTTTGAGGACTGGTTGCGGGAGATATTTCTTGATTTTATCGATGCTTCTAAGATGGAAAAAGGCTGATTTGCATACATTATTTACATGAGCTCCCATAGACAAATCGGAATCTAAGATAATGCCAAGATCACGAACATTATCACTCGGTTTAAACGTTTGAGAAGCAAATTCAAAAGAAGGGGTAACATGGATATTTTTAGGTTGGTGGTGAGATCCAAACATGATGAACTCAGTCTTGCTGTCATTTAGACACAACATTGAAGAGAGCATCCAGCTGCGAGTGTGATCTAAACAATGCTCAATGTTACTCAATTCATTAGAAATAGTGTTGTGATTAGGTTTTAACGATATGTATAGCTGAGTATCGTCGGCATAGAAGTAATATCTGAGATTGTGGTGTTTGATGACTGCAGCAAATTGGGATGTATATAACGTGAACAAAATGGGACCTAATACAGATCCCTGTGGTACGCCGTGACTCACTTGTTGTCGAGGTGAACATTTGCCATTTATGACAGTTTGAAAAGTTATGTTTTTAAGGTAAGAATCAAACCATTTAAGGGCAGTACCGGAGATTCCAAAATTGTGGTGTAATCTGTCGATCAATTTAGTAGTATCAATTGTATCAAACGCCGCTGATAAGTCCAACAAAATTAGAAAAACTATTTCCTTCTTATCAATTGCCTTGAGTATATCTGACTTGATACGAAGCATGGCAGTTTCAGTACTGTGGCACGGTTTATATGCCGATTGCATTTCCTCAAGTAAAGAGTTATTCCTTAAATAAGGTAGGAGTCTACAGGCCACTGCTCTTTCCACAATTTTGCTCAAAAACGATAGGTTAGAAACAGGACGCTAGTTCTGGAGGGATTCCGCATTTAGCGATTTCTTCTTGATGAGGGGCACAATAAGCGCGGACTTAAGGTCAGTGGGGAACTCACCAGTTAATAAGGATTTGTTAACAATCAAAGTCACCAACTGAGCAATTTCATTAACACATTCTTTAAACAAAAACGTCGATAATGGATCAGCAGAGCACGATTTTGTAGGGTAAGCCACTATTATTTTCGCAATTTCTTCAGTTGAGTCAGTTGCATGTGTTGTCACAATCGCTTGCGTAATAGAGTTCCGAATGAGTTGCACTTTTTTCATGAAAAATTGAGAAAACTGACTGGCAAGTTCACAACTATTTTGGCTTGTGGGTAGGGGTAAAGTGTCACGGTGTAATAATTGATTTATTGTCTTAAACAATTGCTTGGGATTAGAAGCTGATTCAAAAACTTTCTTAGAGAGGTATGCACATTTAGCAGATTTTATAAGAGCATTAACTTTGTTCCTCTGGGACACAACAATTTGACGATCAAAGACAAGGTGGGATTTGCGCCACCTACGTTCAAGCTGTCTGCGTTTTTTCTTGGCACCAGCTATTTCAAGATTGTACCAAGGGTCACACTATGGTCAAATTTAATAACCGGTGCATTGTTGATGAATACTATTGTCAAAATTAGACCATATTATGAAACAATTTCACCATACCTTTTTTAGAGTGTAAAGAACTTATGATGAGCGTTTAAAAACATTTTTTTTCATTCGCTTGGTACCATACCGTGCGTGAATTGTCAAGACGGCAAAAATCTCCCGGTAAATAAGGCGTCCTCACAATTGGTCCATTGTGGACACGTACATTTAGAGCCATGTGACATTATTCAAATTAATTTTCCGGAAATTGCCGATTCAGATTTGAAATAGTCTATTAAGAAAAAACATGTTTGGCCCTGCTTGCCTAACTTACACTCAACATATTGCAAAAACGTGCAATTTTGGTTGGATTTTTGCTTTTAGCCATCATAAACCAATGTATGATTGTATTCTGAATTGGATATATGAGCATCTTATCACCGTTGCAATTATATGCGAAACTAGGAATTACAAAAAATATACTTCACGATCATTTTGTTTTATCTCCATGAAATTTATTCAAGAATTAAAAGAGTGAACTCAAATTTTGCACGTGAAATCAACTGAAAGTGATATATTACCCAACATACAGAGAGGCTTGGAAGCCGAACTCCAACTTTACCAAACCATATCTACCTGTTACGGTTAGGGTTAAGCTTTAAAACCTTCATGTATGTTGGGCAATATACAATTTTAGGGTTTAAACGTCCTGATGATCAACTCTTCAAACATAGCGGCAGCTATCTGAGCTTGCGTAAAATTTCCCTTCATAGCTGCAGACCCTGGAAAGAAAAAATAATAATTGTATGTGATGAACGAGAAGAATATTACGAAAGCCCATGGACTTTTTCAAACCGGATTTAGCCGAAAGTTATTTCTTCGACCAATCCACTGCTGGGGGAAATATTTCCTTTTGTTTCCCTATATCTAAACAGCCAGTTGCAGGATTGAATGGGTCTCAAACCCAACTGAATATTAAGCCATCATCGTTCATGCAAGGAAGAGCTATTATAGTTGCCGTTAAAATGTACCCCAACTCGTTAGTTTTAGCTACGTGCTTGCCTTTATGACCTGTCTCCCACCACCATACCCCCACATACTTTGAAGCTTTGATTGAT